>ML769468.1:0-223871 GCA_009733575.1 Gymnopus androsaceus JB14 | reverse complement strand
ACCATATGTTTCGGATGGGGGTTTTTAGTGCTTTTTGAGAAAGGAGCAGAAATTTCTTTACAGACATGCTGGACACCATCCAAAAAATCTGGAAAATTCAGAATCTGTTTCTCTGACATATATTCAACCATGAATGTCAAAAGAATCAAGAAAATCCATCAATATCTGCATTCTGTGTGTCTACTTTGTAATTTTGTTTCGGATCTGGGTTTGCTTCTGTACTTTCCTTCCAACACAAATTTACTCTCTTCTCTTGCAAAACCTCCTTCTCTACTACATGTTATATATTCATTGCTCTGTTGGCCTCTTAAGGTATATTTGGCTTTCTTTTTCACTCAATATGACCAAATTTTAACCAAGCGAGCAGCGAGCGCATTCTTTACAGCCTTATTGTTCACTTCCTTCAATGGCACAAGCGCAACAGGTCAGTAGAGTCTATTGCACCCACTGTCAAGCTTGTGGAAATGCAGTCTTTATACCTTAGAGACAAGTAACACATAATGATAACCACAATCTAGGGCAATTCTTTGCAGCAGTATGTGTCAAGTACAGTTTATTTTAGCTTGCTCTCACTAATTAGATATGCAGTGCAATGCCTACCATAATGATAGAAAGTATCGATTCTTTGAGTTTTGAGATCCCCAAGTCAATGACCCACCTGTACTGATGCCCTCTCCAGAAATTGAATCATTCCTGCCTCCTTCATCTAATTTCCATCCTTTCCCTCCTCCTTCTCAGCCTCCTCCTCCATTGCAATTGGCATGGAACCAAGGACCAACTCCAGTACCATCTCAAGCACATGCTGAATTATGCTCTGTCCCATGATACCATAGCCGTGTAAACCGACAGTTTTCAAATTCACACTGCCACTTACATTGCAGTGAGATTGGTAACTGCAGCATCATGAGGCATCGCCATGCTGCAGAACAACTTCATGTATCTGCAGCTCAATCATCTTTGCCATCCTCTTCTCGCTCTCCCACCACCACACTGGCTACCCAATCCTCTTTACACTCTCCTACCATTATGGCCACTACTCAGATGGCTTTTTCGGCTTCCTTCTCTCAACCAACCATACCAGTTGCTTCACTGAGCATGCCTGAAGAGCCAGAGCCACCATACAGCTCCCAGACCTCGTTATCTCCATCTGAGCTCCAGCCTCAGCATTTTACTGAGCTCCATGCTGCAGCTGCAGAACTGCATATACAGAAGGGAGTGAAGCATAGCACTATCCATCAGGAGCTCAATACTGCTCAGGAGGTTGCTAAGCAGCTCAAATCAACTGTGATGATTATGGCTTGGGTGGACCTGATGGAGCCAACTCCCTTTGAGCTATAGGGTAGAGTTATTGACAGAAAATTTACCTTCACCTCTGACACTCTAGAACAAGCAGGGATCAAAGGCACTTCCTTCCAATATTTTCGGTATGCTGTATGGCAATGGTTTGCATGTACAGTGCCTCATATTGTCGCTCTGACATCTCATCAATTTCATCTCAATAATGTACCTGTGCTTTTGCTCCATCATCCTTCTGTGATGGTATGTAAAGGCCTTGATATGCTTCTACAGCCAGCAGCTGCACCTATGGCAACTAAAGGTCTCCTGTCTGATCCCTGTTCCTTAGCTGCTTGTCGCAAAGGTCTTGCTGAAGAGCTGCAAGTAATTATGATTGCTGAAGGGGACTCTATCCCACTCCGGGTGAGCTCAAATCATAACAGACCAGTTTCTCAGCACAATCCAAATCTGAAACCAAAATCTCTCTCTCTACATAATCCAAAACCAAAATCTCTCTCTCCGTCTAATCCAAAACCCAAACCTCACTCTCCACATACTCCAAAAGCTAAGTGTCTGGCTAGCAAATCACTAAGCCTCAAGCAGCCAGTTAAACATGGTCACCCTCATACACCAGAAATCATTGAGATCTCTTCCTCTCCAGAAGTTTTGCCTAATCCCAAGCAGGTGAAGCCTGTATCACCTTGTATAAAGGTGGAGCCTGAGTGGGGGCCCAGCTACAAGTTCAATCCCACAGATGTGGAAGTTATCAGTGCTGGATCAGGTGACAAAACTCAGTTGCTCATTTGGCCTGAGCAGTATCATGCAATTCAAGTTTTGGACTTTTTCATTGCAGCTTCGAATCCAAAGGCCCATGGTCACTCCACCATTTGCTCATTGTTCCAGTCCACCTTTAAAGATGCTAAGATCATAGACAGCAAGGGTTGGCCCAAATCAACTTTTTATCATCATTGGGACTGGTGAAAAGATGCACCAAAGTCAACTCGGCAGCAATTCCTTGATGCGGGGATGACAGAGGAGGGCCTTTGGCGTTGTTTCATGGCAGAGGTTGCAGCACCCAAGGCTCAAGTAAAAGCTGTGCAACAGAAGCTGTCTCATCAGGCTAATAAACGCTGGCAAGTTAAGGAGTTCATTGATGATGGAGATGATAGCGATGAGATGGAAATAGTTCATGTTCTGGTTCATTGTTGTTGCCAAGCACAGCATATACAGTACAGTGATGATGAGGAGTAGCAGTCTCCCGAGTTTGTTTGACTTTATTACTTTACTTAGTAGTTATATCAAGTAGTCTTTTTTGTAGAATTTGTACAATGTTGATTAGAATAATCATATATCATACGCAGTTGTGTTCCACATTCCAATAAGTAGGATTACACTTTCCAACCTCTTCCAACTCTTGCTTCTTGTTCTCATTATGCATCAAGATCATCTGGTTCAGGAAAAACTCATAGAATACAGACCCCATCTCATGGCAAATTGCATGATAGCACCCAAACCAGACATTGGTCTGCTCTGCAACCGAAGTGTTGAAAAACCACTTGACATTACCATTGTCATCAGTGTAATGCAGCTCCGGAAAGCTCCAGGGATTACATGAGAGCCACAGTGTGCACCGGTTTCCTTGTGTTTCAATTTGAAGTGAAAAATGTCTACTGCAAGACTGATACCCTTGAAGAATGCAACAATGGCTGGATCAGTGTTTGGGTGCCAAACATGTTTTGATAGAATACAGTTGCAGTTGAAAATGAAATGGTTTGGTTTGCGGCAATGTTGAAATGTGTTTTGTGCAAATTTCTGAGTAGATAATGGTTAGCTACTTATGAGGGAGAAAAGCACACAATAAAACTCACAGCAACTGCAGCAATCCCCTCCGGAAAATAAAACATCTCTCATGCCAGAATCATACCACATGGTGCAACAATAAATTGCTCATTATGTGTCCTGCATCAACCAAACTGAGCCTTTACCTTTGATTTCTTTGTCTTCTTCTCCGCAGTATCATCCAGTACATCATATACCTCCTTGCTACCAGTATCCAGATGCTTGCCTGAATCCCAGATAGTATTCGCCTGCTCATTGGCCTGATGCTGGTCCTCCCAACATCTTTTCAATTGAAACACAGCACTTTCTCACTCTTGGAACAGTCGTTCTGCAGACTGATGCTCAGAGAGATTGCAAGCCTTTGAACCACTCTTCTTTACCAGTTGTTCATAACTGGTTGCTGTTGGAATATCAAAGGTAAATATATTCTATCGAACTATACATGGAACGCTTTCTCGTAGTCTCCACTTGTTTGTATCACCATCCCATGCACTCCACTGTTATCGTCTCGCAGACTCCACTCAGTCTCTCGCCGTATCCACTTGCTCTCTCGCAGTACCCACTGTACCGTATGGACAGTAGCCACAAGTATTCACGCAGTAGCCACCTGCCCGATATATCGTTTGTACTTAGGACTGTATATAAGCTTAGGTACCATACCCTGTAATAACACCGTTGTCCCCCATCGATCTGTGTGATTGTTACTACTAAGTCCTGTGTGGACTTACTGCTGCTACTTCCTATTTAGGAACGTAACTCTAATAGTTGCATGACAGAGAGATGCCTTGTTTGCATGCTCAGTACAAAATGCATCCTTTGTTGAGCAAAGTTTGCCTTGACAGTGAGGAACTCCACAGCAGGGACGGCCAACTGTAACACCATCACATACAACAGTGAAGACCTTGTATACTAGGTATTCAATCTATAAGAGATGTGAATGCATTGAATAAATCAAAAACATACCTTTCTGTTCCTTCCCGTTGTTCTCAACAACTGTTCAAACACACTTGTCACACCGGTGATCTACTTCGGGCTGACCATACTGCCTTATTCCATTGTTGAAGTATTCCATCTCCTCCTCAAAGCAAACAGATTGGTTAATAGTCTGAGATACGCAGAGGTGTGATCCATGCATGATATGATATTCAAGGAGCAATAGAATCTTGAATGAGTCATAAACATACTCGGTGCGCAGGCTCACATCAACCATCCAGCCCAAAGGGAGAGATACTGGGTCCATAAGGGAGCCAAGATAGATCTTCACACAGTTGGAAGCTGATGTCCTAAACAACTATTAGATGCAAGCAACATAACAAGAATTTACGAGCACGTACCAGCCATACAGCATGCTATTCCACCATGTAAATGCTAATTTTGTCTCAACAAAATGATGTGTTGCCACTTGGATAACATCTGGAAGTTCACTTGAGTTGTAGTAATGTCGGAGCTGTACTGCTGTTACAGGATTGGTCTTGACATAGTAGTCAGGATGGTAAACAATGACATAGCCTATTATATATCAATTCAACAGCTATAGATGGGAGTATCAGACAAAATTTTGCAAGTACATTGATGACTTCAAACACCAACTGGTCCATGAGCAGATGTAGAGAATGACATCATGCTCATCAGTCTGTTGCAACTTTTGATTCTTGTTGCTGGTACATTGGCATCCTGGGGCATCCTGAGTAGTGTGTGGCTCGGGTATGCCGGGTAAGCCGGGTTTCCGGGTCGGGTGGCTGTGCCGGGTCGGGTCGGGTCCAGCTCTGCAGACCCGAGACCCGTCAATATACCCGGATCCACCTGGGGTCAAGAATTTGGCCATAACAATGTATGGCAATAATAGTGGGTAAGAATTATTTTTATGACATGTTAATGACCCAAAGTACCTATTGTTTCACCCTAAATTACATGGTTTTCTACATTTAAGTACATGATTTTCATGCTCTCAATGAATGTTCAGCATGTGGAAGTACATGAATGCATTGCCTGCTTTTTGAATCTTCTGGATCCTGAGTACATGGGCTTTCTAGCTCATCTTGAGGTCTGTCAGCTAAGAGCTTATGTTGAGCTGCAACCTATATTTGATTAGCAATAATACTGTGCAAAAAATAGTTTGCAGGACATGCTATGAACCCAAAGTACATGGGCCTTTAAACAAGGTTGCAAGGTTATGGCAATAATAGTGGGTAAAAATTATGTCTCAGTACACCACCCTTTTTCAGTACATTCTTTTTACCAACCTACCTTACATCTCAAGTACACCATCCCATACTCCTATGGGTACATGTTACCTTTTCATAACCTATGTACAGCTGTGTCCTATGTTTGACCATAGTGCATCCCATGTTTTACAGCCTATCTTGAATCATAATTCCAGTTTGAGTTCAGTACATGTTGCCAATTCAACCCATGTTGCAATCCATGTTTTATCTGAGTGCATGCCATGTACTCACAGCCTAAGTTCATGTTCAGTACATCTTTGAGCTCAGTATATGTCATCAATCTACTTGCAAAAGGCCATTAAGAGAATCATAATTGAATGTATTGCTATCAAAAAATCTGAAAGATGTGCCTGCTGCTTGCTTTGGAATATGGTCCATTTCTGAGCATACTTTTTGCTCATTGTAAGATACATGTACAACACCCCCACATGATACTAAAAACCTTTTGCAAGACTGCTACACTCACTTTCAAAGAAATTCCTATTGGGTGAATTAAGATAGAAGGTATATTTTGAAACACCCAACAGGAATTTTGCTAAAAATGCATTTAGAAGT
This sequence comes from Gymnopus androsaceus JB14, assembly GCA_009733575.1. NCBI lineage: Eukaryota > Fungi > Basidiomycota > Agaricomycetes > Agaricales > Omphalotaceae > Gymnopus > Gymnopus androsaceus. The sequence goes on along the minus strand of ML769468.1, from coordinate 217,977 downwards.
CTCGCAAAAGGTTTTTGTAAAGTACCGCAAAGGTGATACGGATCATGTGGGGGTTGCTGGATCTGTTGTACATGTATCTTATGCATATCCAAAACACCCTCATTGAAAAGTGTGACAGATACACAGTTGTAGATCCTCTTCTTCTGCAATGCTGTTCTGTGTATGCTATCTTCCTTCTCTGCTCACTTGTTGCAATTGGAGACTCTTTACATATTATTCTGCTGTAGAAACATCAAATATAACAAGAAAAGAGTTGATTTTAAGGTACAGAGTCCAGGCCTGAGACACTCCTTATGCTAGTCTGCTGCAGCCTGAGAATACACAAGAGTTATAAGTAAATGCATATATGTGGCACACATTACAGGTTCTGTTGTCATCCCTGCACAATCAGCCTCCAAACAGTAAGCCTGGGTTTAGGGAATTGCAGCCTTGAAATATTCATACTCCCACATGTAGTGAAATAAAACCTAAGATGCATGTTAGCATTCTTTCACATGTACTGAGATAAAACATAGGATGCAGGGCATTACTTGCAAACATGTAACATGTACTGAGATCAGGAACATGGGCTGCAAGGAAACATAAGATGTGACTAAACATGCATTGAGAATGGTTGGCATATACTAAAACTGACATAGGATGTGGCTAATATATATCAGTGGGGTTGTACAGCATGTACTGAGTACAACTTTACATGTGGGAGTATGGATATTTCATTATCTGTTGAAGTGATTAAAATGTCTTTTGGCAATTCTCCCAGGCCCTTAAATATGCTGGAGGCCATTCTGAACAAAAAACTTAGTATGTAAATCAGTCAAAAGTCATAATATATGGTATTTATGAGTATTTGAAACTATTAACCAACCTTGGAAAACCTGGAACCCGGACCCGGCAGGTCGGGTCCGGGTCGGGTTGGCATTTTGGGCACCCAACCCAACCTGAGCCACACACTAATCCTGAGGCATCCTGGGATAGAACTTTTATCCTAGGATGCCCCAGGATATCCCAGGACACCTAGGATGACTAGGATACCTGAGGTGTCCAAAGTTTTACCCTTTTTCCTGGGCCAACTAGGATGCCTCAGGTTGCCTAAGAGGACTAGGTGACCTTAAATCCTCCTGGGCCCAAAACAGTTTTTGCTGATGCTCCAGCAAGCCTCCTCAACCCTCCAGCACTTCTGCACATCAATACAGCGCCTCAAGTGCTTGAAAAGATATTGGGTTTGATGATGGTTGTTGGGTTGCCAAACCCAGAACCAACCCAACCCAGCGGACCCATGCCATACACTACACCCAATGGAAAATGTCATATATGTATCCTGAATAGGAGAGGGAGATGAATACTTAGCTGAGCAGAACATTGGAACATTCAATTTGAGAGCATCAGCAAAACCTGGGTGAACTGGATAGCACTCGATAGTGCTATCCAGCACTCATAGCACTCACTCATCATTGGTACAGTACTCAGAATTTTCATATCTTCACTGGTTGTTCCACAATGCGATGTTCCGACTAACCATGCTAACCATAGTAGAGCAGCCTCGTGCCTTGAAGCTTGATTTGGATTAGACGATGCAAGTTGAGGGGCTAACGCCAGGGAATTGCTTGGAGTGACGAGTCAAAATTAAATAAGCGCTGATAAATTCAGCTTTGACCTGGTCACGTTTTCAATTGATTTTCACTTCAAGTTCTTTCCGTCATCATGCTCGGACAATGCTAGTGATTCTCCAAAGCCAATTTGGATCTCTCGACTGCTATATGCGCCATTCAATAGTGATATAACTTGATCAAGGATGGAATTTGTGCCCGTTTATACATCCTTGAATGTACCTACGGCTATCACCTCTCCTTCGATAAACTGCATTCAATGGTCCGAAGATGGTCAAGCCATCTTTACCTCAAAATCCGCCGTTTATATCATGGTAAGGATTCTATTCCATCCATCTACACGCTATTAATCTAGATTGATAGACCCCAGAGCCTGGAATAAACTTTGACACAACCATGGTTTTGAGATCTTCTGTCGACGAGGATACGGATGATAGGCCAACTCTGGGTTGGTTTCGAACATTGATACAGTTTGACAAAACCGACGCATGTAGATGGACTGATCACTCGCAAGGTTCGAGGCCCGCTTTATCTTTTCATCGTGCACTCATCCAATTCTCAGATTGGAGTGTCATATCTTTGGGTGCCATGGACATTAGTGTTTGGGCCATGACACTATCTCCAAGCAATGTTACACCGGATGCAGGGTGCGTAATCTTCTGATCAGTATTTTTCGTACTCTAAAACTTCTGCGCACATCTCTAGCTGTATTCTTGCTGTTCTCAGTAGTAACATGGATTTAACGCTTTGGATGGCAGGTAAAGAACAGTCTGAAAGGTGAATGGAAAAAGGTGCCTCTCCTTCTTATTGTTTGGTTGATTTATCTGCTCACCGACTTTTTCTAGATCACCAACGTGACGAACGTTCTTTTGGAACTCTTTATGCAAGACGAATCTTTTTCCAGCACTGCTGGCACGATTGCGGCCCAGACTCTATGTTAGTTGCTCTTTCCTCCTTCCATCTCGAGTTTCATATTGGTTCATAGGCATCGCTTGGTCTACTCAAGCCAAATTTCTGCTTTCACCCGAACCAGAACTGGATGCTTCCCTCCTGGTTTGCGGAAATAGGGCTGGGGATCTCATTTTCATAAAGTAACGCTTATGGACCACGTACCTATGTTTTTGTTCTCTAATCCTTCTTCAGGTACCATCCGTATGAAGAAAACAAAATAAGAATCCAGTGCAAACTCAGTGTAACGGATAGGTGGATAACGCATGTAGCTTTTTCCCAGTGGGAGCTTATTGAGCCTATGACATGTACGTTCATGACTATAAAGAGTGAGATGGGTTATCGATTCAATTATGCAGGTGTTGCGCTGGTAGCCTACTCAACACCCAATGGTAGCATTGGAATTGTGAAGGTCGAGCAAAGTCTTCAAGCTAACATGAAAACATCGTCTTTTGGACTTCCGTTTACTCTTTCAACGAGTTTTGAACGTGTCGAAACGAAGATCTCGGATGCGTGCCAGGGTACACTTACTGCCCTGAAATGGATTGATATACCTGGGCGTTCGGTGAGCTTTCTGTTGCGTTAGGTGGTCGTGATCGCTCACTGGAATTACCATAGCGTATCTTGGTATACGGTAGACCCGGAACGATTCACTTTTGGTCTGAACCATCCTCTCCCTCCACGTCTAGTGTCGACGTTCCAACATACTGGTCGGGACTACACTCCATTCGACTCAAAACCCAAAAAACCTCCATCGGATCCACATCTCTACAACCACTATCTGGAATGCAATATATCCGCCACCTGGATGCACTACTCGTCTGTCTGGTCGATGGATCTTTCCACGTTGTGTATGGGATCGCTGCCGCCGGGCCCGTACTGGATTCTCCTCCTGCTTCGAGTTCTATTCCTACACCCCTGGAAGAAGGATCAAATCTAAAAAGCGCGACTCTGTCAACGACTGTGCGGGGTGTGTTTGCTCGAGTCGAGCGTGAGCTGAAAGTGACATCCTCGGATGTTATGAAGATCAATGGGATGGTTTTATACGACGATGGGTTTGGGAGTCGTGGTATGGATTCATGAGTACGTTTTCTGAATTTCCTCATGTAGATGATGCTAAATCGTTGGTTTGTAGGGCAACGCGTCCAGCGGATTTCAGCTACAAACACGACGCGAAGCACAATAGTCTCTTCACTGTTGCACGGATTTGGGACGATGTGAGCGACGAGAGTATACTGAAGACTCTGGGAGATATTTTGAAGCATTCAAAAGTTGGTACGTCTCCCACTTATAGTCTCTACCAATCAACGGCCATTCTCAACTGAACCCAGGCTCCGCTCCTCTTCACTATCTCCGTCCCGTTCTGTTCCATCTCCGGAAACACCCTATTCTCTTTCGCCTCCATTCCCCATTGATCAAGATGCTCGGTATCAGAAACAGCGAGGCGGAGGATGGTGACCATACGATGAATATTCATCTGGATCAGATGCAAGAGGATACCCTCGATGACAGCCTACGACAAGATTTTCGAAACAGCCTAAAGAGACATCTTTTTGGTTACAACGAGCTTTTGTTGTTGAGGATGAGGTTGTCATTGGCGGATTTTGCTTGGGTGAGTCCGAAGCCGAGTGGTTGGTTGAATGAATACATGTTAAACGATTACTCGATAGAAATTCTCCTCCGACGCAAAACAAGCGGATTTCGGTAGCGTTGCACATGGACTGTTAAATGCAATCTCACATCGAAATTTGAGAGCGTTAATAAGGCATCTGATTGCTATGGCTGGGGCATTTACTTGTACGTTCCTATATCCTATATACTACGCCTGCCTTCCAACTGGCCTCTCCTGCACAGATGACGAAATCCCGTTCGTCCTCCGTCTCGTCGTTCAATCTACTCTTCCCGGCTCTCCCGAGAATCTTAGCTGCAGAGGGGAAAAAGTTATCAGACATTGCAAGACAGATTGTACCGGTCGACGAGCACGATAAACATCTGAATGAGAGATGTCCAGCATGTGGGGTGGAAGTTCCATTGCAGTCTATCATCACTGCGACATGCACGAATGGACACACATGGTGTGAGTCCTTGTTGACGCATTTACACATTCAGCAATGACTAAAGGACCTATGCACAGCTCGATGCTCAGTAACAACGTTTATACTCTCCACAGCGCAAGTACGTACATGCATTGGGTGTACCAGGAAGGCTTTTCTTCCTTTCTCGAGTCTTGGAAACTCGCAGGGTGATACTACTGGGGATACTAATGCAACAGGGGAGAGGGGGAACGAGAGATTTTCTTCCTCCTGCGGTGCGTAGAAGCTGGTTCGTGGAGGAGCTTCTCGAAGCGGTCCATAGATGTTTGTTCTGTGGAAATGTGTTTATTACTGTCCTCTGATTTACTACAGTGCATCTCGCTCAAATAATAATCATCCCAAGGTGAAGAACATCGGTCTTGGAGGCGAAACAAATTTTCGCTGTTGAATCATCTAGAGAAGGCCGGGATGCGGATGTTTGTTGTGAAGTGTGAGGAAGTTGAGAGGTTTGATCAGTTTTCAATAAAATACAATGAATTCGCAAAACTATCTTCATCTTCTGGACTTCTATGACCATCGGTCAGGACTCGAACCTAGCAACTTAGTACAATAGCATTCAGCAATCGAAGCTAAACGCGCTACCATTGCGCCAGATCATGAACTTACAAGCAATATCGAAGTTCGAAAAAATCAGACAAGAAAAAACACAATCGAGGACTAACCACTGGTAAGTTGTTGCCAGCCTTGAATGGCCATTCCAGTCCAGGTACGGAGAGCAAGTTTGCTGTGGCCAGAACGGAGGTAAGAATAGCTGTCGAATGCACGCTCAATATCGAGGCTAGCTTTGATTCCTGCCAGTTCAGACTCGACTTCAGGATCCGACGCAGGAAGGCTCATGAAACGAGTGAAAGCGTTTGCAGTGGCAGTGTTTTTGCCTTTTAATTTTGCATAAAGCCAACGAGAAGACTAATTCAAAGTTGGAATAAATCGTTTGGACGTGTAGAAATGCTTTTTCCCGGTAGATAAAACATAAGGCCCATACGAATTAAATAGCGATTGGGACACGATACTACACGCTGTGGTTGAGACGATCTTTCGTCGCATTGTTCACGACGATAGAGGCAAGTAAAGGTCCAATTCTGATGATACTACGTTCGTGTTATCTGCACGAGTATTTTATCTACCTTACAAATAGCTTTTTTGCTCTCACAGGCTTTGCGGCACCCACATTTCCTGTTTCCTGTTGGTACATTCGATACGCTTCTCGAAGATGGTCCGGAGAGAGAGGACCAGTTTCGCCTCGACGGGCTTGTACTTGACGAGCTAGAATAAAAATATATTTGTTCGAGTTATATATTCCAGTCAGCAAGCACACACCTTTTTCAACGATTTCCCCAACAAATACTTTCGCAAAACCTGCAACGATCTGCGCGACGGGTAGTGAAGCTTGTTGTCCAGTGATTTGTTGGATAACCTGCGAAACGTTGAGTCTATGGGAAGACAGACCAGTAGTGCACGGGTAACGCGCCTTTTTTACAGCTAGCTTTGGGAGAGCATGACGTCTGTATGCCTCGAATCTTTCATACTGATCTGGACTAAAGTTTTCCATCAAAACTCTGAAAGTAGCCCAGTCAGGATCGAAAGAAGGAGACGATGTAACATAACGCACTTTAGATTGTCCTTCGACTGACTCTGCCATGAGAGCTGTGCCGAGTAGTCATCGTCAGCCATAGCAGGAAGAAGCTCGTCATCCCCTTCTCCTTCATCGTCTGCTCCTAGACCAGGAATTCGAGGTAAAGTTCCATTGGCCGCAGCAGCTTCCGACATCTTGAATAGTGACGACATATTTAAAGGGACGTTGGCTGTTGATATTCCAGAGAGAGACGAAGGTGTCTGCAGGCTCTGACCATAAGCAGAGATGCCTGTTGTGATGCTCGATGAAGGTCTAGCTGGTGCAATGCTTGGACTTTGACTTTGCAGTACATTATTGCTTCCACTGGCACCTGGGGAACTTGTCGCGTTCAAGTTCCAGTGTACATGTGGGGTATAAGACGGTGAATATGCTGGAGTTGTAGTAGCAGTATTTGCCATGTCAGTTGTAGTAACGCGAGGTGAAGCGACTCCTGCGAGAATAGCACCACGAGGCTTTCGACCCCGTTTAGCCCCAGATCCTCGAGGTCGACCAGGTCCAGGATGCGAAGGCACTGCCATTGCTGGAAGAGGAGCAGGTTCAGGACTGGGACTATTTGTGAAGGCGTATGGTGCATCTGGAACTTTCGGGGCACTCATAGTGAAGTCGAAATTCTGGGATCAAAAGAAATGTGCATTGAAAAAACTAGACAAACTATTGCAAAACCTACAAGTAGTGGTGGTTGAAGATCAAGAGGCGCAGAGACGCGCGCGCGCTTGGTTTTAGACGCTGCACCTGACTCAAACTCGTACCAACTACAAATTTCTTATTCTTTGAAATTTATTCTTTGTACGATTGGTTCTGCCAATATTATGAACAACTCGAACATACTCTACTAGTAAGAAAAGACTGCCAAAAAAAAAAAAAATAAAGGTAAAAGAAAGTGCATCAAGATGGATCAAGACTCAGTCAATCTACATGCCACGGTCGTCATTGAAAGGGTTCAAATCTTCTGAATTATCTGGTGAAGCGACCCCATTCCATGACGGAGAATTTTCTCTGATCACCCTTCCCGTCTGCTTTCGCCTCGTTGCGCGCGCACCTCGCTTCCAGACAACCGGTATGTTTTCTTCCTCTTCCTCCTCGCCCTCTCCGTCAAGATCGTCACTGTGCAAATCCACATCCGCATCCAAATCAGGTTCTACTCCCACAGAGGACGTAGGGGAAGAATCAGCCAATGACGAAGACGGCGCCGGATACGTGAACTGCGAAGACGTGTCGTCGTTGTCGAAAAGATGAGGAGGTTCAGCATGATCAAAGAAGTCTGAAGGCTCGTCATCTGGTGGGGAAGGCATTCCAGTAGGGAGAGACCGGCTTAATTGACTGCTGTTCCAATTAGTCAACGTGAAGCCGGTTCCGAGAGATGGCGGCGAGTCTTTCGAGTATGACGGTAGTTCATCCTCGTTTGGAGGGGTAGGAAGTTGAATGTCAGGGAGTATTGTAAGGTTATCAATTTCATGGGCGTTTGAAGTATCGTTGGTTGCGTCGTCATCAGTGGAAAGTGTACGTTTCGGTGGGTTTAATAACGTTTTCTCGACAAGAGCAGAACTGTGTCCACCCAAGGGAGAAGAGGAGCGACGTCGGTAGAAGAGAAGATAAGCGTTTGCGTTCTATCGAGCAGGCCGGTTAGTAATTGGGCGTTTTAACGGCAAGCCAGCACTTACCACTGCGTTGTCCGAGGTCGATTCCCTAACAAATGAATCATCGAAATGATACCACTTGTTGTTCATATGGTTTTGCGCATACGCTCGATAATGACCTCCTCCAAGACCACCTATATGTTCATCAACGGCAAACAAATCATAGATCAAGGGCTCCGTAGACGATTGACCACCATCGGATCTCTCGCCTAGTAACTCGGCAGAATCGACGTCAACACCATTTTCTCTCAGTTTGGAGAGGACCCGTCTCTCCTCAGCCCATTCAGTGAGGTCGAGTCCTTCGGTAGGGAAATCCACAAACGCATCAATCTTGTCCCTCAACATTCTCGAATTGCTGAACCTCTTCAAGTGAACCACGAGAACATCTGGCGTACTCCACAAGTCAAACTTCTTCGTAGCCTGCTGATGTTTTTTGCACTGTGGGCAATACCATAAATCTTCAGCGCCAAGTCGCTCCTCCTTTGTGAATGTGTCTAAACAGTCCGAGAGCGAGATGCCTTTAGAACTCTTCGCAGAAGCACCTTTGACGGCCTCCTGATATTCGGGGTGAAGGTACTCTTCCCAAGTATCCCAAAGGGCATGTTCGAACTTTGGGTGAGCATATCCACGATCTTCGCCAAAGTAGAAGGCTTTCATGTTTTCGTCAAACTCGCAGTGCAAGGTATCACCATCCTTCAAGAGCCCCGCATTCGTGTCTCCCTCGTCCCTTTTCTTCTCCGCATCCTCGTTTCTCGACTCCCAAGAAACTGGAGTGGATGAAAATCCGACAGTGCCATATTCCTGTTGGCCCGTGGTTAATCGAATCGAGAAGAGATCCGGTTTGAGACCTTTGCGGACGGGCGCTGCGCTTTTGGGGCCGGAAGTCAAAGCGTCCCCGTCGAGGTCAAGTACCATGCTCTTCTCATCGACGATGTCTCCCTCTTCTGGTGGAGTAGGAGGATTAGGCTGCTGGCGAGCTGGAACCGGTTGCGTCACGTTGACCACAGCACCATCTTCGCCAATTTCTGTCACTGTTTCCACGGCATCCTCGTCCATCGCGTCGAGTGTGACTGTTTCTACTTTCTCACCTATCGGGAAACCACCATTACTGCCGCCAGCCAACTCCCAAACCCAAAGATGGGTTCTCTGCGTTGTCCATCGAGCCAATCTTTCAAGAGCGGCACCATAAATCCCTTCCTTGGACTTGGCCTCTTCGGCAGTTATTACAGCTATTGTTGGATACCCAAAGAGGTTGTTGGATCGATAGTTGTTCATTCCACCGCCGTAGGTTCGTGGGCCAAAGGAATTGGCGCCAGTACCAAAGGACATGGCAGATGGAGCATCAGATAGTAGCATAGGAATCACCCAAGGGTCGTTGGGATGCTCGCTACGCTTCCATGTTCTCGACTGCTGGGAATTGCATGGGAGTTCGAAACAGATGATCGTGTCGTTGTCGCCCATTTCTCCGCAGAGTATTGTATCGTCAAGATTCTTATAAAAGCGATGGCTAAAGTATTCAAGGGTTAAGAGCTATCGAGGGAACCATCAAGACCTGTCAAGCTCAGCAATGAAGGTAGCGTACGTTTTCTTGTGGTGCACCCATCCATCTTCCGAGGAGGGCTCTCAGATCTTTGAACGACGAGTCTTGTCCAATTTCAACAGGAATCTGGAAAAACACTCAGAAAACTAGTATACTAGGGCATATTAAGACAAACCTTGACATGCGGTTTCGCGAGGTCCCACGGGACGTAAAAGACAGTACCTCGCCACTTCTTCTGAATGGGTAGAGGCAGAGTGAGGTACATGAACGGGTCGAAGGTGATAGAGACCTGACAAAAGTCGTTAAACATGTATTTCAGAAACTGCATGGTGAACTCACTTTTTGACACTCGGGGCAAACTAGAGTGCTGCGATATTGCCCTTGGAAAAGGTCTACCACAACACTGTCGTTCCGCTTCTTATAGCCTTCCCAACTCTCCCTAGCAAATCTTAATAGCTCCTTGTTTTCCTCCAATTCTGCATCCCACTCATGTACCTTGAGATAGGCTTCGCGCTCCTTCTCCTCATACTCCTCCTTTGCACGCTTATACTCCTCCTTGTCCTCTTCCTCTCCATCGACTTCCGCTGTACGCCGTTCCCTGAACTGACGGGACACAGGAGGACGAGCACCAATCCAATCCGCCTTTTCCACATACGGCTTCTTTAAAACACGATTTAGATCCTCATGCAACCCATCAAGCAGAAATGCCACCAACTCCTGTGAATCATGCTGCTGATAGCCAGAGAACTGTGGAGCGAAACGCGACAATTGAGATTTGAAATCCCGAGGCGAGTACGACGTGGCAGATGGGCTGAAGCCTCCTCCTCCACCATAACCTCCGTAGCCACCTCCGAAAGTTGGGGGATTTCGACCAAAAAACTTGGAGACCTTGCTTTTCGAGCCTCCTGATTCCTCCTTCTTGAGCTTGTCCACTGCCCCAAATGTTTGAGCAATCTCTGATCCTGCCCATATGCGGGTTAGGAGAGAACCAAATCCTTCCGCAATCGCGCCACCCATTCCAAGAGGATTATCGGGGTTGAGCTCGCTTGTGTATACGCCGGTAAGGAAGTACTCGGTGAGCTCCTTCTGATGAGTGAGACATTGCAAGGCGGAGTTCATGAAGCATGTATTTCCCCTGCAGGAATGTTATTGCTGCTCGGAAGCGGGTAGAGAAGACTCTTACATGTTCCCTAGCCCCAACGTGCCAGGCTCATTCCATCGCTCTTTTTCCTTCACCTTTTCCTTCTTAGCGATGACCGACAATTTCTTGTCAACCGCAGCCTTCGCATTACCGTTAGGTTCAAGCAGTCGAATTCGATCCAGAGAAGAGAGACGACGTGGACGTAGACATACGATTGAAAAATCCATCATTGGATTTGAACAAAGGTTCGGCAGGAGCGTCAGCTTCTCTCTTCAAAAGCCACTCGTGCGTCACTGGGTCCTGGAATTCGACTACGAACGAGTCTCCGCTCTCAAGGGTAGCTTCTTCCAAAGTGCTGGACGTATCTGACTTGAGGATCTGTGCCCCCAGTAAGTCTGGGAACAGGGAGATCGCGTGTAGAATGATTGAAATTGGGATCGGTTAGGTGCCAGACGCGAGCTGAAAGATTGGTAGTCTGTTTCGGTACGAACAGCTTCAATGGAAGCGGTGCATAGGTCTTGCAACATATCATGGGCAGACAGCGCTACAGTGGCTGGTTCAAGGAGTGATGAAGTGGCATCAGCTTCGTCTTTGGTTAAGCGATAGATATGAAACTTTGGAGGGAAAAGTTCGATAGAAATGATGCTTTTTATTGATTCCACGGCCAATGGTTTTCCTAGGTAGCGGTACTGGAGGGGAACCATACCTATACGGTCTTGTAAGTATCGAAATACAGTAGAAGAAAAGCGTGATGTTTACCAGGCAACGAGCAACTTCCAAGCTTCTTCCGGAATGAACTCAAAGTCCACTTCTTCCGCCAAACCAGGCTTTAGATTGCCGTATTGGTCCAAGAGCGCGCTGGTTGAAGGTGGACCGAGGTCAGACTCTGATATTGGCTCTGGATGGGATTTTGGATCTATCTCTCCCAGTGCCGCCCGCCACCGGCGACACCAAGTTCGATCGACGAGAAACCAAGTTTGGTTGAGCGCCATTGGAGAACGCTTAAGCTGGGCGACGCGTGATAACTTTTCAGTGGCACTAAGCTGCTCGCTATGGTCCTGCTCTTTCATATAAATGTCCATTTCAGAATCTTGGCCCATATTGATAGGGTCGTTTATCGAAAGAGAATCGATTTGGGGTCGAGGACTGCCGCGTTTTAGCGACTCTTCCTCTGTCGCAGAGGATTGGGATGTGCTGCGTTGTCGTTTGCGAGAGGAAGAAGTAGAAGAAGTAGGTGAATCTGCAGCAGAGGACAAACTCTGAGTCTGGATCGTCATTGAAGTGAAAAAGAAACAAGTTGACGCGGCATCTCTTTTTGGTGTTGCTGGGATTACGCAATAAGCGCTTGCAGTACCAACGCAAAATTCAAAGACCGAAATCAAGCAAAAATAACCAATAAACCACAAAAATCATCCTTGTTAACTCTTGAAATATACATTGGATACATAAATTACCCTATAACGGGTATTTCATCATTTACACCGTTTGAATCGTCTCCTTCCTCTTCATCATCCTCTTCTTCCTCTTCGTCATCATCACTCTCTTCCTCGCTTTCACTCTCATTAAAAGTCAGTGAAATATACTCATCACCCAACTGGGCATTATCAGCTGTTACACGTTGCACTCGGATTTCACCTTCAGGTTCAGCCGCAGGAGCAAAGGAGGGGACACCAGAAGAGGAGGCAGGCTTCCTGTTGCGGTTTGCACGAATGACATGCGGAAGTTTGCATCCTTTAATCGAACAGGTACCCTTCTCCGCGAAGTCTGGACACTCCCTAACGTGTTGCTTGTCACAATCAAGTCCTTTATCGCAGTATCCAAGGACAGCAAAGTCGCGGCATATACCATGACGAGCGCCCACGTTTACGTGCGGATAGAGGCAGTTTGGACGAGTACAACGCCCTTTGTTGAGGAAATGAAGACAAAGAGGAGTACGTTCTGGTGTAGGGTCGTGTGAGAGATTGCAGGTATCAGCCGTGTTGGGACAATTATCTTGCAGAAAATTCCAGCATATAGCAATCTTGGAGGGGTCGTGCTGATACATGCATGTCAGGCCGTGCGAGCAAGAACCTATAAATAGAAGAAAATGTTGAAAGGTAAATAATGTCCAGAGAAGACGTGCTCTGAATTGGGATCTTGTTTTGAGACTGTGGATGTCGCACCTGTTGTCGAAAAGCGGGGACACTGTTTGTCGGAATACTTTATACGTTTGTTGACACGTCTGCCTCTGTTAAAGGTTAGAGGGAAAGATGAGCCTAAATCCAAAAACCAGACGGACTGATAAGGTCTGCGACCATTGGTGAGAGTCATATTGCGATTGGATGGTCCACCTCGGCGGCCACGGGAAGATTTCGGTTTGTAGGCACGGTTGGCTGCGACGAGATGGCCAGATTTCCGGGTGAATGTTGTTGGAGCTGGAGTCGATGTCGGGGTCGGTACTGGGGTGCTGGATGCACTAGACGAGGGGGCGGGGACTGGCAAAAAAAAATCAGATAGAGTATTATGAAAATGCAGTGACTTACGGTCTTTGCGGACTAATGAACGTCCAGAAGATTGAAAGGCGACACCATTGAGGACGACTTCCTTGACTTCAGTTTGGGATGTCGAAGGCTGGGTCAAAGAGTTGGAAGTCCTGAGTGGCATTGGTCGGACATATTTGTTGGCGGGCTTGTAATTCGGATTGACGTAGGTGTTTTTTCGGTATCCTGCTGTTGCTGGCTGGGTCGATAAGGTCGATTTATGCATGTTGATGGAGGCTACGATAGAAGGGTTCACATCTCTACTATATAAAAAATAAGACTGCTTACCGGTAAGTTTTGCTATTTCGCTTTTTAGCTGCGCTTCAGAAGATGAAGAAGAGGCCATGGCGGTTTGTGAGAGACTTAGTTCGGGACGGCACCTAGCCAGCTAGCGCTTCTTTTAGTCATCAATGGCGTCCTATGAGCGCTTGTGAGTTTTTTTGAAGGTCCGTCGCGTCCAATCGGTCCTACAGTATATTATTATTCTTTACACCATAAAATTTGCATCGCAGAACTACTTCACATCATATCCTTCTGCGAGCCTAAAACGAACGCCGTCGCTGCGGCTGTTTGCAAACGATGGTCAGCGGAGAGGTTAAATGTACTCTGGTACCGGGTGGAAGATCTTAAACAGATGCTATCTCTCTTCGGAGAACTCCAATACGATGGGGAATATGTGAGGACCCGCGAATATCTTACTATGGCTGCTAACAATGTTCACAGTATCACTTCGAAGATCGGTTGACAAACAAGGCATGGCTTCGCTTCCAGACCATGTATCAGCATCGAATCCGCCACTTAGGTGCTACAAGGCAACCAAATGCCTTTTACCACCCTCTTGGGTCCTTGAGACGAATCAAATCGTCAGGTCCACTTCTCCCCAACCTTCGTTTCATGGAATGGGAAGTTTCAACCGATGCTGATGCTCGAGCTGAAGTGTATGGTGAAATTTTTATGAACGAGTCTGTCGAAATACTCGAATTTTTGTGTTATAATCACACTCCGATTTTAGATTCTTTCCATGTCGCAAAACTTTCAGCATGCTTAATGCCTAAACTTCTGAAGAAATTTCCATTGAACATGGTTGCACTTGAACCCGACCAAGTTGAACTGGATCTGGAATTTTATCCTGTGTGAAGTGCGTTCAAGGAGGCGTTAGCTAGAATTGACCTCAGATACCAATGTGAAGCTGAACAGTTCACTTTCTGTTCAAAACCTGGGGTAAGTTGATCATCAATGTACTGGAATTTCTTTGGTCTCTAAATTATCCATATACAGTGCGCTCAGACTGACAATGTCAAGGTATTTCGCTGCTCAAGGTGTACAGTCATGTGCGTGTCACAAGGCCGACTGGATTCAACATCGACCAACATATCAATGGAGGTGTTGAATTGGGTCCGATATTTATCACGAAAATACCTGAACTACGTAGGGGGGTGCCCGCTGGTGTGCTCACTGCTCCGCGATTTACCACGGGGCCATAGGACTACTTGAAATAATGTCTCCCTAAAAAGAAATACAGGCTCTCAGCTCTGCGACTACATCTCACTGAGTTGGGTTTCCCCACCTCATCTCTGCTTCACAAAGCTCTTACTGGAGACGATATTCATGAGTCCATCGAAGATGTCCCGGGTCTTTGTTTCTTGGTTAGTAGCTCTACATACACTCCGAAATCATATTTTACAAAGCATTCTTCCATTTTCCATGCAACCCAGTCACCACTTACATTATCCAATCTGCAAGACTTGCGTCCTTCCTGAACACTTGTACGCTTTTCTTTCAGTTCTTCGGCAAGATTGAATCAATATCAGAATCTATTGGAGAGGTAGCAAAGCGGGTCAATAATTTACATAGAATCTTCTTCCATTCTTCGTACAACCCCTGTCACCACATTATCTACATCCGTAAGACTTGCATCCTTCCTGAACACTTCCATGTACACTTCTCCGTTCAGCTCTCGATCTCCATCACTACGATCCCTGGCCGACGCGCCGAGCAACATGCCAATGTTGTGGGCTCTGACCTCTGGCAAACACTTCCTGTACGTCATGTTGGCTGGAAAGAGAATACGGTTACGAGAATTATTCAGCTTGATTCGATTTCTGCGTGAACGAAAACGGACCTCTGGCAGTAAGGCCTGAGCATTGTAAAGATGTATCGAGTTTGATGCAAACAATTGAGGATCATCGTGAACGGCAAAAGGCGCTCGCTCCAAGGCAAAGATATGGCGATCTCTAGGTTGTAGAATCTTCGTTAAGGAGGGTATTGTGTCTGTAGAGCTGCCGATTTCGGACATGAGCGCAGGTTATCGCTCCACAGTTTAAAATCACCGACCTCTTCAAAGCTTCATCGTCAAGAACTGCTGCGATGCTATTCAAGACACCATCGATCTTGATGGAAAGAAGCTCTACAGATACAGTTGGGTCAAGGTTCTCCTCGTCCACGCCGATGAGGGCGACCGAAAAGGGATGTCTCTAAAAGTTCCGCTTGTTGGACAACGATAGGGACGTAGAGGAAAACTCACTGTCAGATAGTAAATCCTTCTTTTCTTAGTATCCAGCGGATCGGCCTCCTCAGCGAGATGAATCGTGGTTGTCATAAATTTCCGCGGTGGTGGTGGGAGCGGCGACAGCGAAGGCGATCTCGATGATGATGATGCAGAGGAGTTATGTGCCGTGTCAGTTACAATGGAGATACCAGACACAATACTGACATTGTCCAGTTCAGTCGTGGTGAAGTAGGTCTTTTCTGATTGGGGCTTCACCCCAGAGTCAATCGGTGCGATACTCTCTGAAGACATGGCATCATCCAAAGCACTCTGGTCTACATCGGCATTTGTAAACGCGGTTTCCTCTTCATCTGCGGGTGCTGGTGCAGTAGTCTCAGTCTCGGCCTCGGTCCTGTCCTCGTTACTCGGCTTTTCATCTTCTTGTTCCCGTGAATCATCTCCAGACTTCTTTCCATTCTTTGCAAAGTTAAACCAGCTCCATTTGCCGACATCCATAACATCCATATTCGGCATACCCATACCCATAAAGGTTGAACCTGATGTATTATCATTGGTCTTTGGTTCATTATTTGTGTCAGGAGGCCGTTTAGGTCGTACGGTACCATCTTGGATGGTAGAGGGAGTAGAAGGCGATGGAGGTAGACTTTCTGGAGGTGGAGGTACGAGCGTTAGAAGATGTTGGGAAAGCGATGTCGGTAAGCTGAGCTTCTATAAAGCGGGTAGAGGGAATTGCATGAGTCGAAGTGACAGCTATTGGGATGATAGTATCGGGTATATCGTTGGAAAGGGTATCTAGTAAAGGGAGAATGCTATGGCGCATGGGATGTAACGGGGTACCTTTGGATGCTATTTAGCTATTTGCTATTTGCGCAATAAATTATATGCAAGACACACACCCAAGTGTTGACTGAATTCGAGACCATTCTCTATATCCCAGGACCAGGCCCACACAGTAAAAAACCTCTCTAGTCGTAGCTCTAATGCTTCCTGTCCAAGTGTAGATAGAATAGATGTAAACGAGCCATGCATCAGCTGTAATAAAAGGCTTAGTACATTGGTCTCGGAAACCGCATAAGAAAATCGCACTTTGAATCGTTCGTAGCCTCTTAAAATACTGGCTCGCAATGCTTGATTGTTCACCGAAGCATCACTGTAGTCGAAAGTTGGATTTATAGGTTCTTTATCCTTGCCTTTCAGGATACTCTTGACACCTTTTTCCTTGCTTTTGGATTTGATCGGCGCTCTTGGAGTCTTTGCAAGTTCTACTCCCTTCCTACTGAATCAATTGACTTCTCTAATGCGACTGTTTTGAATAGACATACTGCATGTATGCAGAAATCAGGTTCGGGAAAAACCATTATCATCCTTCTGGATTGCGAGTGGACGTTCTGGCATGCATCATCGGCATTGAACATTCTGCAGTATTTATCAGTTATTTTTTCATGAAATCACAGAGAACAGATACGTACTCGGAGAAATTAACCAAAGCTTTGGCCAATCCTACTTGTCGGAGCATCCGGTCGCGCGATACTGCCCGCTCCTTGGAGGTATAAAACAGAATCTGAGCCTGTTCTTCAGCATCCTCGTCGTCAGAAGTAGAAACAGATGGGCGTAGAGTAGGATTGTATATAGTAAGATATGATAGATTTGGAGGAATCCTTGCCATGCCGCGGAGATAGTCAAAGCTGGGGTTCGGGAGGAAGACGTGGATGGGCGCTAGATGTTGGCGCCAATCATCCGACTGCTCTTCCAAAACCTAAATGACCAGCTTTGTGACGTTGAGATTACATTCGCAATGGCATCATAGTCCTTGCTTGACCTTAAAACTCTGGAGGTTTGCAGCTCTTCTCTCAACTCGAAATGTCGCAAACTTCAGTACCTCACAACCCCGAAGCTGTGGTCGCAGGCGAACCTTTGACCGTAGGTGATCGCGTCTTCGATGCTTCGCAACAGATAGCGTTCTCCTTCAAACCCATCTCCAATATCAAACAAGCTCTATGTGCCATGCATCCATACGCTGCAGACTCGACTCGGGTCGTACCTGCTTATCATTACTGCACGCACAACATCAGCTCTGATGTCCACCAATGCGTCATATTTGACTCTAATGAGCCAACTGCGCGGTTGATTGGAGTGGAATATATTGTTACAGAAAAAGTTTTCAAGACTCTCGATGATGAAGAAAAAAAGCTTTGGCATAGTCACAAGTACGAGATCGAGTCGGGTATGTTTCGCAAAGGAAATATCAAACCTTTGGCTTAAATTTTGCTTTTTCTACATAGGAATCTTGACTATGGTGGCGAAACAAGGGATTCCTGGAGGTATCGATGATATGTTGGAAATGCCAGCTCTCAAAGATCTCCATACCACCTATGGAAAAACCTGGCATTTTTGGCAAATTGATCTAGGCCAGTAAGTTGTTCGTTACCAGCGCAATGAACTTAATGTGAACGGCTACTATCTGTTTCGCGGCGGCATTAGCGCACTCCCTTTAGGTCTTCCGACTCTTATGAAGTCTTTCAATGGGCCCGATGATGTAACTCCAGAGCTGATCAAAGATCACGAAAAGCGGACGGGCACGAACGTTCAAGCCAAGGCGGAATACCGTGCAAAACATTTGGACACTCGCTATGAGGTGGTTGCAGGAGCTGACGCGAAAGGCTCTGAATTTGAGCTGACCTTTAAAGGATCGTAAAATGTAAGCCCTAGATATGGTCCCTGGCGCTACTTTCTATTAAATAATTCTCCTCACATTGATATTTCAGAATTGTATACAATCTATCATTTGCATATGCAATTGACGGTTTGAAGCGTTCTGGTTTCAGGGATTGCCGTTTCAACGTTCATTAAGTGTTCTTAATAACTCCCGAAAGCGACGGGCTGTTCACTAAAAAAGGGCACACTTCGTTTGCATCACACTTGATTCAAGGATTACAAGAATCACTACGGCTAAGATCGGAGTAGAGTCTGGATCGGTTACACCGGAGCAAGCTACAGCTTTTCAAAACTGTTGCGAAGCGGGCGTCCTATCATTCTTATCATACTCTCGACATACTCTCTCCGAATGAGACCGAAGTATTAGTTGGCCAAGATGTCTGGGGCCGGTACTAACAGCTAGTACCAGGCTAATATAGCTTATGTATGCTGTTGTATACAGGGATCTCAGCACGGATCTGTTTGACTTTGAACTGAGCCTCAACCTCATCATCCCATGCATTTAGTATTTCCT
This sequence comes from Gymnopus androsaceus JB14, assembly GCA_009733575.1. NCBI lineage: Eukaryota > Fungi > Basidiomycota > Agaricomycetes > Agaricales > Omphalotaceae > Gymnopus > Gymnopus androsaceus. Next base: position 199,121 of record ML769468.1, on the reverse strand, counting down.
GCTGGCGCCAGCATATATCTTGATGGCTCATGCAAACGTCCCATGTCCCTTCCTTCATTCAAATCTCTCTTCATTCAAATCTCGCCTAAAAAACTTGTTGATAAATAAAATCATCTAGGTTTCCCCCACGTGCACGCCCTTGCTTCCTCCAGCCTTCCTCCTCCTTCCAAAATACATACATCGGATGTATATTACACTCCTGTAAGTGCTTGCACTTTTGGATCAACCTCTTTTCACTGACTATCCTTTCTTTGTAGTATCTTCACCTGGCTAGCCACCGCGGTCGCCGCGTTCAGCATTAGTATCGAGGAAAATCCGACGGTTTTCACTAGTGTCCCGCTATCCTGGACTCGAGAGGACAGTGATCCAACCGATTTCTGGTTCAATTCGCTCACGGTAGCAGCCGATGGAAGCCTCAACAAAGTGCTCTCGTTGCAGGTTTCCAATACCGGCTCGTCAAGTGGGGTTACAAATTTTGTGTTCATTCTCACTGGGTATTTATATCGATATGAAGAGAGAGATAGATCCAAGCTAAATGCTTCTCTGCTAGACCGCACGTTATTCAAGTTGCAACCGATGAAAATTCAGATTACTTCAACAGCACAACACCCATCACGGCTATCGCTGCTACTTCGTCTAATTCGTCAACTTCGACGAATTCAAGCTCTTGCAGTCCGAGTCCTATCACAACTACCGTAACTACCGTAACCGCTACTACTAGGTTGGTGAAAAAAAAATAGGTCTTGAATGCGTCTTGAGCTAATTTTCAAACAAGTTCCACTGCCACTGGATCATCTGAAGCTGATTTGAACGCTGCCACATCCCATACCAATAGCTCCGTCGTTATTGGCGCTACTATTGGGACTATCGTCCCGCTTACGATACTTCTCGCAGTCCTCGCAGTCCTGTGCTTGCGACGACGAGCTGCGAAACGCGGGGACACGTCTTCAATGGGCTCTTTAGAATCAAAGAACAATACGCTGCTCCCCAACTTTACTGGCCGTCGTAGAGACACCATAATCACTCCGTTTGTTCAAACTCCAGATCCTGGTGTTACTCGTACAAAAGAAAATCCAGGCTCACAATTCACGACCCGCAGACCATCAGGTTCACCCGGCCCTTTCGGGGAAAAAATGTTCGCGCGGTTGGACCCGCCGCCTACTTCACCTGTTACCGTCACCTCATTTGCAGACGATACAGCTACGGAGCGGACACGGACCTCTCGTCGAACCCAGAGTTCTAATCTTGCCAGTGTCACTGGTACTGTACCCCAGCCCACGCAACGTCAACAGCTTCTAGAGGAGGAGGCCAGCCGGCTACGTCTCCAGATCATGAGCATGGTTAATCATGCTTTATCTTCTGGCACTCAGGCTTCTCCTGAGCAAGACGTACAAACCCAGATGGCAGCAGAGATGGAAAGGATGAGGGCGCAGATTGAGATGCTTGAGCAAGATCGGAACTCGTCGTGGGCGAGGGGATTGTCGGACGAGCCACCTAGCTATCTTAACTCGATAGGAAATCGATGAATACGAGTTGGAAGCGCTTGTTGTAGATTAATTTTCCTCAAAAATGGCGTTTCTGGCGCTTGTATATCTTGTTTATGTTCATTGTCAATCTTTGTATGAATTACAAGCACATGTGGATGTGATATAAGTTAGGGTCCAGGCATTGTCGATAGCAAGTACGTAGTTCACAGCGTCCAGGAAGCCTCCTCTTCGTAGGCATCCAAAGGTTCCGAAGGTATCGTTTCGAGAGTGTCACTCCACTGCACCACTTTGGGATGAGCTTGAACCTGAAAATTCGACTTAGTTCGACAACGACATATTACCATAGGAAGACAAACCTTGCTCGGGTTAAAATTCAACACTTGAAGCCCATCGAGGGAAGTGGCACGAGACAAAGCAACATACGCCTGACCTAAAGAGCAAATCGATGTGAGCAAATAGTAAAAACGAATAACGAAACCCTTCACCCTTCTCGAAAACCTTGCCAAGGTCGACTTTAACCCTGTCAAGCGTTTGTCCTTGGCTTTTGTGGATCGACATTGCCCAACTCAAAATCAATGGTAGCTAGAAAACAACGAATGGATGTCACCAGCCTGGCGTCAAGAAAAGAAAACGTGGCTTACCTGTGTTCTGGACGCTTGTATTTCACCGTTGGGAAGCTCCACCTTGAAATTCTCCGGAAGTACCAACATCTCTTTGTGACCTCCGTTGGGCATAGCGAATTCAACGACCGGTAAGAGCTGGGTCACTTTGGCAGTTGAGGCTGCAGACGACGCAGGCTTCGAACCGGGCGGGGCATCTCGCGAAGTATCCTCACCCCCCTCTGTGGCATAGGTATTTGGATCGCAGAATCGTACAACACGCCCCATCGAGCCGTTGGCCAAATTTTCGTCAATATTTTTGATCAGCATTACCTGGAAAGTAAATTTGAGAAACATGGATGGTAGCAAAGTCTTGAACTGACCTGGGCATCGACACGAATGACTAGAGTTGATTGAGCCATAAAGTTGTTCAACAGTTTTTCTCGTTGGGGTCCATCTGCTGAACCACTGTCAACAGCGTTATAGGTTCGCACCTCTTCTGGCAAGCGATTAAGGCGAGTACTGTTAGACCGATCGACGTCTTCGCGGCGAGGAAACCTAGATTGTTCGTTGATTTCAATCTTGGAGGAATACGTAGAAAAGAACGCTTACAATTCAGTGGGACCCAGCCCGTCTTCATACGTGATATCCCTAGAGAGAGACCGAAACTTGGCGATAGATTGCGCGGTTAAACGGCCAAATCGCATTTCGTTCAACATATTCACGAATGCTAAAAATCACATTAATGATTATCACAGAAAGTTATATGACGAGTGAACGAACCTGGGTCTTTCTGTCGGAAGACTTGCGTTAAATTGAACGTTCGCTGGATAGCCTTGGACCAGAATGCAGCTTCGAATGCAAACTTGACACTGCCAGACTTGGTCACAGGAGGGAGCTGGAAAAAGTCTCCGGTGACAACGAGCTATCTCAGCTGTTAGATTGTAGAGTGTTACTAATGATATTCCATCTTACCTGAATGCCACCAAACGGAAGTGGGCTCTTGCGCAAAATAGAGCCTAAGCTCCGCTAGCTTGTCGAAAAGATCGCCATCAACCATAGAGACTGAAGAAATGATTAATGAACTAGCAGGAAGACGCCATTGCTCTAGATTACCTTCGTCGATAACAAGCACTTTCGTTCGTGCCCATCTGGCACTAGCCTTCTTGTTCCTCCGAACCTTCATGGCCAGTTCTTTCACGCCCTCGAGGCCTAAACCGAATCCAGCGAACGAATGAACTGTAACACCACCGATATTGCAAGCCGCGATACCTAAATCAAAGAAGTGAGCAAGAAAGATCATATAGGAAATTGTCGCCACTCGCCGGTAGAAGCGGTGACAGCCACTGCATCGCTGGCCTTGTGTTTTTTCTTCAAGGTCTTGATGATTTCGCGTAACAAGACAGATTTTCCCGTCCCTAAAACGAGAAAAACATTCAGTTACAGCGCATACAACGAGCCGAAAGCCACTCACCTGCACTGCCTGTGTAAAATATACTCATCCCATCCTCGACCAAACGAAGAATCTGACTCTGTTCCTGACTTAGGAACACGCCGGCCAATTTTTTCGAAGGCTTTGCAGGGCCTGTTCGTGGAACATCCCTGATCTGAGCCTTCAAGATGGACGCTGAGGATCTCGACGTAAAAGTCTTGAGACCACTGTCTTCTTTCCAGGATGAGGGAAGCTCGCGTTTCTTCTTCTGCGGTGGTGCTTCACCGTCGTCGTCGAACAGTAGGGCGGGATCAGAAGGCCGTTTGTTGACAGCCCTGGATTGAGCTAGAGGCTGCTGAGAGGCTTTGGCAGCAGAGGCAACAGTGGTGTTGCCATTCATAGCCTCCTCGATGGCCTTCATTCGTAGCTGCATACCGGTCAACTTTGGCGCAGCGCGAGGAGGAGACTCTGGCCACTCGATGGCAATGGGCTCATCTCGCGTCGAACCTTGTGAAGAAGGGTTTTGTGAAAAGTCCCTTCTAACAGTGCCGAGGCCTGACTGTGATTTTGTTCTCTGCGACATGATAGAGCGAAAGAAGGATACGATAAACAATGCTAACAGTATTCTCACGAAACGCGTTACAGTTCACGTGATCGTTATGACGCGACGCGACGTTCTAATAGTAATATAATAAGTACCAAGTTATGCTACTACATACAGACATGACTACTTATGCAATGCTTACGGACTGAGCAAGAGTAGTCAATTATCAGTAAATAGGTAAATCAAGGAAACATAAGAACCCCACCTTGGCGTATAACGACTCGACTACTTTGCTCACTTGACCCAAAGTGCCAATGGCACTGTCGTACATTTCCTATAGCGAGAAAAATCAGTAAATGAACGAGTAAGAGCGATAGTGCACCAACATCGGCTTTAGGCTCATCGTAGACAAGTAGACATCCTCGCCCTTGGTCAAGGACGCCGTAGAAGACCTTGTCAAGAATCATCTGCGAAAGTCTGAATAATGCGCTCGTTAGTGCCTCAGGATGATATTTGTGCTCGACGCTTACTTTGTCTCGACGCTTTGCCTACCCTGACCCACACACTCGGCAATGTATTCAAGCTCTACTACCGAGTAAGGTTCTACGATTCTTAGCAGGTTCTGCTGAAGAAGAGCGTCGTATAGATCCGAAAGATGTGAGCGGATGGTGGGGTCAGAAGAAAGCTCTAATAGAGAATTGTGAATGATGTGGAGAATGGACCAGTGTGAGCGATAAATACCATCTTTATAATCTTTCAACGCCTTTTCGAAATCAGCCAAATTTCGCGCTTGGTGTGCTTTCGCCACGGATCGCATACTTTCCACCTCTCGTAGCTGAGCATACTTGACTGCAAGCTTGATTGACATGAGTGAGGTGACATCCTCCGGCTAGAAATCGACATTAACTTTTACAGCAAGCAAACCAAGAGACCTCGCCCACCAGGTTTAGCATGATTTTACACAACATCATGTACTTCAAAGCTCCGAGAGCTTTGCCATCATCTTCGCCCTGTGTCGAGAGGTTTTCAAAGGCTTCATAAAAGTACGAATAAGCAGTGGTGTAGTCCTTGTCCTCAGCGTGAAGAACACCTATATCGAGATACGGTCAATCATACGAATACCGCATTCAAAACGATACAAACCAGACTGTAGATCAAGAGAGGATTGCAGTGCGGGCGGACAATAAATAGAGTTTGCTGCCGTTCTCGCAGATGTGAGTGAAGCCTAAGGATAACTTGTTTAGTCTGATGCCAAAAAAGGGGACTAGTAGAACCGACCTTGGCTTTCGCCAGGTTGCCAATCCCTCTGTATACTCTACTTTCGAGTAGATGAACTTCAGTCAAGATCATCTTGTCGTCCAGTCTCCGTAATTCGGTTAGTAGAGTATCGATCAAGGTGAGTGCTGGCTTGTATTCATGAGCTTCGAGTTGACTGAATAGAACTCAATAAGCGGAGGTTGAGGAATCTCGAGGAAAAACGACTCACAGTCCCGCCAATCTTGTCTCCAAGCTATGCTTCAAAAATATCCGCTTTTCACGTTTTGCCCAGTCGATGTTATCCCTGAGCACAGTTATTTGTATCTTCTGGCTGTCTGGAATCGCATTGAAGTAATCCAAAAGGGTACGAACTAGTTTTATGGATCAGAAATGGTAATATACGCCGAAATTGTCAGATACGGACTCAGTTTGGCAGTCTTGGCTTTGGCTGTAGACGACATGAACGATCGCGAAAGCGTGATAACTTCTGCTACGCCTGCAGCATCACTACAAGGCGCGTTAGCATGATGCATATATCCGAGGATCTATCCCAACGCACTTTTGGTCTCTGTATAGCTGACCCAAATTCACCAGTGCTGTTTCTTGGTCCCGAAGGGTCTGCGCCTGCTGCTCATTGTTCTCTGTCGGTGACGGTTTGGAAGAAGACGAAAGAATTTGCTTGTAAAGAGCTTCTGAACGCTTTACATCGGTTTTTGAGGCTGAGACTGCCGCGGCAACAAGTTCTGCAGTTGTAGACATCGTCAAAGTCAAAAGTAAAGATGGGACGCGCGTCGAGTGTGGGAGTAGGTCTGGAATAGGCGCCCAATTTTGCCTTTTGCCAAAATGACCACCAGACTCCGACACCGTCCAGCAGGAGAGGAAGAGGATGCTGCTGCTCTCAAACTGGGCCCAGGTGCAACCCCTTGACCCGCTTATCTATCCTTTTCTTACATTCATCTACTTGAAGAATTCAACAATGCCGGTTGTCTACTAATCTCCGAGGTCAAATATTTGCTTGAGAATCGAGACAAAGATGCCCCCGACACTGCGTGCGTTCAAAATGCTTTTTTGCTTGTATATGTATCTAATTGGATTACAGTGTATACAACAAGACGCTCGAATATGTCAAGACTTTCACGAAATTCAACACTACCGATTCCGCTAGTGCAGTCCGAGAGTAGGCCTTTGCTCTGATGTAAAATCTTCTATCTCACCTGAATGAGAACAGAACGCTACGAAGGGAGCCTGCTCTTACACAGTTTGAAACAGCGCAGATCGCAAACTTGTGTCCCGCCGATGCAGAAGAGGCCAAAAGTGTTGTCCCCAGGTTCGTCGATCCTTGCTCTTTACCTTACTAGTCTCACTGATTATCTGCCAACAGTCTAGTCAAAATCGACGACGATAGATTACAAGCCTTGCTCGATGAGATTCAAACAATGCGCAAATTCCAGTCATAGGGTGCTATACTTCGTTGTTTATGTACATTATATGTATCTTTTAACTTTCCGTCTCTTCCAACTGCTTCTTGGTCAAAAGTTCCTCCACCTCCACGTCGGCTTCGTCCTGTACTTCCGACTTGAACCTTTTCATGATCATCCTCAGCAAAGCTGGTCATATTGAACACTTTTCTCTCCCTGAACGGTATTTGTCTATGCTCTCCCTTCTTGACAATAGCCTCTGGAGGGATAACACCTTTCGGATTAAGATAGAGGAGATCAGTCCCTTTGTACGAATCAACAGCGCGGATCCAAGCATCAAACCTACGAGTTGGTTAATAACAGCGAAACATCCTTGAAGATACAACTCACAGTCCTTTTCGGTCTTCGATACTCCTCATGTTATCATAGATATAGCGCTTCTTAAATGCATTCATCTCTTGCGAATATTTCTCAAATTCGACCAGTTCTCTGTAGTCTGGATCGGATGAGTCCAGAGTCTCGTTGAGCTTGGTCACTTTGGCGTTATATCCGTTATAGACAGGATGTTCGAGCAACAAACCCAACGCAGGCATTTTTGGTATCGTGGACGGTTGTCAATCCAAACATCTAGCACTAATCAGTACAGAGTAATACTGTACTTTTTGGCAACATACCTCGTCAAGAACGGTAGCAGGTGTCTGTGTGCGCAGAGCATCACTAACGCAAACATCATCTTACGCTAAACCGCGACACGTTCAGCGTAATGATTCACAAAAGCAAAGACGGCTTACTATCTGTTCGGGATGAATAAGTTCCTTGAATGTAGATAATGCACAAAACGCACCTGATGCAAAATAAAACTTTGGCCATCCAGAGATATCGCTATCCATTCTGTCTCACCATATACAGCCGGTTCTCCTACCTGTGCAAATTTATCACTAAACTCTCAGAAGAATAGCTAAGTCTACGCACCTCCAATTTCTTCATGAACCTATGATTCGTCTTGTCCTTGGGATCTTTGGCGACAGTAAAGTTATGAAAATTATGAGTCTTTTCAAACTTTTCAATAATCACTCGCAAACGTTCCATATGAGCCGGTGTTACTCTCCAAGCCCGTTTGCGTATCATGTCTTCTTGCCATGGGGTCGATGTTTCGGGATCGACATCACTCCAGAACGGATCGTCTTTCCAAGGCACTTCGCAGCCTTGTGAAGAAGCATGTTCACGCAAAACACGATCTAGTCCTGAGCCAGGCTTCGGTGATATCAAGAGATACGAAGGGAAGAAGTATGTGTATTTGCGAGCATCACAAACCCTGGAAAGACGTCAAACGCTGCTTCTTGCGACCAAAAGAGAAACTCACACTCGAGCATCAAAGGAACGCTGAACGCGTTGCTGGGGAGTGCCAATAAGCAATGTAAGAGATTTTTAGAGGACGAGGGACTCACAAAGCCCCAAACACGAATATCTGCAGGGAGTTTTGAGTTGATATGGATAAGCATATCATCAACACCTGGTACGGACATTATCATCTTCAAAGATACGACGTTGCCCACTGCGTGGACACCTGCATCCGTACGAGCAGCCCTAGAAAGGCCGACCTAACAGAACAAATGGTTAATAGACTGTATAAACGTCACGATATATCATGCACCTTTACGGGGTCATCCGCATTATCTTTAGACACAGCTCCCGCCGCTACCAGTGCTTTAAACAGCTCCCCTTCGATTGTCCGTGGCTCCGGAAGACCAGGTGGGACTTTTTGACTGCTCAGAATCAGAGGAGATCGTCAAATGGTCAATACCAACGTACAATTGCATTCCTCTGTATGCTGAACCACAGAATCCTATCATCAATGCACAATCCCGCTTGGGCAGACGAGGCTCTTTCGGCATATCGGAACTCTGCTCTTTGGGCCCCCACTCCCCGCCTCTTCTCTTGTTTCCAGAATCTCCATCGCGTTTGCGTCGACCGGGATTCCGTTTCTTGTCTTTGCTGTTTTTTCGATTGTTCTCCGCCATCCTGTGGTTGATCCTCTGCATTGCCGGATCCTGTGGTAGTAGCCTCGTTGGGTGATGATACAGATGCACTACCTTCACATACTTTATTAGAATCAGTCAGCTCAGGTTAGACTACGCTTGCCCACCTTCAACTTCAAGGTCCAGTTTCATACGTTTTGGAGATTCAGGCTGAGATGGACCAACTGGATCGGGAGACCGTTTTTCACCCATGAAAGACGGATCCAAAGCTGTTAAAATTTGACGCGCACGATTGAATCTGTTGTGAGTAGAAATCAGAATTCCTCGACTGGATTTCGAAGTCGCGGTGTAAGTCGCTGGAGAAAATTCCACATCTAAGCGCCCGTAAAGGAGGCGCGCGTTCTCAAGTTCAAGCTAGTAATTCAAGTACCAGAATTAACCCCATTTGAAGTGTCTACGGCAGCTATACTGTCCCTATGCAGCTACAGTAGTATATGTATGCTATCTAGTTAGTACAAGCAATATTTCCCGATAGCACTGTAAGCCCAAAGAAAACCAAAAAGCAAGTATATAGGAACAGAATCAAACGTTCTTTGTCGCCCAAGCTTGCACAACTTGCTCCTCGCATGTAGTGTACGGGGCTACTAGGGCTTCATATTGCATAGCAACATCTTCTCGAGGTTCCGCAACACATTTCATTCCCAACGCCTCGCTCCCCATCATCGCGCTCATCTCTTCGAACGTACCTCTGCTATTCCCATTTTGCTTCCACCAGGAATATTTGGCTAATAGCGCTCCCCCCATGCCCGCAGCTTCTTTGGTAGAGCTGATGTACACCTTCATGTTGAACAAGTCAGCAGCTAGCTGGCGAATGGTCTGATTGGCAGACGATCCACCGGTAACAACAAGGCGCTGGAGGGGAGGAGCGTCGGGAGGTAAAATAGCCGCAATACGAGACCTGATTGACAAAAACTGGGATTCCAAAATCATCCTGGGCTGACAAGTGCGAGGAACCTCGTTTTCGCCAATCTGTATCGGAGCACCAGATTCATTTGTGCGGAAGTAGAATTCACCCTTTAAGCCGTCTGGAATAATTTCGGGAAGTGGAAAGTAGAGGCCCATGTAGCCATCACAGCCAGCAGTTTCTCCATCTACAAGCGTGTTGTATTTTGACCAATCGCGGTCAGCATACCTATCCCGGATCTGCTCCCTGGCTAATGCTCCATTCTTGTAACAAAGCATGGCAATTTGAGCATCAGGAGCTGTTGTGGGATGTGATAGCAGATGAGATGTCGTGAAGCGCTTCGGAGGACTATCGGCGGGAGGTATAGATAGAAGGAATGTGGTGGAAGTTCCGAGAGATAAAAGGGCATCTCCGGGGAAGGAAAGTGCAACCACTGTTGCCGGGTTGTCACCTGTAAACGGTGCTATGATGCACTCTGAGAAATGAAGTCAGAATACTGCATAATATGCGTGACGTATAATAATAGATACCTGGATTGAAACCCCAGCGACTAGTCCAAGTAGGCGTTGATTTTTCCCAAGGATGTTCCTCCCGAGACAGGTTCCTTCATTCACGATTATCAATAAATATCACACCAGTTCGAAAAAAAAAACATACAGGACCCAACTTGGAACGAAGTTCCGGGCCACCACAAATGTCCAAAAGGCTGTCGTTCCATTTGCATGTGAGCACGTCCATTAGGTTCATGCCGCTAGCGTCAGATATCTCAATGGGTGCGATACGACCAAGAAACAGTGAAGGCATGAAGGACGACACCAGAGAGATCCGAGATGTCGCTTGATACGCTTCAGGGTTCACTTTTCGGATCTACAAAAAAAACAAGACAATGTTACCCTACATCGCATCCATTTTTTGTTACTTATACTTACTCGGGCAATTTGAGTACCAGTGAATCGCTCATAAGCACGGCTACCAGATATGTCGGCCAAAGATTGAGGACCACCAATAGCATCCTCAATCTCTGCACACTCTCTGGTGGTCGAGGAATCCTGCCAGATCGGTGCCCGAGGAAGAGAGAACGCCTTTGATGCCAGCTGCGAAGTTAACGTCTGCGTTGGATCAAGCGACGCTAAAGCTTCCTCTGCCTGGTGGGACCAAAAGACAGATCCGTGTTGCTATAACGCATTTTTGTTAGAAACTGTCAGTTCCAGGGAAGGAGTGTTTAGAAGTCCTTACTTGACCCGCACCGGAAACAGCAGCAATCGAATCAAAGTCGACTCCTGCTTGCTTCATTCTCTCCGCCAAAAGTTCAAAAGCATCCAGCCACATTGCTACGGGGGATGTCACTTCCCCTTCAGCTGGCCCTTTAATGGCACCGTTCTCTGTTCCATAGCTTAGGAAGGTCTTGATCAAAGCGGACGGAGGACTCAGTGTAGCGATAGAGCAATCCTCACGTACCAGGACTGATCTTTAGCTTGCTGGGTTGAAAGGTCGAGCCCCAAGATACAGTGTTTCCATTGCAATTAACCTACCGTAGAGTGTGGAAGCTGGGGGAAAGAAGGGCAGCTGCCGAATGAAGTTTTAATTGAGCTTTAACGGTCTAATGTTGATGGAGCGATCCGGAGCGATCCGTTAGGAGCAGCTGTTCACGGTACAACTGCGGGGTAATTAAGGAGTAGTGTGGAGTGAGCCTGGACTTGACGATCAAGCTAGAACTTAGAAGACTCAACAGAAAGTCAGGAAGGAACAACGAACAACGATGGGATGGGTTGGTTTCAATGAAGGTTCTCTCCAAGTATTCTCGTCCCTCGATCACCAAGTTGGTCGAAGTCATGAAAAGAATGCGAATGCGCATATATGCGTTCACAGATCCGCGCAATTGTATTGCAAATTTATATTTATTCTATTGCAGACAATTCACAATGACAACAACAACAACGACAAGATACTGTATATGTACTTAATGTTAGAAGAAAGAAAAACGAGTAGAAATCGACAGCAACAGCAAGGTTTTTATCAACAAACCACAAAACGAACAAACGAAACCTATTCAACTTCATCAACTCACATCGTCGTACGCGTAGGGGATCCTGAGCTTGAACTTGCATGCAAAGGACCATCCGACAGAGACATGGCCCTAATCTGTTCACTCAGTCGACCCTCACCACCCTGCCCCTGCCCCTGCGTATGCATATGCGGATGCGGATGATTATGAGGTCGTTTCGCAATTTTTGGGTTGTACAATTCAGCAGCTCTCGGCGGTGGGCGATCAAAACCGTCATCCGCCCTACTAAAATCTGTATTCCCATGGTTCATCATCATAGGATTGTTATGGTGAACGAGGGCAGTTCCCTGAGGACCAAGTGAAGGAGTGGTAAGCACTGAGCGCGAGGGATTTGTCCATACACCTCCGACTGCTGGAGGCCGCTTGTCTGGTGTAGGGATGGACGTTAATGGAGGGAAATCGGTAGATTGTAATGGCATGGGTGGTTGCATCTGTTGGGAAGGTCGTCGTGGGGGGGTGTTTGCATGTGGGACGCCATTAAGATTACGCGGAGGAGCTGACCGGAGACATGTTGCGGGTGTTGTTGAGGGAAAGATCGTGTTGGCGACTCGTTCCATGAAGAGTCGGGTCTGGTTTGAGCCCGACTGCCCAATCAGGTCGAGGGGGGAGGGGATGTTGAGAAGACCCTGTGGATGTGTACGTTCTTCTAGATGATGATGAAGTCGAAGAAGACTGTAAACAATATTAGCGCTTATTGGAAATAATGAAATAGACTATACTGACAGCGACAGAAGCGACATCATCATTATTTGAAGAAGACCGGTAAGCTCCTGATGAACTTCCGTTGCTCGTATTCGACTGCCTGCGCATCGAATGTAGCCGAGGTCCGGTCGATTCTCCATTGCCATTACCGTTCGAGGAATTGGCAGCAGCGACTGTAGCTCCGCCTATGCCAATACCGGGACCGTAACTCCACACTGGACGGGATAACGGAGTAGTTCGAGGTTTACCATTTGATGAAGCATGATGAACGGCATTGCGATTGTTGTAGAGATTTACACCGTGCGATGGGTTGTTATTAGGTCCCATTGCGGATAGAGGGACACTCATGCTACGCTCGTCGTAAGGCTGCCCCACTGAACGAGGGGAAGGAGATGTCACAGATTGATCTCCCGGGGGTGTGTAATAGCCAGGCATTGGATATTGGTATCCAGGGGGATGTTGCATGTATGGCGGGTAGGGATGAGAAGGACCTCCGGGTACAGCGGTCTGAGGTTGTAAGGGAGGGGCAGAATGTAATGGGGGTTGATTGGGATTTGGCCACATGTATGGATTATATGCCATCTGAGGGGGAGGATGAGGATAAACTTCTCCTGACAACGGTGGCTCTGAGGAATTTTGAGACGGAGATATTGGTGGTGCTGGCTGCCCGTAAGCATAAAAATAGGGATATGGCGGTACAAAAGTAGGATTCGGCTGTTGAGTGGGAGCCGAATAAGGATAAGGAAACGAGGGCAATGGATACTGCTGGCTAAGATGAGGTTCGAATGAGCCAGAGGGAGGAGGTTCGTACAAGGAGCGTAGGTGAATGAGGGTGAAGGCGCGGGCGAATTGCGAGAACTTCCAGACCCGTTGGGATTAGAGGTGAACGGCTGGGCAGAAGGTCTTAACGAACGGGGTCCGGATGACTTGACCGAAGGATTGGGTTTTCGGGAGTCCTTTCTATTGAAAGAAGGACCCGATCGCTCACTTTCGGTAGCCAGAGACGGTGGAGAATCTTCTGCATCTCCAAGACTACTTCCACCTGCAGAGCTCGATGCAAGGCTGAGAGAGGACGAGCTGGCGCTCATATCCTTGTCCTTTTCCTTCTTCTCATCAAATCCCATAAAGATACGAGAACGGGCTTCATTATACGCTGCTTCTCGTTCCTCCATTGTCATGCGCTTCTGCCTAGTACTACCACCTGTGGCACTACTACGACCACCGATACTACCAGCTTCAGAAGGCTCGATATCTGATGAATCGGCGTCTTCGCCAGTAACAGAACCAGCGTGAGACTGAGGCTTGACACGCCGTTCATGTGGAGACCTCTGCATGATTTTGAAAGCAGGCTGTGGAGTTGGTTCGGGCGGTACAAGATCTGCTAATCTTTGGAGGGGTCTACAACGTGTACAATTGAGATTGTTGACAAGGAATGAAAGTGTTGTCACTTACATGCAACTTTCTGCAATGACCACGGCTGAGATTCCTTTACTGACAGGATCTACGTCTATTTGGAGCCTGTAGTAGGCAGAACAACGATGCAGGAGCAGACGCTGGTAAGAAGTTGCCGCGGTGAGGTCAGCGCGAGGTCTGAGCGAGCAGTTAGTAAAAGTGTAGTTCGGTAATTACAAGCTAATGGGCGTACTTTTTCTCCATAATAAGCTCCTCCATAATTTCGCCCAGTTTTAAAACATAAATTCTGTCCTTGCTCCTGAGAGCTTCGAGAATTTGGGGATCAACTTGAGGAGCCAGACTTTCTGATGAGGTTGTAGCGTCCCCGTTGACGCTCTGCGCGTCGTTTGTAGGAGTATACGGAGAGCTAAAGGGAATTCCATCGATGGATGAGGATTCGGAAGGAATTACAAGACTTGTGGTACTGGAACTAGCGGTGGTGCTGGTAGCGATATTGCTAAAGTCGGACATGGCAACAATAGACGGCGATGAAACTCTAGAGCTCGAAGAGGATGCAGATGACTCTGAAACTGTCGGATTACTTCTATGGTCTGGGGGCGGTTAGGAAAAAGCAGCGATATTAACGCAGCCTTTGAGTGATCTGGGGGGCTCGTCGTGCAGCGAGGCGTTACTCACCAGACGACATAGCAAGCAAAGGTCATAAGAGTACTGGATAGGCCGTCGGATTGATTTTCGACCGATGAGCCGCTTTTTGGAGTGCTCTTGCGACCAATTGGGTCCAAGTCGTGGTTAAAGGGTGCAAGGCAAATGGGACCTTGAATCACGTAAGCTCCCACAGATCTCTCCCCGTACTCAAGCTTTTAATGATGAATTACATTATATACAGATAACTACAGGCATATACTCTAATGAGCTGGTCCTCCTGAATTCGCCGCCGGATATATCACTTGATATATGTTGAATCCCAAGCTGTGGAAGCGATAATTTATTATACAGCTTTATGCGACCAAGCACTATGACTTACCAGAATACAAAGATGAACATGCCGTATGCAGCCAGCGCTATGGCGGCGCGATTCAGTATTCTCGAACTTTCGTCGTTGCGAGTCAACTAGAATTAATAGTGAGCGATCTTGGCCATTTGTTCATCCAAGCGCACGTACCTTCCAGTAGAATAGCCCCGGAAGGATGAAAGAGATGGTCGTTGAGCCAGTTGAGCCAACGAATGAGAGCACTAGGTATGTGTTTAAATAGCGGAACGCAGAACCGACATTAGTTACTTACCAATCTTGAGATCATCCACAAAGTAAGCTATCGTGAAAGGTACTTACGATTATACCCAACGTCAGGATGATGTGCTTGGTGTCGGACATCTCGCCACTGCCATGGTCGTCGACCTCGACATCCTCCTCGCCATCTGAGGCGGGCTTCACGGTCTCACCAGCATGAAACACCTTGTCCAAGCAGTTTCGGCCAGGATGAACTTGCAACGGGTAAGAAAATAAGTACAAGTATCACGATGGCTACCTGTCCAATGGCAACGAAGAGCGAAGTTGGAGGATACATCGCAATGATATTCGCACCAACCTGTAGGACGGTGAGCATCAAGTACTGCAGCGCATCCAGTACTTACATTGGTTCCAAAAGTCAGGTATCCAAAGACAGCGATGATTTCGTACGTCAAGGTCGCTGAACCAATAGCAGAGCCTATGGTTATATTCATTCGACTTTGGGTATTACTTTTCATCTCATTATAGATCGAGAACAGCTGTGGAGCGTCTATCAGCCGAGATTCACCAGATAGATTGAGATATACTACATTATGCGAGCAAGTGAATGCAAAAACTTGCACAGGGAAGGTCGACACAAAGTTGGGCGTAAAGTAGATGAGATGAATTTCGCCTGCAGGTGGCATGTTATCCAAAGGCCAAAAGTAACACTTGATCACAATGACAAGAAGATACGCTAGATCACGACGGTAAGCAATATACGCGTCAAGGGAGAATTAACGAATACTAACCCACTGAGAACAAGGCAATATAACTAGTGTGCCTCAAGCTATGCAGATGACGAAGGAATGCCAAAGGTACCAGGATGACCATGAATATAATTAACCAGTTCCTTCCATTCAACATCCACGCAGCAGGTTCACTGTCGCTTAAATCGTGATACAAGGAAGAAACGACATTGGGTGTAAGACTCTTGATGATGATCAGGTAGCTGTGGAATGAAACGGTCAACGAATATATCACAGAACAGTATAGCATAGTCAACACATACCTTATAGACACACCAAAACACTTTATAGCGATAGCCAAATCAAAAAAGATAGCAGCTCGAGGAAAAGTCATTTGTGCGATTGCAAAGAACGAAGATCGACGGTGGGGAGCTTTCGCAGCACATAGTGTGAGAAGATACAGTCCGAACGCTGCTATGCCTCCTGAGAGCGCGCAGGTGAGCATCCCAGGTAGGATTCCCGCTGAAGCCAAAGCCTGTGCCGAGAAATGAATATATACAGTGCAAGCTCGTGAGGTTATTAGAGAAACATACGAGGGGAAAGGTCAACATTCCTGATATGATTATGGATAAGTCGTATGTACAATTAGATCTCAAGTCCAACGCACCACTGCCGATAATCGTATTGACCAAGTTGCTAGTAGATGAACTTGAATATAATCAGCACCTGTTACGCGTACGGTAGAATTGCTATAATTCCATACCTAGTATGGCAAAAAAGATTAGACAACCAGCTACACAAGGAAACTGAACCATCTACATCATATTGGCCTTCCCGTCTCGTTTATCCTTCTTCGCAGTTGCATGATTCCCAAGGAGAGCGCTCTGTTCACTCGACTCTGGATTTTCACCTCCATCCGTAGCCGTGTTAGAGTCTGCAATTCCATATGTATGCGTCATTTCGAAAGCCTCGCTGTAAGAATCGTCGCTGGGTGTAGTAGGTGTGAGTACGTTGGCGAAAGACCCGTGACGGGCGTCCGTAGAGGTGAACGTGGTGATAATGAAAGTGGTGTGTGGTAGTTTGAAATGAATTAGTCGGATCAAGCCCGTCCACGTGGAAAACAGCGGAGATGTGCTCGAGGCGCACAAGTAGCTACATACGGCTTCGTTCACGCGTGCTAGGATACTTTGTATTACAGAAATACTCAAAAGGATACAAACAAAAAGTACTAGTCCCATTGGCTTTCTGTCCTACTTTTTCCCACTAGGTTTTCCAAAGAAAGCTGAAATCCCCTTCTGGCCGTTGCCCGATCCTTTAGTACTCGAAGACGAAGCTTTCGGCTTTGCTTTCGGAGCAGGTTTAACTTTCACTGAAGCAAAAGAATCACTCTCCTCTTCCGTTTTCGTTTTCGATGCCACTGTCTTTTTCGTAGCACCAGCCTTGTCCGTACTTTTCTTCTTCCCCTTTTCCTTTTTCACTGATTCAGGCTCGGGCTCTTCTTCGTCGACAGACTCGTACTCGCTGTAATCTTCCGTGACTGCATAGGCGTATCATCAAAAGTCAGTCGATGACTGCAAGGTTAGTTGAAAAGAAGAAGTTTTTACCTGTATACCCTTTCGAGTCAACAGTCATCTTACTCTTCACAATACGCTTCTTCTTCAACCCATTCCTACCGACGGGCACAGTCTTCTTCACAGCTTCTTCTTCGCTTTGGGTGCGGGCGCAATAACGTCTTCCATCTCTACATCTACATCTTCTGGCTCTGGAGATGTCGGAATTTCAGAAGGTTCGGGGGATGACTTTCGACGGATACGCGAGGCACGAATGACATTATCTAGTCATATCAGGAATGAGATTGAGAGAACTAGGGTGTAGATTGCAAAAACATACCGTCGTCGACATCCATCATGGCATAGAGATCTTCGTCTTCTTCTTTGATCACCTGCTTCCCTTTGCCTTTGCTCTTCGTTCGACTCACAGACGCGTCTTCTTCGTCGTCGTCGCTAACAATTGTACCCTTCTTCGCCCTGACCTTGGAATGAGCCACAGGCTGCTCTTCATCATCATCTGAATCGGACATTAGGGCGCCGGATTTTCGTTGAGTTCCAGCCTGCAAGTAGATAAAATCGTGAATATCGCTCTCGACGGTAGGTGTATTGTAAAGATGACCTTGCTCGCTGGCGCTTTCCCCTTCGCTTTAGAGGATGCAGGCTTGCTTTTCTCCTCCTCCGATGAACGCTCTTGTTTCTGCTTGGATGCCGGCTGGGAGATCATTACAATCTATATATAAACAAGTTGTGAAATAAAAAATTCCTACTTTAGCACTCGTTTTCTTAGATTTCTCCTCAACATCAGAGTCCTTGGATGCAGCGGCGGTGGAGGATTTGGACTTTTTCTCCTTCTCCTTCTCCTTCGATGATGCTTCTTTGACTGGTTCTTTCTTGGTAGAATCCTTTGTCGGTTTTGTATCTTTTGGTTTCGGCTTGGCGAAAAAGTCGAGTTTACCACTCGGTTTCGGTTTCTCGGACGTCGTTGTAGTCGCTTTGGCCCCACGCGCGGGTGCAGGAGCAGCAGGAAGCTTGCTAGTAGATGAAGCCTCTGATGTAGTGGAAACCGCGGCGGGCGCAAGTGGTAGATATTGTTTCTTTTTGGGTCCTTCCTGTGATAGTGTTAGTGTACTGAGAATCATATAGAACACTAAAAACGTACTTTCACATCGCCTCCAACAATCTTTCCAATCGTTACCGCCATTTCAGAGCCCTTCTTGTTATCAATTTCCCGAACGATTTCAGTAGGGCCACAGATAAGCCCCATGTCCTAGAATAAATTATTTCCACGTTTGGATTCGCGTTCGCGTGTATCAGTAGCCACGACGTACGCGTATGGGTGCGGGGGACAAGCTATAGATATGGATGGCGAAAATCTTTGAAATTTGGATTTTACACCTATAATAAACAGACAAAGAATAGGGTAAGCTTGAGAAACGAATAGGCAAGTGCAGAAAACAACAACACACGTTCCAAGTCTTGTTCGCCCACAAGAACGACCTCAGTTGTCTCAACCTGCTCATCTCCATCATCCTCGTATTCAGCGTCTTTATCTTCGGCATTCTCTTCGTCAATATCCATGCGGTCCGGTTGTTTAGTCTCTGGTTCAATCTCTCCGCTGACTAGGTACGTTGCAGCGAGTTTGGACTGGTTATCTTGTCGAGTTTGGGCATAAAAGGAAGCAAGGGCACTACGAGACATATATATGATTTAATGGAGGAAAATCCATGGAATGAACCTACTTTTTCGCAGCGTTAACGTGTATAGACCGTTGACGACTGAGTGAGCGGTAGGTGACCTAGGTGTTTCGTGAACAGAGCTCAAGGTATACATATAATTACTCACAATGTTTCCTTGAATTAGGATTTCTTTACTTAGGAAGTCTTCGACAGTATCAGAGCTCATGATGGTTGAGAGAAACGGTGGGCGGCAGATCACCGGCAGCACAACGCCAGAGTCACGCGGCACGTGAATCCTAGTCACAACAGGCGGGCCATGTTTAGAACGAAAAGTCCTAAGACCGGGAAGGAGAAAGATTAGAGAGTGCAAGAGAGAGAGTATTCGGAGAGTACAATATGTATACTCAGTATCGCTTCTGAGGCTCGGAATCGCGTCATCCTGTAATAGACCATAGGCGCCTATTAGTAGCAGCGCATTGCAAAACGTTTTGAATAATCGCCTGCGACGCGTCAGATTCTGGCTCGTTCTCCGACTCGAAATAGTAGAAGGGCTTTTTATGACATTTGCATCCGGGATTTCTTTAGGAAATTTATATTGAACTTCTAAAAACCTGCTTACGCGTGGTTGCTTGTCCTACATAACGCCATCCTCGTCTTTTCGTCGTCCATCTCGCTAGCTATTGCGGTGATTCACGTCGCAAGAAATCTGTCCTCGCGAAAGAGAGTTTTGGAAAGTATGATTTCCAAACCTTCCGAGATCGTCGTGATTCGGGCATTGCTCGTATCTTTAAGTACTACTACTAACGAACGACTCGACACCAGTTGGCATTATAGAAACAAAGTCGTTTCGAGTCGTCGAAAAAATCCTTTCGTTGGTGTGATGCTGATGGTAAGAAAGAGGAAGAGATCGGCGCTTGACGCCAGAACGCGTGCTACCAAGAAAGGTAGGCCAAAGCTGGAGCTCCTAGCCCCTATTGGTCGCGATTTAGCGCAAGCGCTTACTGTGAGCTACGTACAATTAAAAATAAGTCCCTTAGGTCTTTTTCAATCCCTTTATTTAGTAGCGGTGAGAGGAATTAAGAGGCTCTAAGTCCCAGACTAGTTCACTCCTAGTTGATCAGGGCTTTGCAAAGTTGCCGCTGTTGACCTGAATGACTGTACTTCAAAGAAGT
Source organism: Gymnopus androsaceus JB14 (assembly GCA_009733575.1). Taxonomy (NCBI): domain Eukaryota; kingdom Fungi; phylum Basidiomycota; class Agaricomycetes; order Agaricales; family Omphalotaceae; genus Gymnopus; species Gymnopus androsaceus. Next base: position 178,907 of record ML769468.1, on the reverse strand, counting down.
GCAGCAGTCAATATTGTCTACCTGGGGATTTCACCGCAGTCCAGAGGCCGCTTCTACTGAGCTCAGAATTGAGACGCCTGACCAAGTCTAAAGACTCGAATCTAAGCGAAGTGGACAGCGGAATCAAAGACACACGAACTTTTTTTTAGCCCAAAATGGGCTCATATTTCTGCGTTTCTCAATGAAAATTTCTCAGCCTTCTTCTGAAAAGATCAAAAGGTAAAAACACCAACTCGTGAACTGCAATAAAAAAGAAAACGAAATAATCGTTCCAACAGCAAACTTGGCTTCTTTAGCCGCGCTGCGCTAACAGCACATTGTGAACCAAAAAAAAGAAGAAAAAAGAAACGAAGGAGAAACGGCAAAATCCATAGTACAGTACAATTATGCAATATGGTATGTCGGGACTAGCTCTGGGGTATCACAGAAAGAGGTCGAAGATAGATAAAATCACGAATTTCGGCCAATAACTACAACCCTCATACCCTCTTCTTCAATATACTTCAAAGGTCTGTATACTTCTTCGTCAACATCTCGTTTCGTGAAACGCATAACCACTGAACGAAGGCAGGCCATTCCACCATTCAAATTCATTGAATCCGAATCAGATTTATAGCCATCAAGAAACCACCTCGACGAGACCATATCAACAAAATCCCTATCGTTGAAGGCTTCCTGAGCCTCAGCACTAGTGGTCAGTGAAAGAGTCTGTAGCCTTTTCACCAACACCGTAAAGATAGCGACAGGGCTTGTTTGATGGAAGGCGTGTAAACTTTGGATGAGTAGTGGGGTTATGGAACTTGGAGAAGTGATGTTGGAATCATTTACAGTGAGATGATGAAGAGAAGGAAGGCGACGAAGAAGATCAATGAGATCAGAGTCCGAAAGTGGAATAAATTTGATTGAAAGAGTGGTGAGGTGGAAAGATGAACGAGATATAAAGCCATTGACCATATCTCTTGGCCATGGATCCTTATATCCATCCTTTCCTTCAACAAAAAGAGAGGTTAGATTAGGGCATGTGATGGATGCAAATACCACATTGGCCAACCTCTCAGACTCCAGATGAGATGTTTGTCTGAGAGTAAGTGCGAGCTTCTGGACAGAGGGAGTTGCTACTGGAGGCGAACAAAGTATGACAGTACTTTCATTGTCTGGGAACTGTTTGAAGTGCAATTCCTGGAGACTATGCATCTCCAAGATGTGCTTCATCATATCCTCGCACTGAGCTACATCAAGCTCAGTAATCTGCGCCCACAGAAATTTTCGCTGTTGCAAATCTGCCCAATGTACAATGTCAGAAAGGGCTAGAACCTTCAGATTTGCAGCATGCTGAAAGCGATTCAGATCTTTTTCGTTGTTGAAGGCGATATTGGGGATTAAGAGCTGTTCCAGTAATGGGAAATCGGAAGGGTTCTGAGCTGTCATAGGCTGTATAGATTTTGGGGTGTCCCGCGGTGAGCTCCTTCCAGCGATCACTGCATGCAGCAAGCTTAGCACAAACTTCTCGATGGTCCGCCTGTAGCTCTTCAAAATTCATCAAAGGAATTTCAAGTATGAGGGGAAATTGTTTTGAAGAATCAAGGTAAAGATCCAAGATGGGCAAACCTGGTAGACAACGAGGTTTCGACCACAGTTTAAGTCGGATACGGGACCAGAGTTCTGGATAAGACTGCGCGAGAGTTCGCCATCGCGAACATATACCGCTGATTGTCAATGCGGGCATTGTCTGCAACTTTTTCGATGTAAGCTCGTTCATCTCGCATGCATAATCAAAGATGCGCAGCATGGTCTCGTTAGGCAGTCTACGAATGGGTGACCGCAGAAAGCGCCAGAAAAACTTTGTGCTCCGCTAAACGCTTGCGCTGATTTTGTAAAGCGATCATACGCGACTGTAGACGACGGAACTCGGCGTCGCAGTCCTCCAGGTCTTTGTCAACATCCGCGAGCACTCCGGAGATTTCAGCCTCGGACTGAACTCCAGAGCCATATTCTGAGCGTAACCTTCGACGTATCTCCTCCAAGTCCATGTTTGTCCGGAGTTGAAAGTTTGCAGACATTGCAGATTTTGGAGCTAGATATTCTACTGTTTTAATTCAAAAGGATAGATTTGCTACATGGTCACTCACCGGTGAGAAACACAAAATTGAATCGGTAACTGGTGTAGCGCTACGAAGGAAGTGATATCGTTCAACGACTACAAAGGTGACAGCTTTGTCAGTCAAGTCTCGATGGTAGAGTAGAGAAAGATTCAAAGAAGCAATGGGGATAAAATCGTTAAGCTGTCATTTCTGACTCGGTGTTCTGGAAAGCCATATTTTGGAAACGAGCTGATGCGACGCATTCGATACACTCGAACCTCCGGGCCTTTTTCTCTGCCTACCAACCAATACACTCGAAGACACAGTGTAAGCTACGCCCTATTCGTTCTCATTCCACAAGCAGTTCCACCAGACCGTGACCTCCTATCCACCTCGGAAATAAACAAAGGTTTACTTACCCCTCAAAACGAACGCGTTAAATTGGATTTTTTAAAATTCTTTTTTTTGATAAATGCAGGGTATAGAAGGAAAAACGGTTAAGTGACTGTCTGTGATGGTCCAAGACAAAGCGAAGGTTAGCGCCCGTCGCTTTGTTTTGTCTCGCTGCATTTTCCTCTGTAGATTGTTGAACTCGTGTGGGCTACAGCAATTAATTCAAAAAAACCAGCATTCCTTACACCGCTCAGAGAACTCGGTAAAAATCGCCTCCAAGAGTACTGTAGCAGGACCTCCGGCCAGCTCCGACCTCGGGATCATCTCTTGTGGATTTGGCCTTAGGTCCTAAATGACGCTATGATTTTTGCCTACAATAAATGACATGCAAGTTTTGTTGAAGCAGCACATCTCGTTACGAGATAAACAATTTACAACAGGATACTAATAACCAAACGCGAAAAAAGAAAAGCCGACCATAACCTGTATGAAATAAATAAGAACGAAAATCATAAAACCGTTCAGTATACTTGTAAACGTGAAAAGCAATTCAACAACATAAACATCATTCATATAACCCTCTCGCTCCCATGGCGTCGTCCACCACCACCACCTTTCTGTGATTCCCTCGTCTTACTTCTCTGACGCCTCACATCCAACATCATCATCTTCCCCACAGGCGACAGCTCCGACGACGACGCAGGAGAGGGCGTCATCCCCTCCGGAGGTCTAAACGACGCCGGGGTAATAGCGGAACGCAACAGCGAACGCGAAGAAGAGGAATTGGACCGAATTGGTGTCATGGGAAGTTCGGCTGTAGCGGAAAGACTGCTGAGAGTATTTGTGTTTTCTTTATCGAATAAGCCGGACATGAGTGATCTGGTGCTTCCTAGCCTTCGGCTCTTGCTGCTGCTGCCACTGCTCTGTTTTTCCAACGGCCTGGAAATATGAACATGAATGTCGGCGTGGTCGTTTAAAGAGGTTGATGAGCGACGCTGGAGCTTCATTGGCCGAGAGGGAACGGGGGCGAAGGGATCTGAACGGTCTGAAGAGTTGGACCGTTCAATGAGACCCGGTCGTTGATCTTTTGTGAGACTGCGTGAACGCGGACGATGAAGGGACCGTGGACCACGAGGAATTCGAGTCGCAGTGGGTCGATCGGTAGTATCTGCCAACGGTGTTGGTGCAGTGACAATAACTTTGGTCGGGGCGGTCAAGATCACTTTCACTTTGCGGGCGACTTGGGCATCCTCCACCGTGGGGTTATCGTCGGACGTGATAGCCCAATCAGCGTGGTTGAGATGGAGGTCGGTCCAAGAAGCTGGTTGTTGTTGTGGGATGTCATAGGAAGCAAAGGAGTCGTCAAAAATAGAGTCAGGATGATTTTCCCGAGACTCGCAAGAGCGAGTGTCACTAGAAGGAGATATGGCAACAGTGTTGTGACTGTCGCATAAAGTATCGAGAGAAAACCGAGAGAGCGCCGGACCCTCAGACGGCAAGCTGAACGCACTAGGCGGTCCCGGAAGTGATCTGTCGAGTGTGTCTTCAGGGGCGCGAGATTTTCGTTTCTCTGTGAGAAAGCCAAAGACCTCTGAAGCTCTACGAGGAGTCTTTGGATCCTGGTTCAATTGTGGATCTTCAGTCACGTATGGACTGTCGATAACTTGTGAGGATTCAGTGATCTCACTGAGTTCTACTTCCATCGAAGAAATGATAGGATTATCAAGAAAGCTGGAAGAAAGATCGTTGTCGCTTGTAAGGAATGTGGATTCATGATGAGCGTTACTGGATAAATGACTGTTGGAGAAAAGAGAATCCGAAGTGTCTGGAGTCTGAAGAGCAAGAGAAGACACGGATGAAGCAGCACTGTTAGCCTCTCTGCAAACAAATTCAATGTGAGTGAATTATACTGTACGCTTGATCATTTGCTTACCCAAGAAAGCGTTCAGCCCAGGAAATATCGCCTTCTAATGAGCTAGCATTATGACGGTGACTGGGGTCACCGAGAAGCTCACGCAAGGTTGAACCAGTTCTCTGAGTCTGGGCGCGGCCTTCCCGAGGGGGAGTATTGGAAAAGGCCTTGGATGGAAGGTGACCATGCTCGTCGTACAAGTCGAGCAAGCTAGCAACGGAAGGATCTCTGCGAAGTCCTTGTAGATGTGTGCTGTCGTCTCCAACTGTTTGTGCACGACGACGAGGCTGAGGAGTCTGAGGCTCATTATCAACTTCAAGAAGGTCTGTGGAAGTGTGCTTTTGGCGCGGGTATACTTTGACGACATAAGTACCACGACGAGAAACACTGGGAAGACTAGTGGTGGATTCAGAGGGTGTGCTCAGAGCACTATTAATTGGATGGGCTAGGACAAGTTAGTATCAATAAACTTGCAGAGAGCGAAACTCACGAAGTGGAGGCAGAGAAGTATAGTCTGTCTCTGCAACAACAGCATAACGTGCAGAGGAGGAACGTAGCAAAAGATTGGCGGCTATTTCGTTGGCTTCATCGCTGTTTACTGGCTGATCCGTCTGAGCTCCCACTTCGTCGACCCAACCGTTGTTGCGGGCAATCTCAGCCCGTTTTCTTCTGCTCTTTTTGCTTCCTAGTGATGAGATAATCCGACTCAAAAATCCCATGTCCGTTCTTTCGTTTCGTAAAGAGCCTCAAAGTGTCGTATCTTGATTCTTCAGCGTGAAGTGCAGGTTAAGCTCGGGCGCTAAGATCCAAATCCAACAAACGTGATCCAAGGGGCATTCGGCATCCGAACGGCAGACTCCCTCTTGGGTTACCAAAAGAGGCAAGCATGCGCGGGAAAGTTATGTTTTCCATTCAAAAAACTGAATGGCTAACGCCATCGATGTCAGCAGGTGGTGACTTTTCAATTAAGATCACGATGTGGGCATGCATGTCTGCCGTTCGGATGCCGAATGCCCCTTGACGTGATCGTATTGCCGCTTTTTTTTTTGCCGATTTCGACTGGCGCTTCGGCTGCGGTAGGGTTTACGAGGCCGAACCGCCCGGCCCGTGTTACCGATATGGCTTCGCAAATGGTTAATTTAACATGGGTTGAAGCAACTTGAAAGCTCAATTGTGGAGGGAAACTCGTGGTTTCTCTACACAGTTATTCATATTCCAAAGGCATAGACGCATCCTTTCCTTCATGGCCGGCAGCCCAGTCTTCGGTGATCTTCAACAGGATCCATCAAGGATACATACTAGGTTGCTTCAAAGTATATATTAAGTCCGGAAGGTGAACTATCCTCCACAATGACACATACAACTGGATTAAAGCTTTAGTGATTGCTCATGTTTGTTTCTGTTCAATCTACTACTTAGGTGTTATGAACCGAGTTACAATCACAAGAACATTACTGAGTAAACTTGTAATGCAGATATTCCCCGTATACTTATGTGTCAGTAAATTAATCCTCAGTCGAGCTCCTGCAATTGCGCAGTTGTGAGACACATATATGCGTCCAAAGCAGACAGGTGCAAGCGGTGAGCTTTATGGAAGGCAAGGATAGGGAAAAATATTTATACCAGAAGCACAGTCTTGGTCGGAAGAGACAAAACTGGAACCAGGGGTTTTAATTTGCCAAGAGATACATAGACCTGAGTTGAGAGGATGAAATGGATGGGTTGAATGAATTGCAATGCTTCATATAGAGAATGGCATCGCAGAATGCGCTTTGACCCGGTCTGTCAGTATAAGTAGACCCTGGAGTGCAGGCCACCCAGGCGGTTCGGCCTTGTAACCTGGCCGCATCAGCAGAACCTGGATAATGGCCATAGCAGCTCATAGCAGGCCATAGCAGCCATAGTTCTGGAGAGACTTATGGCTGCTATGGCTTGCTATGAGCTGCTATGGGATCACCGAGCATTTGTGCCAGCTGTCAACCATTTGACAGCTGTCATTCTCTCGGATCTCTCCTTCCAGCACTATAAGAATTGACGCAAAGACTTGTCAAAGTTCAACTTGCCTTTATTCTTCCCCATCATTTTAGTTTACTCTACTATCAATCTTAACTCTTGTGGGCATTCAAAGACCTAATATACAAATAGTCATCCTAAGTATTTTAGTTATTGTCCTAGGTACTACAAACATAGTAATATATGAATTTATTTGGATTTTATGTTTTTGGCAGACCATCTCCATCTCATTGTATTGCGGTGCTGCTTGGAGCTATTGGAATGGAAAACAATTCAAATAAGTAATATATTTGCTATTGAATAGAATCTGACAGCCAATGTTCCTGCAGTAAGTATAGCGATCCATAGCACCCCATAGCAATCCATAGCTCTGGATAGATGGGAACCTTGCTATGAGTGCTATGGGTGCTATGAGTGCTGGATAGTGCTATCCAGCGCTATCCAGTACACTCAGGTTTTGCTGATGCGGGACTTGGAAAATATTTCCTGCCTATCGCATTTCGGCCCTTTTTCCGGACCTCAATGTTATAGCGTTGATTCTTCTAAAGAGGTAGACATGCAAGCTCTCGTCGTACCCCATCAAAAAACTCTTGCACGAAGTGGAGATCCAACACGGCTATGAGTAAGAATGTGATTGGTGCAGATGGACATTGATGGCTAATGATCAATTACAGGAAAACTTGAACCGCATTCAAGGATGGAAGGTCTACCGGGCGAGGATCTATATATCTTCTTTGATCTTTGCATTGGTGGAACTCTTCTGACATACATCAACAACAAGGAGGGGTGAATTGAGGAAAAGGAGATCCAATGTGTAATGGAAGAGTTGTTCTCGGGTCTTGCCTACTTGCATGGGATAGAAATAGCGCATAGAGGTCTATTATAATTTGTTGACCGTGCTGACAGATAATAAAGACATCAAGGTATTGCAGCACATTCAGATGTATTCAAATTACTCAATTGATTTAGCCCAAAAATATCCTGATCACCGCACCTGGGTCATACCCACATATTCAGATTGGGACTTTGGTCTTGCTTGACCAAAGTCCTACAAGGAGACCTTCAACATCTATGGGATGTATGTTTACTTATCTCCAGAGGGGATTATGGCATTGCATCAAGAAGAATAAATGTATATTGCATATGTCTTTATTGTATCCTACAATTTCGTGGCATGCACTAATGAACTTGCATATGTAGGATTCTGGCGGAATGCTGGAGTGCAGGCATTGTGATGTTTATGCTGTATATGTACGTTCCTTTGATGACCCTATTACCATGTTCTAAATCTTGTACAGTTGTGAACATCCCTTCGACCCTACATGGAACAAACCTTGGGAAGAGTGGAAGAAAGCCTTGGAAAAATATGTGGATTACAACTGCCAGCAAGACTCAGACAAGGACCATGAGGATGGGGTAAAAAGGATTCTCGGTGCCAAATATGTGTGTTCAAACCTGGTAGCCAGTTGTCTATGGGCGGTGGGATACATCAAGTTCAGCACTCTTCATTGCTAGTTGTTCCATAGCCAAGGAACTGATCACAAAGTTACTGGAAAAGGATGCAAGCAAATGGTATAGTATGGATAAGGCTATAAAATTGTTGTAGATTGAGAGCTTGCATCCAAGTTGGGAATTTTGATACCATTTCATGGCTTGAACTGATCAAATTGCGTATGTAGGCTTGCTGTAGAGTGCAGGTATAGATGTTTTGCTACATCAGCAAAACCTGGGTATTGGTCATAGAAGTTATAGCAACTCATAGCAAATTATAGCAGCCATAGTTCTCTACAGAACTATGGAGTGCTATGGGTTTCTATAAGCTCCTATGAGCTCCTATGAGGTTACCGAGCATTCGAAGCAACTGTCAACTCATTTTGGCATCTTGACAGCTGTCATTATCACCCGCTAATGCTATATAACTTTATAAGAATTGACGCATTTTCAATGCATCGTTGTAACTTCCCCAAGTTCCCTTTTTTTTTTCCAAAGTCACTCAGTAAGTCTCCGAACTCAAGCCTTCAACTTCATGTCTCAATTTTTTGCAGCATTTGATTCTAAGCATCAATTGCTACTTACAATAATAAATACTTGTACTGTGGCTTGAGTCATTTATGTATACACTAGTTAATGTAGTTCTAATCTTGCTATAGTATTATCCTACTACAAACATGACAATATGATGGTTTATTATGATTATTCTGGTCTTATTTGGTCTTGCGAGCATTGCGTGAGTGAGGGAAACAATTCAAAAGAATAATATATTTAGTTTGAATTGGACCCTGACATGTCCTGACAGACAACATTCCCAAGAAATCCATAGCAATCCATAGAACCCCATAGCATGCCATAGTTCTCCACAAAGGGTACCCTTGCTATGGGCTCTATGAGTGCTGTGGAAAAGTGTGGAGTTCTCCCTAGCACACCCAGGTTTTGCTGATGTACTTTTGTATCTATTCCACCATAGTGTAGTACATTATCTCTTCTACTCGTAGCCACGGAAAAAAACAGTCCACCTTTTTTGATCCCAATCATGTACTTGGTTGTTTTACATTCTCATACTTGCATTATAAGCCCCATAATTTCTGAGGACATTTATGACCATCAGTACAACATATTCACCTACTCAAAAAATTTTGTGATCTCCTTTCCAAAATGCACTGAAAATTGCAAGTTCAAATGCAAATGTGACCTGGACTGTTTTTTTCTGTGGCCATGAGTATAGCTAGATTCTTGTACTGAAACAATCATGAACAATTTGAAAAATTTCTGATTCAGATAAGTGAGTACATGCATCTCATCGGGGGCCTATCACTTGTAAAAGAGGACATACTAGATAATGAGAATGGAAGCTAAGAGCGTGACACATATCGCGCATGTGACGGTGAGGATCAACACTACGCGCCCGGCAGTCGCCCGGCAGTTTGTTGTGGTACCCTCTACTCATTAGATCTTTGAATGGTTGAACGAAACCATGACGCCTGGCGTCCTTGTTCTCTGCTCACTGCTAACTTCGAGAACACGGGAAGTACAGCTCGTGATTTCTGCTTTTTAGGTGCATTTCCTACGTTAAGCTAGCCAACATTGGACTCATTTATTGCTTTCCAGAGCGAAATCTTCTTGCTCACATCAAACTCGCCCTTCTCTTCTCAGTTTTATCGTCTTCTCTAATCCTTCATACTCGGCTCGTTCCAGACTCTGGCGATAGCACAAAGACATCCAGCATCAATCTTCCTCTAGCCGGTCTACAATTTGCTGCATCGTTGCTTGCAATATTCGGCGGTGTATGGGAATATTTGAGTGGATTTCAAGATCTAATGAATATCCACGCATTTCTTACGGGTACCAAGTACGTTCAGTGCACCATGTATGCAAATTCATACTTAATCTATTGCTAGACCCCATCTAGCAGCCATGGTGGCGATTGTAGCTGTCGTTCTGGTTACCTCTGTTATCCTGCTTGTCGATCATTGAATTTTCCCGTTGTGTCTATTACTGTTCAAAAAGACTCGTATTTTATGTATTTTATGTACATCGTATGTTTGTACTTGTAAATATTTTAGACGATCAAATCCGAATCAGCCGATTACAATTCAGTTTTTGCTTGGTTCATAACCATCACCTTCATTATTTCTTCTCGTCTTAACGATTTTACGCCGTCATGAAAGTCACCCAAAAGATCGCACAATGCGAAAAAGAAAGCAAAACTTGGTGGTCGTTTGAATACTTCCCTCCTCGAACAGCCCAAGTTGGTACTTTTCTATTCTGTAGTCTGCGTTCTAGACTGTTAACCTCTTGTAAAAGGGTCTTCAAAACTTGTTGGATCGTATAGAGCGCATGAGAGGACTAGGTCCCGAGTTTATCGATGTCACTTGGTATGGGCTTTTATAACTCTCACCTACAATTAATCCAACCCCAATTCATGTAGGAATGCCGGCGGTCGAACTTCAGAGCTCACTTCCGAAATGGTCAAGACTTGCCAAGGTCTTATTGGAGTGGAAACCTGCATGCACTTGACATGTACCAACATGCCCAAAGAAAAAGTCGACATTGCTCTCCGGGTATGTTACCGCAATTTCCGCCTAGATCAACCAATCACTGACTATCCTCCCAGGAAGCAAAAGTATCTGGATGTAGAAATGTTCTTGCTCTAAGAGGCGACCCACCGGTGGGCAAAGATGAATGGGAAGCTGTCGAGGGCGGTTTCGTGCATGGTATCGACCTTGTCCGACACATTCGTCGCGAATACGGAGATTACTTTGACATTGCCGTCGCTGGATTCCCTCAACACCAGACCCTGCCTTCAGATGAACGAGACCTCGAGATGAAATGGCTTAAAGAAAAGATCGATGCCGGTGTAAACTTCATCTTTACCCAAATGTTCTACGATGTCGACATTTTCATCGAATGGGTAAAGTCAGTTCGAGCAGTCGGAATCACTGTACCCATCGTTCCTGGTATCGCCCCCATCCAGAATTGGAATGGGTTTCAAAGAGCGAGTAGTCTCGCAAAGATCGTCATTCCGCAGAACTTCCTAGACGCCTTGGAACCACACAAGGCCAATGACGAAAAGGTTCGAGAGATTGGTACAAAACTCGTCGCTGAAATGTGCCGTAAAATTCTCAACGCAAACCTCGGGATCCATGGTCTGCACTTTTATACCATGAACCTGGAAAAGGGTACGAAAATGCTGCTCGAAGAATTGAACCTTGTGCCTAGGATGGAAACGGTTAAACCCCTTCCGTGGAGACAAGTTAGTTGCATAATTTCATTTCATCTCTGGATCTTTACTCAGGCAACATTGTATGCAGTCCCTCACACCCACTAGACGCCAGGAAACTATCCGACCCATCTTCTGGGCAAACCGAACCAAATCATACATCTCTCGAACCGAAAACTGGGATGAATATCCGAATGGTCGTTTCGGTGACTCCCGTAGTCCCGCGTACGGTGAACTAGATGGCTACGGTGTTTCCATAAAGCAATCTGTCCGTCTATCTTATTCTATTCTATTCTTCTTTACTAATTTTTCCATTCAGAAAGAGGATGCTCTCAAGCTATGGGGAGAACCATCTACTTTTGCTCAAGTCGCCGCCCTCTTCGCTCAGTTCTGTTTAGGCAAGCTTGAGGCACTGCCATGGTCAGACCAGAAGCCCTCGGTCGAAACTTCCATCATACAAGAGCAGCTTGCTCGTATGAACTCCCTGGGTTTCCTCACGATCAACTCTCAGCCTGCCGTCAACGGCGCAAAGAGTAACGATAAGGTCTTTGGGTGGGGACCTCGCAATGGCTACGTGTACCAAAAGGTCTGTCCTCCGCGATTGCACCGGGAAACTTACTCACCTCACTCAACAGGCCTATCTCGAATTCTTTGTCAATCCCGGCTTGCTCACGTTACTGCTTTCGCATATTGAACGAGACAGCAATATCACTTACTACGTTATCAACAAGCGTGGCGACCTTCGCACTAACACTCATTCTGACGGACCCAACGCCGTGACTTGGGGTGTATTCCCCGGGAAGGAAATCGTCCAACCTACCATCGTCGAGGCGGTCAGCTTCATGGCGTGGAAGGTCCGTGTTTTTTTTTCCCCTAGGATATCCTGGGAGATATAACTGATGATTTCCTGTAGGACGAAGCGTTTGAACTCGGACAGCAATGGGCTCGTATCTACGACGCCGACTCACCCTCGGCCAAGATCATCTCCGAGCTTATGGATACGTGCTACCTCGTTAACGTTGTTCACAACGATTTCCACGATTCCAACGCTATCTTCAAGCCATTCTTCCAAGCCGGAGAGGAATATGCTGCTTCTCAGGCCAATGCCCTCAACGGACACTAGAAGGTCAACTAAACGCCCGCTTTAATCTATATGGCTTCAACGGCCACTAACTATCTAGCGACTCCAAAGGAGCGCCTGCTCTCTCATTTGTAAAACTCAACAGTGCTTCAACGGTCACTGTCACTGCTTCCTGGACTTCCCCGTGTATTATACAATTGCCTCTTTCCCGTCTCACTCACCCTTTGTAGCATTCTGTCGGGTTCAACCCCCGCACTGTTTCTTTACTACCTGGTTTCTACTCCAACACACTCTCGATCTTCATGGCATTTCATACCCATACTCTCATTGCATCAACTGCATCTGTACACAATCTACATCGCAATAGTCCTTTCATTCATGATACAATTCTACACATACAAATAAAAATACAGGCATTAGATTCGGAATTTACATCAAATCAGAGAAGAAAAAGTCCAAGTTTGAGGGTGGCGGCCCTGCAGTAAGCCCCGATGGAATTTCTACTCTCTCGCCAGAAAGATCTTGGAAGCAGCACAATGAGACAACAGTATAAGCATTGGGCGGAGACGGCTCACCTAGCAATTTGATCTTGAGACCAATCTCCGTCAACGCCTGGACGAAACCTGCGGTCTCTTTCGACGCGACATGTCCACCATCCCTTCTGAGCATATTTAGTCCATCTGTCCAGTCAGCCCAGCGCGATGGATCAGGCGCGATTAGGTCAGCGAGCGAGCCTTGCTCGTGTACACCAAGTAGAGAGAAAGAAAGTGGGGAAGGTGCTAATGGACTGGTAGGAGGAAGATCATTGTGGTCTCGCAGAACGTTCGGTGGAGGGGCACATGTGCCTGTTGCAATTTCACTTATCGCAGCGATTTCGATCCTGTCTGGAAGATCTTCGAGGCCACTGCGAACAGGAAATTTAACTGCACTGTCGACGTAGTGCAGGTACTTCAAGCCGTTATCCTACGTATCATGAGATTAAAACTAGCGGAGTCGGTAACTTGAGCATACTCACCAAACGGACAAACCTGGAACGGTGGTGATCAGAAGGATACTACAAGGAAGGTGACTAGCTCTACTTACCGCCATGGTTTGTTCGGTCTTCGAGTTGAGTCCCGGGGCAGAGGTGAGTTGCTGGGCAATGCAATGACGAACCAGGCTCCTTGCAGCAGGCATTGGATCCTCTGCTGGCGAACAAATTCGAACGACTCTTTGTAAATCTTTGCTCGTAAATTGCTGGATAGGTGTTAAGTTCAATACCATGCTCTTTGGGATAAACGATACCCATACCGAACAGGGACTTTACTCAATAGGTCATCTTCCAACTCGAGTTCTTTCATTTGCCTATCCCGAACTGCGCGATATTCACATTCCAGGAGGTCATGTTCAACTTCATGCCACGCCCGAACATTCTCACTACGAAGAGCAACTTTAACCCTGGTGAGGAGTGAGGAAGGTAAGAAAAAAGAAACAAGGAGTAAGCCGAAAACTCACTGACTACGAACCAGAGCGACTACTCGAATAAAATCTCCAGACGCAGCCCCGCTGTCGCTCCACATTCGTAGAAAGAAATTCAGTGGCTAGCGCATGGACTTTGTAAAATTCCAAGAAAAATGGCTGGAATGTGGTCGAAGTAGAATCTGTACGGAAATATTAAGCCTATGCCGACGAACATATACGTAAAAGCATCATACAGCCGGGAGCGAAAATCGCCCAGTGCTCTGACAAGAGTTCAACGACCTCGTTCGAAGCTTTCGCAATAGGACAGCGTCGCTCGGCGGGACGGCTCAGTTGTTCTAGAATAACCTGCATAATGACATGAGCACGACATGGATGAGATGAGAATTGGATTACCTTGGAGAAATCAGGATCTCGTTCGACGAATCGTTTCTGAGCGTTTGCTAAGTCCATCGTTTTAATAGATATCTGGGTATATTCTTACTAGACATTCTAACCCCAGAACCCCAACGTCGTTGAATTCTATTTCTATATCTTCCGTATCGAAACCAAGTTTGCGCCACTTGAGTTGTTGACCTTTCTCATCGACTTCTTCCATTAACCGACTATGAGCCCAGATAGACTTTAGGTCTGCTGCATGTGAAGGTTGGGCCTCGAGATCTATGGGGGTGGTTTTCTTGCGATATGTAACTCGGAGCATGTTGGCTTGAAAGTCGAGGATGCATGATGTAAGGTCTTCCATAGTGTGTTGTGACATGAGGCGCTGTTAGCAGCGAAAGATCAGGTTAACGTCGCGTCTGAAAAAGAAGTTGGCGCACCACAACAGCTTTTCGTATATTCAACCTTTCCATTTCCGCTATGAATTCTTCCCATCTCAGGTCGCTTGCATGAGAAACGAGGGAATTGATCAACATCATGCTGAAGGAGAGGTTAGAAAAGGGAGTGTGAATCTTGAAAATGTCCCCGCACCTATATTGCGCCATAGCAGTGTCTGCGCTCCCCAACCGACTAACAACTGTCTCCAGCAAGCTCTTCTCCTTACGCATCTGTTCAAAGACAGCAGTGAATCCATAACGATAGACAGAACCAGGAACTATAGCGGGTCCGCTCTTGCTAGAACCAGCTTGGGGTCCAGGCGCGTTGGCAGGATCAGCTTCAACAAGCTTTTTCAATATTGCCGTAGCAGGCCGACAAACATTGATGAGAGATGACGGAGAGGATAGAACTTGTACGACTCGGAAGATGAAAGCGTCATCGAGAAATGCCCATCCATAATCCAACTCCATCAGGTTTTGCATGGCCGCGAGTGCATACTAATTGGGAGTGAAATGTAAGGACGCGCGAGTTGAAGCACAGTGCTAATAAACTGACCGCTAGCGTATTGCCCTGTGAAGTGAAGATGATATCCACTAGTTGAGTAACACCGTCGTAGTTGATGAACTCTTGAGCAAACTCATTTTCCTGAGGAAATCAGCTTCGATACAAGATATCAAACTCTCGGACATACTCTGATATATTTTTGGAGGGAATGCAGTGTCAACCTCATCGTTTTCTGGTCCCTCACTTGGAGCTTCTCTGCTATCTCCCTCCCTTCTTTATGAGGAGCGTTAACAAGCCTATATAATAAAGATGTAACAGCCAGAAGCGTTCATTGACAATCGTAGCTCACTTGAGATTCAGTTTAGCTTTGATTTTCTTCCTCAAATTATCATTGGTGACCAATTCATGGTTTTCATCCCTCAGCGCGAAATCCGAGGGAGAGCCTTTAATTTTCAGGTTGACGCAGAGCTGCTTGACCACATCTGCCACCGTCAAGGTAGGATCTATTCGGGCGCGGACAGTAAGACCGTCACTGGTAGTAACGTTGTTAGTGGGAACCAAGCCAGATTTCGCTTGAGACCCATTATTTGGAGGTGTAGTTGACAAGGGACTCCGAGGAGGAAGAGAATTATGATTCGACATGGTAACAAAATTCAAGATGGCCAAATTACTCTGCCGAATAAATGACGTTTATGAGTTACAAGACCGGAGCAACTGTTGAGTACTGTGTCAATAAGCAGATAAACAAAAATAAGAAAGGTTCAGTAAAAGCGAAAGTGACGTCTTGGGTAAGAACCAAAGGTTCAACCTACGACTGACGTGCAAATATAGAATCGAATTCATCATTAAAAAACCATATGTAGGAGAAACTCACCTCAAATAAGCGTACGAAAAGCAAAACCTCCTTCCAGTGGATTCCACCTAAAAACCAAGAAGTATCGCTAGAGAATCTATCAGCGACAGCGCAAAGAATGCATGAATCGACAGCGAAAGGTTAAGACCGACATGCAGACTCGGGGATTCGCCATTATTAGTATACGGATACTCACCAAAAAAAGAAAGAAAGAAAAGAAACAGCTACAGCTACAGCTCCGGGGTACGGCGAAAAGAAGTTCAGGACAGAGGAAGAACGCTGTTGTAAAGCACAAGATACAGAATGACGCGAAAGTTCGTCCGCTCACCGAGAGCAAAGTATGAGGGAGTTTGGAGGGAGACGTTCGACGGTAACCGGAACGAAAGAAAATTCGGCACAAATTCCAGTGCCTGCCAGTGCCACAGCTCACGATCATTTCATCACGCTATAGTGACTCAGCGGTCTGCTAATTCTTCATTGCTCAGATTCGGCTCAGATGGAACAGCTTGAACATAAGAGCATTCAGCCCCAAAAAGTTGTTTGAGATGTAAAAATACTGTATCACTTTTTTCGCGCAAATTTTCCGAAGTTGTCGTCCAACTTGGCACTAACCATGCGCGTTTATCGAATTTGACAAGCTAATTTCTATAACTTTCTATGGGGCTGCCTTTAGGGGGAAAAATATAATGTAATTACATAGTCTCGGGTTCGATGTCCTGTGCTGATTGTTTTTTGAACACTCAGTCACGATAATCACATAACTTATGCGACGACGTCGAGCTTGCTGAGCCCCTCTCCTTCGAGACTTCAGCGCTTCAGCTCCTTTAGAATGTCCGAAATACAAGCATCAAATCTTTGGATTGCCGTAGCCACTGAAAGCCACCGTGAATGCCACAGATCGTCGCCTTGAAATAACACATACTGACAATCAGGGCGCTCGGGTTCCGGGCTAAATGTCATTGTCAAGCGCAGGCGGTTCCTCTGAGATCTAAAAATCCCAGAGCCTCAGCCTGAGAGGTGGCTCAGAACTCAATGCGACTCAGTGGACTTGCCATCTCATGCATTCTGACACGGTCCGATAACGGTTACTCAAATCCCCATCTTTCCGGAGAATGTAAGTTTCCAATCCACGTCGATCTATCCTAAAAATCTGAACACGGAAACTACATGCCACCAGCCCGATGAGCTGTTGGAATTTTTCAATCATCGATTCGTGCGGAACATGTGCTCGGAGAAAATGCCAGATGCTGCTCGTAAGATGTATGTACATACAGATCCAATAACTGGCAGGGCTTGGCTTTATGAGCATTCATATTCGACTCCTTTGCTTAGAACATGCCGTTGATTTTGTGGCATTTTTCTTTGATCTAAACCTTGACACTGTTCGCCCTTCATCTGCATATATATACGTCCACAAACCAATTCAAGGAATCTAATGCAAAGTTATCACTCGCGGGAGCACATACGGGACATCTACGATATGTCATAAACTACTTACTTACCAGGAACAAATTCTAGTACTTACATTGAATCCCGTGGCAGTTATGTTCCTCACCGATTTTTCCGGGTGTAGCTCCAGAAAAGATTAGCTCGTGTCTTCCTCTTTTTGGATTGTTGAGCCTTTCCTCTTAGTGTGGAGAGCGTGATTTGCCTCGTCGGACCACCGTGACTCGGAGCACTCAATCAAGTCCCCACCGAACAACACTTTGCAAATGCCGCAAAATTCTACCTTCACAAAATCTGAGAGGAGGAAGAGGGGAGTTGGAGTCCGGATGATGTGCACTAGTTCGAGCAATTAAACGCTGAAGCGCTTTACGAAGCGCCCATTGCGCTTCTATACAACTTCCATGTCGTCTCTAACAAGCACTCCTACTATGCCATCGCTCGATGCGTTCTCCGATTTTGACTATAGTCTATTATCTGAATCTCTATCCCTCGACACGATTTCCATCGCCTCTTTAGAATCAGTCCCGCCTTTTCCGTACGGTTGCATGGTTCCTTTCTCGACATTTCTCGCTGTAAACGATTGCCCTTGTACTCCGGCAAACCCTCATCCGGACGCACTACCTACTATAACAACAACTATACCCACACCTCCTCGCCTTAGAACGCTGCTGAAAGAGGATCTTTGTATCTCTAGATGGACGGTAAATCCTTTCTTTTTTCTTTCAACGCCCTTCTCAAATCTCACGTAAGGAGAGCCTTGTCGCTGCTGACGCTCCTGGACACACTCCTTGGGGCGAGATTAAAGACAACGATGTCTTGTCATCATGGAAACCCGAAGGCTCATTGTATCCCAGCGACACATTTCAACAAGCTTTGACTAAATCGCGGCAGCGTGCTCCTACAACTCGACGACTCTCGCCTCACCCAAACGCAAACTATCGCAGCGCTTTGGTCTTTGAGCACGAAATCACCTTGGAATCCGAAGGTGGGACTAAACGCTGGTCTGTTCAAGTTCCTGCGGGGTCTATGAATCCTGATCTTGTAGACATGATGGTCGAACTCCGGGATCTCAAATCGTATTTTAAGGAAGAGGACGAGGACCTACAGAAAAAGGAAGAAAAGCGTGAAGACCAGCTGAATACAACTGTCGATAATGTTTACGCTCATCCACCATCATTCATCGTCTCGAACTCGCACAGTGCCCTTCCTTTATCCCTGGAATCGATTGGGAGTCTCCATAGTGCTCCAAAATCCCTTGCAATGCGTCGTGGAAATAAATCATTACCTTCGTTGTCTTTGAACGTTGAAGTCATGGATCCGAACTCATACCCTAGTATCCCGACTGCCTTTCTTGGATCTCCTTCTTCCTACCGTCCTACTTTCGAATTCGTCGGAGATGCGCGATCCTCTGCTGATTTTCAGGATATGATTGATTCTCTTAGATCACAGTGCGCCTCATTACAAGTGAAGCCGGCTTCGTGCCCTGCTTTGCAAGAAGAGGGCCTTTTCACCACGTTTACTCCTCCCGACCCTCTCCCTTCACCAGACGCAGATGATTGTGATGATTGGGCATTTGCAGAGAGTCTTTTGGAAAAATTCCCGGAGTTTTGCGTCGAGGTTCGCAAAGCCAGCATTGCAGGTGTCGCGCAAGAACCCGAAGAAATTTATCCCGAAGCTACTCTTCTAGTTACAGACCCTGGATCGTTGAATGACACGCCGTATCCTCCTTCTCCTTCTATCATTAGCGTTTCCCCAACACTCTCGTCTAACTCACCCAGAGGTATCCTTAAGCGATGCAAAAGCGTTCGTTTCGCTGAAAGTCCTTTGGAAGACCAAGCATCAGAGAATGCCACGCCGGCCCAGGAAGCTCCTACACCCGTCCGTCACTCCATGGGGCCTCCTACACGCGTCTTAAAGCGACCTTCGCCTTTACGTAGCACCTACGCTCCTCGACGCAATGCCGCTTCTTTGGATCCTACTCCGCCTTCTTTGCGTGACGCTGGTCGCCAGAAACCGCCAATGAAAGCGCTCGCGCCGTCTGTTGACACTCCTAAACCCCCGGTTCAGCTGCTTAGGCGTGCGACGACGAAACCAGCGCCACAAAGGACAGAAGGCACCGTATCGTCTCCCGACAAGCAGAAGCAGAAGACGCAAGACACGCCTTCTCTTGGACGTTCGTTTCGGAACACGCTCATCCCGGGCAAAGAGAATAAGAAGGTAAAAGCCAAGATATCTTTCTCCTCTAATAGGCATACTATGGATGAAAATGCTTTGCGCCGCGCATGTAATAAGGCTCCGCAGAAGAGCCGTATGCCAGTACCTTTGCGGAATATCTTTACCAAGTTTAAATGACGCCTGTACATTATTCTAATAACTACCATTCTTTCAACCTATCTTATGAATAACTGATTCTCCGACGAGCAGGTCGCGGTTCGATTTTTCGGTCCATTTTTATCTTGTACAACGTAAGTAAAACAAATTATGATACAAATGGTCATCTCCCATCATGTTCCCCGACCTCTATTCAAACCGCGACCTCTACCAGCAAACCCAATCCTAAACAAACCACCCCCACGACCAACAAAAGGCAGACCACTACCAGGATCCTGAGGAAACCCTCCTGGGACTATCGGAGGCGTCTCACCTTGTCCTCGCCGCCTGCTCCACCACCGAGATGGTGGATTCTACGAGGTTCTTGCATCATCTCGTCCTCAATCTCAAGATCACTATCATCGTCATTGTCATTTGACTGCGCCAATTTCAGCCTCAACATGCAATGAATGTAATATGTATACTTGCCTCTAGGTCAATGACAAGGGCACCCGTGTGCCAACCACTTGCCGTAGCAGATATACAGAAACGATCTTTTGGTCGCTTTCTGTGATGATCAAAGCGTACTTCGGTGGGTGAATCCACGTGTGGAGGGGTCCCTCGCCTTGTCTCCATCGCATGGACGCGTTGAGCCTCATCTGCAAAGCCCCCTGGCGTTCCGACTTCGAGCAATTCTGGCTCACCTAGGCCAAGCGCACCATCAGAATATCCGCCCCATGTTAGCAGCTTGCCTGTTGCAGTGACTGCCGCGTAATGATAATCCCCCAATACTACAGATATAACAGATCTATTCTGCAATCCAGGAATGATTTTGGGTTTGGAATCAGGTTTTGTCCCCGTTTGGCCTATTAATACGACGGACTCCGAATAGGCAATAAAAGTGCGAAAATGAGCCGATACCTAGACTACTCGTAAGCAACAAGAAACCCCAGCCCAGATTTGAACCTACATGCGTAATTTTGAAATTTTCTGAAGCCTTGAGCTCGCCGTCGGAGAAAGTCGGATGATTTCCGATTCTGCTGGCCTCACTAAAGTTTGGAAGCTTTTGACGAAAGAATAGATCAGAGGAGCAACGAAGTCATGAGCGAGTGCCACTCACATATTGCCAGTTCCCCCGCGAAACATCGCTGATGGAATCAAACAATAAAACATGACCTTGGTTGGTCAAGCCAACCAACGCGTTGTCAAACCCTGCGATTTTGATGATTCGAGGTCCATTGCAGTGAGTCGGAGTCAGAAGATTGTAGGTTGGGTAGCGAAGGAAGGGAAGGTAAAACGATAGGATCTGCTTGAAGATCCCATGGTGCACATTCGATAAGGCCATCATCAGTAGAACGGGCTCCACTTCCGCCTTGGTTGTCCATCTCACCCATTTTGGTCTCTATAGCCGTCCGCATTGGATCCGAGAATGGCAACCAGACTAAAACAGCACCAGATTTCGTCAAGGCAGACGAAAAATTCCAACCACATTCGACTTGGATTGGTGTAAAATCTCGAGTGTTCAATAAATCAGAGGCTAGTCTGAATGGCCTTCCCCAGCTTAAGAAATTCCAAATGTGATTATTCAGAGTCAAGCGAAGAACAATGTAGCCTTCCGCAACTACAATCCGGTCAATCTTCAGAGTATACACAATGCAAAGTGATCACGACTTTACCTGATGCTTCGAATCGATGCGGGTAATTGCAACTTCAATGGAGCGGCCGCGACCTTGCCTGATTCCGAGAATCCATCCCTGTTTAAAGCGAATGATGTTCCGTTCAATGTTCCTAAGAGATGATCAGTTCTTGTCAGCATAGCAAATGAAGCGACAGACCCCAAACATGGATACAACCATCGGAATCCAAGGCATGAAAAGACCTATGTAATAGATCTAAGTTCAAAACACAGAATATGAGACTAACATCAATTATTTACATTCCTGCAGCAGCAAGATTGACAATGCGGGTACCAGGAAACTTCAATTCCAAAGGAAATGGAACATTGTTCGTTGTAACTGGTTGTCCCATGCGCCCATGACCCTTTCCCCTGCAATGAGATTGTCATTGAAGCGCACTTGATTAGTTCAAAAAGCACATGCCCCCAGACAAAGACTGTGAGTAGTACTAGTAAGTACGCGATCATATTGATCATATCCATTGCTTGCCTCGAGGTTTCGTCAAACGCGAATAGATAAATTTCCAGCCACTAGTCCTAGCGGTAGTCTCATCTGGAAAATTGAAGTCTTGTGATAGCTTTTGCTTCCAAAATGTTTCGTCTGAGCACAAAGCAGCAAAAAACTGTGAAATGATAAGAAGTACTTAGAAATAACTTGAATTACGCTGTGCGTCACCTTATTTGTACCTTGTAGACTGAGCAAGTCATTCAATGGAAGCAGATGAAGCAGGTTATCAAGGAAAATTTCGATCGGAATATCGGTCACAGAGAGCATCGTGTGGTTCGAGAGGAAGAGCTTGAGAGCTGAGAGTGGTGTCGTCATTATGACTCGGAATCAGGAATTAATAATCATACTCCATGAGATAGATCGCTTTGGCATGTTCGACATAAAAGAATCTAGTTCGCCTTTCTCCAAATACGCGATAGTGGCTCTGCAAATATCTATAAATCAGGCTTGTCGCTCATTACAGCACCCTCTTTTGCGGAATCATACGCTTTCACGAGAACTGAATCCGACTCGGAAGACGGCGCGGGAGCCTCAAGGCCTTGTTATTCCAGTGAAGATTTCCTCACTCTCGGGTATTCTGACTAGCGCATTATTATTATGGTCCCCGGATCTCAATATCGTGAAGAAACTCGGTCCATCGATGCTCTTTTTCCCGTTCATTTGTCTGCGCTATTCACGCAGTTGACAAGATTTCATGGCACGGTAGATCTCTACGGGGCTTCAGGCGAGCGTGGCTCCGGAACAAGATTGAAACATACTTATCGGGCCCATGTCGGCGTTGAATTCAATATGTTCGAGTCTCGACACACGCATATACAAGAATCCCGGAATCGGGTGCAACATTATCCTCATCAATGCAAGGCAGGACCGCCAACAATGAAGAAAGGCCACTTACCGTGAAAGCCGTTATTCAAAAGTAGATGGTCCATTTGTAATCGCAGTGATTATTCCAGCGACCAGCCAACGCTACCTATGTACAGTGATTTCAAGTATTTGCTCATTTGCATCGTCGGACAGATGGCACGATTCTTACGGGCTGAACGTCTCACTCTCTTTCAACTATATCAATGGGTCGGTTGGCGGGACGATGCGTACGTGCAACCTGGCTTGGCATTCGCTACCATCGACATACCAACTAGACATCTTGGCGCTGCGCAGCGATGTACTTACAGGATAACGAATGGATCTGATTTATTTCGAGCGTTGTTTGGCGTCTGTTTAGAAGACACATAAATGACTTGGAAGTCGCGTAAATTTTGTACACATCTCCCGAGGGTTCCTATGATGATAGAGGATCCTTAGCGTCCAATTACAAGCGAAACCAACTCTGCCCAGTATCCATGCCAGTAGAAGTGACTTCCATTGCGCGCATAAAAGGATAGGTAACGGATAGGAGACTATATTTGTCGTACCTCAAGTATACACAGGTATACACACATAGAATGTCCGGATGTAGCTCGGTGTCAGTCTCAGCCACAATCTTGTCCAATCAAGTTCACTGTTTCCATTTTACTCCGATTTTCTTCGGTGATTTTGGATCGATGTTTCCTATTCCAGGTTCAAAGGGGTATTCAGTAGGTAGGCGAAGGGAGAAAGCCGGCGGGTCGTATCTCCAGTAATAATAAAGAAAGGTACATAAAATTTACATCCTTCGTTAAGGCCCTCCGGGTTCGGAAGCGTTAACTTAATTCAGGGCAGTATGTATTCCTGAACTCCTATTCCTGAACTGCAGCGATGATAGACATTCTCTGCGCCACGGAACCGCGAAAGTTGTTGCACATAGGTCGAGCGGATAATCCGCTCGTTGATCGCATCCAGCTCTCAATGAAATCCGGATGTAAAGTAGACGTACGTCGGTGGCACTACAGAGTACCTATTATATTGAGGAATAAATGCAACGGAAGGAACAAAGACTCGGACTGGGATTTCGATAAGCACTCATTGTAAGCGAATTGGCAACAGGGATCGTGGGTAGTAGAGTATAATAACCGTAATTAGTAGATATGCAGAATAAGTAATACTGAAGAGTATGTCAAATATGATGTACAGTGAATGTGCAAGACGGAGGAGTGGCAACATGTATGAAAGGATACAATAGAGCGACAGTAAGTAATAGGGTGTTGTGTATCGACGTACGTCGACTACGTAGGATAGTCACTAAGTATATGCGTATAAAAGACGAACTATGTGCACAAAAAACAAGATGGAATGAAATTACACTAGATCGGACAACCCGAATCGATATACAGCTGGAACACGATAGCACAGAAAGGTCAACTGTGGTGAGGCAATATTACAACGAAAAAAAGAGTTCGCAAAAGGAAAATCTGAACCAAACCCGAAAAAAATACATACATGGAACAAGCGTCCTGTGCGCTCTACCACACGCAAAGCGAGATAGCGGGCTGTGGAGGGATTAAGAGCGGTTCATAGCGAGCAATCATCCCAGTTCAATAATTATCCCCGCTCCCACGACCCATACTCGCATGCCCAGAGCCAGATCTTCTACCGCTATTCCCCTCGTAATACGCCTCCGGATCATACGTCATGTCACTGCCCACCTGAAGTGGGGGCAGGGTTTCTCGGGGCTCATAGCCAGGAAGAGGGGTTAGCAACATGCTATCCGGAGGAAGTCGACCCGTATGCATCTGTGGTGGAGAAGGTATCGTTAGGGGTCGATCAGACGGTTCTGTTGGGCTCGAATGATACGAAGAGGTGTCGAAATGGAGTTGGTGAAGGCTGTGACTATGACTATGACCATGGCCTGGATGGAAATGTTGCATCGGTGACTGGGAAGGTAGGGAAGAGGAGAGATATGGGCTGCTGGATATAGACGACCTCGTAGAAGAGGAAATATTGGCATTCCACTGAGATGTTGGAGTAGTGTCGTATCTCGGCCTTGCGCCGAACGGCAGACCGCTACGCTCATTCCTCTCGGCCGCGGTGAAATTCACGTCGTCGGTACCCATACCATAGCGAGAATGTGTCGACATGCCCGGGAGCGACATACCACCAGGGTAATTGTAACGCTGATGAGAGGTGTATCGACTTGAATGCGAGTCGTGGAGGTCATGGTCCTGCCCAAGGTAATGACTCGGTCGGCGAGAGACACCCCCGTACGTAGCAGCTTCCGAATCTTTCTTCGCCTTTCTCCACTGCTTTCTCAATTCTTTGAATTCTACAAGTAACGAATCAGAAAAGTGCCCGCGGTACGGAAGAATCGCGAAAGGATCGGGGGGCGGAAACAATATTCCAAGGAAGCAAATGGGATGCGGAGAAGTGAAGAAGGATGACCGCGGTCAACAGGAATTCACATACCATTCGGGCTACGTTTTGAACCGTGTTTTTGCATTGTGACGTGAGCGTTGAGATGGTTCAACGTCCCATAAGCCTTGTTACAGTCAGGCCAGGAGCACTGATACAACCGCTCGATCTCGTCATACCGCCGACGAGGACGCTTTTTCACTGTGTTTCCTGGTAGGGCAACGAATGAGTATGTTTTGCTGTTGGGATCGAGAGGGCTACGATTTCCGTCGGCGTCAGCATCCTCCCCTGGCGCATCACCAGTTGAAATCGTTGGCCCTTGTGCTGACGGCCTAGACAACGAAGATGGCGAGTTACTCGTACCTGGAGGTGAAGTGCGGTAGTCCTCTGCAATGGGCGAATATTGAATTCCCTGAGCCATTGTAGGCGAGTCTCCAGCTGAGACACTACCCGGGAAACTCGGTTGGAAGGGAGACAAAGGGGATTCAAGTCCTTCACCGGCATGCGTGCCATGCGCCATGTGATGAGAATCCTCTTCAGTCTTCCAGCCAGTATGGGACCGGGATGAAGAGTAATGAAGCTGCTGGTGCTGATGGCGTAGGTCCCGAAGGGAGCCGATACTTGCACCTCGTTGTAGAGAAGGCGCGTACGAAGAACGCGAAGAATTACTGTAGGCCATAGGGTAGGAATATCGACTATTGTCGGCGCCGGAAGTTGTAGAATATGCGTTGGGTACTGCAAGAATAGCAGGCTCGGACATACGCCTTTGGTCAAGAAGACTAGAGGGTAAGGCAGATGCAGAGGAGGTCTCGACGTAGGAATCACGAGAAAAAGTGGGCTGAGTGGATGGATTATAACGCGATCCAGCGTCTGTTTGGTACGATGATATATGTGGATGTTGAGAATGCGATTCGGGATATGAATGGGAAAAATCCGCAGAAGAGTGTACGTCACCAGGAGAAGGAGAATCGGATGGATAAGAAGCAGGCTCATCGGATTCTCTTATATCGCTGACAGTAGCGAATGAATAAGTATTCTGGGGTGTAGGAAGTGGCTGTTGATAGATATTGTTGGAGGAGGAAGCGGGATAAGCGGAGGGCGGATCAGTGTCGTACATTTCTGTTGGTGAACTGGGTGAACCGAACGAGGACCCAACACGATCAACATAATAGTAAATCGGAGACGGATTTGTGGGAGAAAGGCCCGGCGAAGAGAGATCGTCGTCCACGGTGTCTGGAGAGTTAGCAGGGGAAACTGAGGAGCAAACAAGCTGCGCTATGTCCTCATAGAAAGACTCGGAACCAGAGCGGACGATGGATGGCTTGCAAGGAATGCCAACCGGTTCGCACTGTCCTTGATATAAGTTAGAGATTGTTGTTTCTGGGGAAGAAAACATTGGCAAAACCCGCACTGGGGAAAAGAAAGTGGGTTTTATCTTACCGGAGAGTGACAAGAAATATTGAAGTATGTGCAATTCATTCAACAGAATAGCATCAAGCCATGCATACAACCTAATTGAGGCCAATCTTAGATCGGTCACAGACTCACAGGGCCCTTTATCATTTCCAGATTGGGCTCTTGCTCCTTGCAGAACTCCCGAGCATTCTATTTCCCACTATTCGCATTGCCCACCTCCTCTTTCCGCCCTTCTTTCCGCTTTCATCACTCCTCCGTTTCCGTAGAACTTTATTTCGAGAAGAAAGAGAAATCCTCTACAATCTCGAAGTTGGACCCTGTCGAATTCCTGACCGAACAAAACGCGGCACAATGATCCCTTTCTGGGACCTGCCTACGTCCTACAAACAAGATTTACAGACGATGAACATCTTTACGAAACATTTTTCAAATAATAAGCAGTATTATTCTTCATATGTACGGGCTTGTACGGGCCTCCATGCCGACTCATACCTCAATAATTCACGTAGCCTCCGATAGCGTCATTCACTAACAAGGACTACCGAACAGCTGAGCTGTCACATGTAGGAGCGAGCTGCGGCGAGACAGTATATGTATAGTGTATAGGAAGCCTCAAGAGGAAGCCAACTTCTCTGTCTGCCTGTCTGTGAGCACCAGGAAGTGGCGACGAGACAATCCTTCGCGCCAAGTCTTCATCGGTTCTGGTCCGGGCTGGCGTTTTCCATCTTCCGGGTAAGTTTAGGCAGAGTATCAATTCTTCTGTTTCGTGTATGTACCTTGCATGAGATTTGGACAGACCTCAGATGTACGATGGACAAGCACAGACAGCCCCCACTGAGTAAAGACAGCGAATGCCGAGAAAATCCGAATCTGGATTGTGTGAGCGCGTACCAGATCCCGCAACCGAGCGCATCAAACGATCCATCTCTCCGGTTGCGTCGGAACCGGATTAGACAGGCCGTGAAAAAATATAAGCTCAATGTACAGCTCAATCTCTGCTCTGCAAGTGTAACATACCAGGATATCTTCCCGAAATTGTATTGTATTATTGTATAGCAGACAGAAACGATAGTATTCCCTCCTCGTGACATCGAATATACCTATTCAGTACCTATTGCTCCTCCACTCAGACCGTCGTTCATCGTTCAATGTGATTAGACTCACCTAGCAACTCGATGGTCTTGGATAGTGGTCTTGAATAGACGTTGTTCTGGTCAGTGTTCAGCTGACTTCGCCCCGACGGATAAATCACCTTTTTACCAGTGGCAGAATTGATACGTATATCGCGATCTGCAGGCGCTGAAAGAACGTTCAACAATTCCCGGGTCGCTGATTTCATTGGCATGCCACCCAGGGGAGAACCATAATGAAGACCCGGTCATGAGAGAAGACGAAAATGACCAATAGGGTCCAAAACAGCAGAATACACTTATTAGCAAGCCGACTCCGACCGTCACCTATTGGGCTCCATTAAGCAAACTCTGCCACAAAATATCAGCTTTCAAATTTTCATGATCTGTGTACGCAGCCGCAACCGAGATCGCAAGATTTGTACGATGCTCGTACACATCGCACTGGATAGCTGAATATTGTCACATATATCGATCTCCAAGGAACAAGGCAAGCGCTGTGACCTCAGTCATACCGGTAGCAGTGAGTACCACCTAATACCTATCACATCAAAGGTCCCGAAATTGCAACCTGCTCTGCAATGGTGGGTGGGTCATAGCAGGGATGTGCACCGACAGGAAATCGCGTAAACGGCAACTATGGGTAAACCTTCACTGAAAGAGCACCAACCTATCACATACACTTGGGAGTCGGTCCGACATTCGGGATCAGGAAGCTTCCCAAAGTAAGGGATCGACGTGAGATATTAGAAGCATACATATATCGATGGCGAAGAAGTCGAAGATTTGAGAAGCCTTGACACGTGCGCAATTCAAGTCGTCGTAAACTTGAAGGAAGGGCTATTACCTGTGAAAAACCAATTTATCAACAAAAGGCCTATCAGAGCAGCTAAAAGGCTGCCAGTACCAGTCATAGAGAGAGAGAGCTCAAGGAGGCTGAGGGATGCGACGAGATCTATCAAGATTCTCGCAGTGCATAAAGGGCGAGGAAGCTGCACTGCACACGCTTCGGAGGAGGCAAGATCTCGGAATGATGTGATGAGCCAAGATCCGGCATGCATCCACCAAGCACGACGTTAAATCAATTGGGGAAAAAACGAGCTTTCGCAGAGAAATGATAATGGGGTTCCAAAGAGGTTCGCACTTCCCAAACTTTGGAGGAGGTGCGTCGGATTGCAATCAGGTACCAGGTCTTGACTAGAGGGAAGGTGGGATATCCATCCAACAATCTGAGGAATTCTTGATAAAGTTGGTGAGCGAATGATATGTACAGGTCATGCATGATGTTGTTCTAGAGAAACTTCAGACAAGACAACTCGACACGGGAATAAGTTGTGGGCGATTGTATGGCTGAGAAGCTGGCAGAAATCTAAATCTATTTGCTGAACACACAGAGCCGAGAAACAAAAAAAATGGACTCACGAAACCGAAAACCCATGATCACTATCGGATCGAGCGCTCATCTATCCACCTCAGAAGTATATTGTTGCTTCAAGGCTTGTGTTCTTCGAACCTTGGCAGAACTGAAAAGCAATAGACTCCGCTTATCTTACTACACGCTGTCGGCAGCTGTACTTTGAAATACACAAACGGGAAGAGATTTAACGAAAGAGCTGAAAGTTGAATACATCAGACCAATAAGGCAATCATGGTTATTGCGAGACAACCAAGGTTTGCAGCCTCAGCGTTCTTTATGATTTATCATGATGCTTGGGATTGGAGGATGATACTGACCATAAAGTTACAGCCGACGTGGCAGACTTTGAATGTTGCATTCTTGGAATTCACGTTTGGCACTTTGAATGAAGGTTTTAGGAGGCTTGGACAGACATTGTGATGTCCTTAAATATGGCCCAATCGCGCCTGTTGGGTTTAGATTTAAGTTTTAATTGGAAAAAAAAGTCAGAAGACCGTACTCGTTATAACGCAGTAGATTTTGACACATTACTTGGGTTTATGTTAGGCGAGCAGGGCTGGAGCCAGGAGCCAGGAGGACCGGAAGCTTGAGGAAAGTTGGTTGTTGTCAGATGATGGTGTAGATTCTTAGAAGGAAGCATGCAAGCGCTTAATTAAGCGCCTGATTCTGAACCGTGACCGTCAGCTGCCAGAATGCCCAGAGGCATACCAAACGCAAAACGCGACGATACTGGAATACGATACACGACATTTCACGTACCTTTAGCGTCAGTCCTTGTAGTTTGATGCTATCTAGGCCTTTCTCTGAAAAATTGTTCATAGTACGAATCCCAAACATGTAGGAACGACTTACCTCAAGTCAGAAGGACAATCTATGTGGTTCAGGAATGCCCAACGGAAAGCCAAAGATGAAGTTATACAGGAGAGCAGGTGAGCTTTCTTTTGCTCATTCATAGGCTTGGCACAAACACTCAGAATCGTAGCACAGACGTGGCTCTCAGGTCATAGTTCTTCATCTAGGCTCGAGATTTTCGCGTATCGGAAGAGCCTCAGATGTCACCCCTGTTACTGTTCCAACTGTTGTTGCGCGCAAGTCCAAAGCTCCTGTTCCCCCACCAATCTTTGTTGAAAGTATTTCTCGGCCGCACTTGGGTAAAAATAACTTGCGACCTGCCGAAAAAGGCTCTAATAAAGATGAATACGAAGTGTCTGTATCATCGGATGATCCCGTGCGCATCCAGCTTTGTCCCATCTTTTTTTTGCTTATCGAGAGTCGCTTTTCCAGTTCGATGAAAAGATAGCTGCCATAACGACATCCCTTCGGGATAGAATGCGCTTTTACAAGTTGCGGGTCACTCCTAATGCGGCGAACATTGCTTCCACTTTCAATGAACCATTCAAACCTGAAATTATCGCGGAACATAATGACCCTTACCGCGTCGACTGGATAGATGGTGCGACTGATGAAGAGGTGTTCGTTGGTGAGAAGGTCAGTCCGGGACTCGTGTAATAATTTTCTTTACTTTAACCTTTCCTAGGCGCTTCGTCTCGCAGATCCACAATCATCCAATTTTCTAGTCAGATGGCCAATATCTGGTTCCAACTTTAATATCCGGGACTATCCGTCCTTGCAGGTCCTCCTCAGCGATGTGGAGACTCTTTTACGGTTCACATTGGAAGAGAAATTTAAGATTGGAACAAAAGATTATAAAGTATGCTCTTTCACACCTAGTCCGCTGATATTATTCAGTCGTTGGCAGGACTTTTCGGTTGTACTCATAATACCTGACCTCTATGATCGTTGCTACGTTCGAGAGCTGGTGGGCATATTGCTTGTATCAATGGGGTTCAAGCAATTGTGTGCGCAACAGGTGAGCCGTAATGTTATCACACCTCCAATGTCATTGGAAACAAAAATTCGTTTAAGGAATCATTAGCAGCCACATATGGAGCTGGCATGTCAAGTGCCTGTGTTGTTGATATTGGCGCAACAACAACCAGTATTGCTTGTGTTGATGAAGGTCTCGTCATGGCCGACTCTCGGTGAATAATCTAGTCAACTTGAAAGAATGGCAATATGAATCTCTGGCTTACGTTGTGCATAGGATGTCTCTTAACCTAGGGGGCGATGATATCACGGAATTTCTCTATGTTCTGCTCGAACGTATCAGCTTCCCTTACAAGGAGATCAATTTAGCCAGATCCTACGATTGGAATGTCATGGAAGACCTCAAGGCTCGCCTTTGTACGCTGCTGGAAGTGCGTCTTTCTCTCTGTCTCGTGGTCGGTCACTGGCTGAGCGTTGCTGCAGCTCGACGTCGCTTTGAACTTGTACGACTTTGTCGTACGAAGACCTGGCTCCCCTGCCGAAAAATACGGTCTGCGCGCATACGATGAAATAATTCTAGCGCCAATGGTAAGCGTCTACTTGGTCTTGTGAAACAAACCGTAATCGGATCGTTCGTAGGTCATTTTCGAACCGCGAGTAATTGAATTCGACAGAAAACGCATCAGGCTGCGAAACCCTCAGCCGGATGTTACTGAAGAGATTCTCGAGCATCCCAGTGATCGTATCGTACGTGCATGTTGGAAGTGAGATTATCTGCTATGTTAACCAAGACCATATCCAACCATAGACATCCGCAATGATGATCTCCACTCAACATCTTCTGCCAGGACCCAGTGGGGGGACACCCGCCTTGCAGTACGCCGATCAAAAAGGTGGCGCAGTTCCTGTGATCTCTTCTGCTCAACCGCTCATCGAGGATTTAGTAGCGGAAACTACGCCTTCAGATGGAGGCCCGGCAGTTGGGACCTCATCTAATATCATCGTCGAAGGCTCAGCCTCAGGTTCGATGGATGTTCCAATGGAAGTCATCGATATTGATCTTGAAGACAACAAGTCGGTTGCTCAAGCCAGTCCGTCCAAGTCTGCTCGACGA
Source organism: Gymnopus androsaceus JB14 (assembly GCA_009733575.1). Lineage (NCBI taxonomy): Eukaryota > Fungi > Basidiomycota > Agaricomycetes > Agaricales > Omphalotaceae > Gymnopus > Gymnopus androsaceus. The sequence goes on along the minus strand of ML769468.1, from coordinate 146,972 downwards.
CCTTCTTCCGAGCCAGTACAAGCTTTCCCCGGCGGGTTTGGCATAGACGTATGCTTTGAGGCCAGTAAGTTACCCTTGGACGTGGCCATATTCAACAGTGCACGGGCATCAGGGGGTGATGAAAAAATCCGAAAATATCTTCAAGCTGTTTTGGTCATCGGAGGGACAGCGCGGATATCGGGAATGGGGCACGCATTGGAGAGCAGGTATGTCTGTCTGGCAGTTACACAATGTGCATGTCGTGGAGAGTTAATATTACCGGCAGGTTACAAGCTATTGCGACGCCGCTGGTACAAAATATGGAAAAGGTGCAGATCATTCCTCCGCCTAAGGATGTAGACCCGCGCGTGCTTGCATGGAAAGGTGGCGCGGTTCTAGGCAAAATGGACGGAGCTGCAGAGCTGTGGGTAACTCAGCAAGACTGGGTACGAATTTCATCTCACCGTATTCGCATTGCACTGATCAACATTTTAGGACATTTTGGGCATGAGAGGATTGAAGGAACGATGTTTCTACTTGTAAAATGTATTGTGTGCCGGTACTGCAATTCTCAGGTCTGATGTTTCATGTGGCAATGTTACAAGTCCACTTGAAAAATCGTTGTGCGCATGAAATGAATCTCCACAAAAATCCCAGAGTCTGGTAAAACGGCCTTCATTCCATCGAGGTGGCGCAAGGGAATGAACTGGCTCACCTCTACGAAGCCTGTGCTCACAATAAATTTGCTGGTACGCCACCATGCGGGCTCACTCTGGTAGCCGAATTGGTAGAAACTAGTACCGTAGAATGGATTTTTTTATCAACCACAAGTTTGCTGTGCTCTGTAGTTTGTGGTGCACAATGCGTTGGTCCACAAGATATAAATTTTAAATTATATGTAATAGTACAGTTGAGTGGTGATACATCTATACAATAACGCAAGAAGTCCATTTACCAAAATGCACACCTAAGTAAAACGTCAGCATAGCGGCTGCGACAGCATGGAAAACACTCACCACCCAGAAAAGAGCTGACAAAGGTTCTCTAGCGAGGAAGCCTGGCTGATTAATTTCTCTACCTGAGATTTTACCGAAAGAGAATCTTCTGGGTCGAAGTCTCGCCCTGTGAACAGTTTCAGTTTTCACAATATCAGAATTGACTTCCTTCTTACCAGTCAATTTCTTCTGTACGCGCTCATACACCGCTACAGCACGGTCATTTCGGACCTCGCGAACAACCTCCCCAGCAATCATGCTTCCAATTACTTGGTCCACTTCTGGAAGTATAAAGAATCAGAAGCGTAAGAACAAAACACGAGCAATAACGCACCCCCAAAGATGTCATTCTCGTCCGCTCTGAATTTACGTCGTATCGGCCCTTGCGGATGGGCTGCAGCCCGAACCAATTCAGCAGCATTATTTGGGTCTAGAGATATCACGTTTGTTCAGCTGTTGGTGGGTCGGAAGGAGCTGTAAACTGACCTTCAATCCTCCTTCCTTCGTCGGTTTGCATCAGCCTCCAACTAATTAATGGATCATACACGAAAGCTTCTAGTACTGCCATTAAAGACTCCTTATTGTCTCTCAACACCTTCATGGTGATCTCGCAGGTATTTCGGAAGCTTCCTTCTATGCCACTGACCTGTGACCGTTCACAAAATCAGACGAGAACTTGATGCCACTCTGATAGACTCACCTCCATCGCATGCGTTAACATTCTCGTTAATCGGAAGGGAACTGTTTCGGGGAACTTTTCGCGCATCATTGCAACCTCAAAACAATCGCCGAAATCACAATTGATGACTTTTCCAGTGCTCCTCTCAACGAGTATATTCGAAGGATGACGATCGCCCAGTCCCAGGATGTGTCCAACCATGCTGTTCACTGCAAGGGAGCGCGTATACGAAGCACGGCGCTCTAGCCAGTGCTCCGAGTTCTGACTCTTGAGCCACAGCACCCGGTAAAGATCTTGACCGGTCGTATTCTCCAATGCGTACTCAAACACCTCAACCTTCTGGAGAAGTGTGAGGTTCTCATAGTCTGGCGCCATCTGTATGCATATTATTGAGAATACAAAAACCACCAGAGGTCTACCACATACCTGTAGCATCAGGCGATACTCAATGTTCAGTAACACCTTCCTTGATTCACGATAGTCTCGCACTAGAACATGCAAAGTGTCGCTACCTTGAACCAACCCCAGCAGTCCAGCGTTCGGAGCTAGAGGTATGATAGAGTACCGTTGTATATGCAAACGTCGCATATAACTGCTGTTATCAACGGAAAGCAGGTTGTTGACAAGGCTGAACAACTGCATAACTCGCTCGTCTTGACGAAGATCTTCGTGGCCTTTAAGTCATACAGTATGAGTTTAGATTTGCCAAAAGAAGCAGAAACCTTGACCTTTGAGGATATATTGATAGTCTCTACCATCGCTACCTTTCAAGGAGAATCGACGAGGACGCTGTTTTGAAGCGATAACAGACAATTTTTGGGCGAAGCTGGAGATAGTAACAACGTCTCGTCCACTTTGGTACGTCCCTGTCCATGTATAATTAATAAAAGTGCTTCAAACTTGTGAATAGGCCTACCTGGAACCGCCAATTTGAGATTTCTTATTGCCAAAAGGACTGGGGAGACATATTGCAAGTCCAGAGTGGTCAGTTGGGGGAGCTGCTTCTCAATCTTCTTGAAAACCTGTGGAACGAGTTGAGTAAAGGAAGGGTCAGGTTTACATGGACTTACAGTGTAATATATGTCCCAGGCTTTATCTAATTCACTTGTCTCGCCATTTATACGATATCGGCGGCAGACTTCCCTGGCTTCAGCCAATTCGCGCCCAAAGACTTGTGCAAAGGATGTTTCGCGAGCAGTTTGCGGGCCCTGTAACACACAAAACGGATGAATAACAGTCCTAGGAGTAATGATGCAAAACAACTTTACCTCTTCGAGCTTGGCGTGTAAGGGCTCTAGAACTGCAATCATGCCTTCAGGGTTCTTCTCCGTAAAATAAAGACGAGATGCTTCTTCTAATCCTTCATGCCACTGCTCGTGCCACAATATAGCAATACGTATAATCTCGTGGCTGACTACCAGCGCCTACATTCAAATCGACATCAGTTTTCAACTTGATAGCGCGATACTTGGTATTTACCTGTTGCACGATTTCCATGCTATGGTCTCGCATCTCGTTCATGATATTGATCGCAGCATCTGCACGAGTCTCACTAGAGGATTTGGAGGCCACAGTAAGGGGATAGATCAAGGCCTGGGGATGGTGTTTGCCTATGTTGATGAGTACGTTGTGGATAGTTTGTCTAATGAGAGGATTCGGAGTTTGGATACGAGCAATGATCTTGAAAATAAAAGGCATCAGAGATAGTCAACGCATCGCAGAATGCACGTATACCTGTGGAATAACGTGAAGCCAGGTATCAATGCCCACTTTGGCGAAGCCTTGAGTCATCGCATTGCTGACGTTCTCGTGTGATCCAAACTTGAACCAAAGAGTTAAAAGCCGAAGGGTATCTTGAAGCGCATCCTGGTTCCGCAGTGAAATGGACTGGAACAAACCTGCAATATTGTTAGATACACATGAAAGGGGCGGCAATTGCCACATACCTTCGATCGCCTGAACTGCGTGGTTTGCAAGTGCAGTTTTCGACACAATGTGACCACTCTCCCTTTGATTCTCAAAGTAATTAACGACTTCCACATTCGCCAATGCCCAGGTGTGCCAAGCTTTGTACCAGTCTGGATCATATCGCGTTGCGTGAACATAACAGTTGAGAATGTTGCTGATAAGGTGAGGATCCTAGACGGAGGTACTTAGAACGTGTACGGACCGATGTAACGTAGATAACTCACTGAACCCCAGTTTTCATTCAATTGAACCTGCCAGTCGCCCAATTTGAAGTAGCATCGGGCAAGCAACCTCGACAGGTGATCACTGCGTTGCTTCATCGATGAAGATCGTTGATGGTCATTGTCTAGCATATCGTTGGTTACTTTGGTCGAAAACTCTTTCAAATAGGCAAAACTCTCTTGCTGGTGTCCGGTGGCCCACATATACTTGAGATGAGCGTAAACGACATCGGGTGACGCTCTGAGACTTTGTTGCTCGCGAATAGGATGGTGGCTCTGCTGAAAGAATTAGCAACAATTCTGTACTAAGAAAGCGTCTTAAATACCCTGTCGCTTGAAAGTAGAGATTCGAGAGTCTTCTCTGCAAGGACCATACGATCCGACTTCCGGCACAGATTGGCGAATTTGATCCACATTTGTGGTGCATCTTCTGGTTTTAGTACCAAGGTACGAACTTGCAGTATACGTTGCCAAACTTCCACATCGCGCTGACAACCTTGAAGCCTAAACACTAGTCAAAACGAGGTGATGAAGGTCGAGGAGTATGCTCACCGCTTCATCCATGTCCTTCGCATAGTAGCCTGACGATCGGGTTGGTCAGCACTCTGTTTGTAAGAGATAATTTCCTCTAATTCTGAAAGCATTTGTGCTCGAACCATGATACTGGAAAGGGAATCAGTAAAAAACGAAGCATAAACAAATGGTTGCCTTACTTGTATGAGCTAACATATCCTTCGCCAACGAACGAGGTCAACTCTGGATAAAGGAGGTCCCTAGCCTTCGCTATATGTCCCTTCGCCTTGGAAAACTGGTTCTGATGAATGGATAGGATGGCACGATAAAAAGCACGATCAGGTGAATCCGGCCGCATAGTAGCGATGTAGTCATCCATCGAATCCCACTCATTCAATGACCAGGCAGCGGCAGCAGCAATTGGTCCGATTTCACGACGATCTTCATGATTTGCGTGGTCCCATATTTCGTCGACTTGAACAGCGAGCTGATCCCATTCACCCAACGCGTTGAGACATTTCATGCGCCCAATCTGAACGCCAGGTGCATTTGGGTCTGAATCTGCTTTCCTGTTGTATACTTGAAGCGCCTCTTGCCATCGCCCAAGTCTCTCGTACCACTCTTCATGTTTCGTAACGTCATATTGCTCTCGGGCCATAAGTAACGTTCCCCATGCTGCATCGTGCTGTTGCAAACGGGTATTGATGGTGATGAGAGCTTCGATAGTAGACGTTGACGGTTCTGACCAATACTCAAGCTCCTTGTAGTGTAGGGCTTTTGCGTAGGCCAAGTACTTTAGCGCGTACTCTCCGAGCGTGCGATGCTCTATAGGAAGTGGCTTTTCTTCATGTTCCATGAATTCAGCTAGATTAAGCCACCGATGAATAAGTTCCGAGGGCGCTGTGGGGGCGGAGATGGCGGTTTCAATGCTCCGAATGAGGTCTTCCTGCAACGCTAAATTAATGCGAAGAAGAAACACAGTTGGCAACGCTGCAAACCTGATATTGATCATAAAGCTCCGTCCAGCAGGATAGAAACGCCGCATTGAAGAGCTCCTTCGCCAAAGGTGTATGGACATCAACTAGGCTCATACAGGCACGAAGTGCATGAGACGGAGACTCTTTCATGAACTCCACACTGAGCTTATGCATCCAGGCAGTCCAATCCTCCCTCGTGGCGACGTCGGAAGTGTCCCAGGCTTGCTTCAGATGCTGCTGATTAACAACCATTTTGGCAGTCTCTGCGGGTGCAGAGTACTCAGACCCTTTTGTGCTTTCATTGAGCCTAAGTAGATAACAATTAGAAATTTGTGACACGATTAACACATCCTGATCCAAGCTCACATCGTGTCAATAGGTCCCACGTCTTGAGGTAATCGTTCTCCATTGAGCAGTTTAGATATGAGGCCCTCGTAGCGGGTATGGGTGATTCGATTTCTCAACACTGCCTGAAGATAATGTAAGTATACATTGTCAGCTATTTGCGAAGAAGATTATACCTTGTTAATTGTGGGCACGAAGATGGCGAAGTCGGAACCAAGCTGTATCGCCAACGAGCACATGGTATCCAAAACGGCCATTCGAACATCCTGATTGGCAGAATCGAGCACTCGTACCAGTGGATGTACTATGCGTGATGCATGGTCAGAGAAATTAACCCTTTTGGAGAGTCCGTCAATGGTCTGAATTGCTCTTTTGCGCAATGCGGCAGTACCATCGATGCGTTCGTACGATTTCACGATAACAGGGATGACCAAGTGCAGGTACTCTTCAATATTCGCTCCGAAAGTTTGGAAAGCATCAAGCACTTTGATTTGGGTGTTGATCTTCTTGTCGGTAAGATCGCCGTCGAAGACCTTCAGAACCAGCGGTATGATCCCGGAAAGGAAAGGTTTAAATTCTGCATTCAACGCTTTTCCTAGAGCTTCGATGAGAGAGACAATCGGCAGCTGGAGGGTCGCGTTCTCCCATAGATAATTGATTAGCTCGAAGAGATCAGTGGTGTAGTTGCGAATATGCTGCTTCAAAATTCCAACAAGAATGGCAAGTTGTTGTAGATGAAATTCCTGATAACGAGCTGAGGAATTGCGCGTGACGATCGCAAAAGCGGGGATGATCTACAGTCGAACGTAGATCATGAGAGCCAGTAAAATCACATGCTTCATGCTCACCTGAGGAAGAAAAGCCACAGATTTCAAGCCTTGAGTCTTGAATATAGACATGATCGCTTCTATCACAGCATGATGGTGACTACCGAGCGCAGGATCCTTCAGTACTGCAAGCAGTGAAGTGATGACCACAGTCTGGAAATAGTCTTCGGATGCACTCAAAGGCCCCGGTCCTGGCTGGCTTATTGGGACTTGGTTTATAGCCATCACGGCTGTTTCGCTCGTAGCATCATCCGCATTCCTGTCCTGTTGGAAAACAGTCAATGTGAGTCTGGACGACGACGAGATCGTTGAAAGGCACCTTTCGTCGATACGGATCTACAGCTCCCAGGATACCTAAAACCTTGACAACTTCCCGTCGCACAGTTTGAGATGGTTCGGCTCGCAGAATTTTCCATAGCACCTGCAAAAGTTGCGGATGATCGACTAGCGGGGTGATAACATATCCTGTACTGGAGCAAACCTGTCCAAGAGTTGTTAACGCTGCGTCCCTTTTTATTAACGAGGTATCCGAGAGCTTAGCCATGATGACTGGCATCAATTCTGGTATTTGTGGAAGCGCACTCTCCCCAGCTGCACAGGTAAGCTCCCCAAGACTTAGCATAATATGGGCGGCGACGTTGGGATTGGAGTCGTTAGCTTTACGAAGAAGAACATTGAGCATAGGAATAGCATATGGTTTGATGATGCGCTGTGTTGCCGAAATGAGGACGCTGAGAATATGGGAGCACTCTTCTCTACTTCGTCTACAATCAAAGTAAGCGTAATGATTCCACCACGTTCAACATGAGAACATACCGCACGGTAGAATACTCCAATTCCGTCAAAAGTTGAATCAGGGCCTTGCGAAGTGAAGGCATGACATATGCAGGATTGTGCTTGGCAAGTCGACCTATCAAGCTAACAGCTTTCAATCGATTTTCGAAGACTTCGTCGTTGAGTGCAATGAATAACGATCGAACATTCTCGGCTTGTGCAAGGTGCTTGTCAAATCTTTCGTGTAAAGAGGCAAGTACGGTTTGCCGGATCGTCGCATCTACAATAGATTGTTAGTAGAACCTCAACGTGATATTGTCCAGAGCACACCGGGATCAGCAATTCCAACAGTTAGGAGTTTGTCCAGAACGTCACTTATGACTTCGATAGCATGGCTACTTGCTTGATAGCATATTGGATCGTGCATGAAAAGACGACAACAGGTCATAGCTGCTGCACGCCTAACTTCAGGATGGTCATCCTCGAGGTACGGCAGTGCACAGCTTCGTACAACCTCGTTCAATGTATGACCTGTGAACTTTCAGTACATCGATCCACAAAAGGTTTGAAAAGTTCATACCATTGAAATCGAAAGCTCCTAGTGTTTTCAACGCGAGAGTGATCACTTCAGAATCCTTGCCATTTCCGCTGACCTGTATAACCCTCAATAATGTATGATTAAGGAGAAGAAACGTCAAACCTGCGACACATTTAGATCCCGGCTGATGGTAGTGACTTCGTTTCGCCCTAGAGATGGCGGAGCACCTAAAGGTTTATAGGGTTGCCCGCTCAAAATCACACACAGTAGTTCAAGGAGTCGGTCTTGACAAGGAAGTGAGTGGAGGTCAAGCATTAAATATGCAGAATATCTCTACCTTGAATGGTCTTCAGTAACGGCGGAATATCTCGGGCGATATATGTGAGTGCTTGAACCAGAGGTTCGCTCAAGCCACACGCGAACATAAGGTCAAGCTGGTCGTGAAGAAGCTTGGTCAAGTTGGGACCCACAGCTTCAGCCAGCATGCCAACACATTGGAAAATGGGTTCTTCGGAGAGTGCATTCTTCCTCCTAAATGCCTGGGGTTTGAGTGACAAGAGCAATAAGAAGAGTGAGATACTCCTACCCGCGAGATTGAAGACCGCTTTTGATCTGCTTCATGATGGAGTCCAAGAATGGCTTCATATCGCTTCCAACTTGCTTCGCTGTATGACCAATTGCAATGAAGGCTGGAAGGACGGTTTAGCAGAGTTAATCGGGAGCTATTGATGGAAATATTTCACCGTAGTGGCGTTCGCTAGACTTCTCCAACTGCTGTAGTAGATGGCCCATGGCTTTATGGAGAAAATGCTCGGTAAACGTTTGAGTGTCGTATTGAGCCAACGTTGGAATCAAAGTGATGACCATTTTCCGGACCAAGGTGTCCCTGTGCGTTTTGAATCGAAGAATCTGCTCTGCGCTATCCATAAAGTTCTCTTTCATGAACTAGAGGTTGTATTAGATGATTATTAACAATGGCCACAAGTAACACTGACCATTCCTCCATACAAAAGCAACTCTCGATAAGTGAGCAATGATCCATGAACGATTTCGGGTTGCGACATCTTCAAGCCTGCCTGAGCGTCTTGTAGTATCTTTGTCAAGTAGGGGCTTCGCGTTTGACGTTCACGCTGAGTGACGATCTCAAGACAGGCAGCCAATAGTTCAGCTGCGCCTTCGCGGACGATAGCACGCTGATCCCTCAAAGGAACAAGGATATTCTCGAAGACAATGCTGATATGCGAATGGAAGTATGTGGGGCTGTTTCTGGCAAGTTCCTTGAGAATGAGAACGCCAGCATATCTCGGAGATTCTTGTTTGTCGGGATGTATCAGTTCGATTGCTGCTGGGACCTCAAAGTCCATGAATCTTTCGCCAAATGCCGAGCCACCAATCTCTGCGATTTGACCCAACGTTTTTGAAGCCGCCAACATGAGGTTGACATCCGGATTGGGTAGCAGATGCTTCACATAGTTGTAGAATCTGAACAAGTTTCGCTTCGACTCTATGGTTTCTTCTGCTTCAATGTCGAGTAGCTGGTCTGAAATGCTTGTGTTACAGAGTGAGAAGAAAGGTTGAATATAGCAATCTCACCAATGGCCTAAAATACTTGGGTTATAGAGTGAAAATGGAATAGGAGTATAGCGATCTCACCAGTAAGCCACCAAAGTTCTCTGCTGTATTCTGACTATGCATCAGCTCGAATATCCTTCTATTGATATTATCGTCCCAGAGTTTGGCTGCTGTATCCGAGGACATTTCTGCGACAGTAGTCGCGACCTTCAAGCACATTAATGAAGCGAAACATAGTTGGATTGAATGGAACGCACATAGCGTCGCAGCTCAACCGCGGATTGGGATCTCGTATCATGGTTCTTGCTTTTGAGACCTTGGAATATGGAAGAAAGTACGTCAGTTTGAGCAGTCTGCAATGCAGACGCCATCGAGGTCAACTGAAGCGCAGAAGATGATGTTTGCTAAACAACCATCAACAACCCTTCTCCATTCAGCTGGGATGACCTGCTTTGATCTTCTCTCGTGTTATTCCTCTCACCGATTCTGCCTGCAGCGGATGCGGTCTTCCTTTGCTTCGAGGTTTTCCCGTTCTGACTTTCTTCTGGAATCTGGACAAAGACCTAGATGAATAACTTTCGAGGATCTTAGAGTCTCGACATTAATATTGTACTTATGATCAACGATATAACTTGTTCATGAGTCCGTGAATGGCGGACATCATTGACACGACCGTGCAGAGCCGTCTCCTTACCGACTTTTGCCCTCTTTTGGCATACCCGGGTACGTTCTGAGTCTTCTGATTCGTGAAGAACGGCAACCGAGCGGAGATTCCTAGGCGGAGACTGGACTCGGAATTATTCAAAAACCCACAATGTTCGGCTGGGGTTGTCTCCATCTTTCCCTTCCACATGGACAGCGATCAAGCTATTATCAGTGGCTGCTTTGGAGGTCTCAGGCTGCAATCTCTCTTCAAAAGGAGGAGCAAGCAAACCGTCCGTCCAGTGCCTGCTGCACTTGAGAGGAACGTCTCACAACCAGCTCCCAGCATGAAAGCTGAAAAGGTATGTTTGAAGATCTGGCTAGAGGCCCGGTTTTATCATCTCCGTAGGACGAACGCGATTTCTTGAGCCCTTCTCGCGACTTCAGCTTTGGTTCACCGTCTGACTGGTGGCTGCCCGACGAGTCAGTCCTTCCCCCGTACACTGCAGGAACATCTGAAGGAGCTCTTGCTGCAGAAAAGACGATCGAGAGTTCCTTGGACGAACTCGAGCCCGAGTTACGCAAGTTGAGTATGAAAATACATGGTTGGTGTTTCTTGCCTCTCCTGGCAGTCAAACCGGTCTCCTACCTTCTCGCAGGTCATCCTGAGCTTGGGTTCCAAGAGAGGTCCGAGGGTTTACTCAAATATTTAACAAATAATGAACTGTGAAAATAATTCTAGCTTTGCCCGAGACACTCTAACGGCGTTCATGCGCGACCATGGATTCGACATTACTCTTGGAATACCTTGGTCTCGAGACAGCTTGGAAGGCAGAATTCAGTCATGGGACTGGCGGAAAGGGTCGTGGGCATAAACTCGGGTACACTTACTTGTTCACCTTTCTAATGTTATTTTGCTGACTTTTTCCTGGGACGTACTTAGAAATGGATGCTCTTCCGGGGATCGGTACGCTTTGAAACGTTACTGCGTTGCATTTACGGAAATGAATGCTCTTTTTTCCCTAAGGGCATGCATGCGGCCATAATCTAATCGCTTCCAGTGGTTGTGGGATTGCAGTGGCACTAAAGGCTGCCCTGGAGAATCACGATATTCCAGGAAAAATCGTTCTCTTGGGAACACCAGGTATGAATATTTGCCATTTAAATAGTGCAGTCCTCACGTTATTCAGCGGAGGAGGTGGGAGGCGGGAAGATTATTCTACTCGAGCGAGGTGGGTATGATGAAATGGATTTCTGTGTAATGTACGCGTCTCTGCTGTACTTCCTGCATGGTCTTTTGAGCCCCGTTATAGGTCCCATCCAGGCCCGGGACCTCCACATTCATTCGATGCTGGAAACTCAACCGCTGTGCAAACTTTCAAGGTAGAATATTTGGGGAAAAGGTCAGCATACATGCGGTGTTCAAACTTTACCTCCTTACAATTTTTTCCGGAATGTAGCGCTCACGCAGGCGCATCTCCATGGTATGGCATAATTGCTAGACCACACTGCGGACAAACAATTGAATATCCTTTTAGGGAAGGCGTTAACGCACTGGACGCGGCATTCATGGCTTATTCTGGTCTTTCTGTCCTCCGGCAGCAGATGAAGCCGACTTATCGCTCACATGGGATCGTAAATGGAAGGGATTGGATCTCAAATGGTCTGTCTGTCGCTGTACATACAAGCCTCATGTTCCTTACTCTGCATATATCCAGTAATCCCCGATAACGCCAGTTTGCGCTGGCAAGTTCGGGCTCCAAGTCGCGCCGAACTGATCATACTTGTCGAGCGAGTGCGCAATTGCTTCGAGTACGTCCTGAGAAATTTAATCGAGTGATTGTCCTTACGCTAACCAAACGCAGAGCGGCAGCTTTAGCGACAGGCTGCACAGTTCAGATTGATCAAGACCCACCATACTACGACGTAAAACAAAACCCGGTCCTTGGTCAGTTAGTTCTATCCTTGTCTATTGACTCAATGCGATATCAATCATGCTATCATGCTATTCCGACAACAGCTAAGATTTTCAGTGAGATCGTTCAAACACAATACGGACACTCCGTTTACACGTATGGTTCCTCAGCCTCAACAGATTTTGTGAGTGTACACATGATATATATAGTCTTATTTTGTCCTCACTCCGTATTTCTAGGGCAACGTTAGCTACAGTGCGTCAATTCTTCGTTGAGCTGCCGACAGTTTATCATCTTGTCCCCTTTCTGTAGATCTCCCCGCGTTACACCCAATGTATTGTAAGTACCTTGACGGCTTCTCTTTTATTGTGAGGAGACATCTCAACCTTCCCGTAGCCATTCCTACAGAACCTAATGGAGGAAATCACACCCCCGCTTTTGCTAAAGCTGCAAAGTCAAAGGAAGCACATGCTGCAACGATGATCTCTACCCGAGCTTTGGCAAGGACTGCCCTTCGTTTTCTCGAAAATGATCAACTTTTCGGGGAGGTGCGTCTTTGATTCAGACTTCCATTTTGAGCAAAACATATTAATACGATCTGGAATAGATGAAAGGGGCATTCGAGTCCTCGAGGCAGTTGGCGTTTTGAATATGTAGATTTATTTACTCGATGTACATTATTCGAAAGGTCTAATCGAGCGAACACCGGGGAACTTGGCAAGGAACAGCATTGCAGACCATTGAAACAAAAATCTAATGAGTGTCCAGCCATAGTATGAATCATTCATGTAGTATATCCGCTCGTAAAGGGTTGAATAGTAATGTATAAGTCGTAAAGATACGCAAGGAGAAAGCCATAGGAATGAAGATATGTATTATTATGGGTAAATAGACAGACGAACAGTGGGGGTAGCGGCCTGCTGCATATATTCAACGCAAACCAAAAGGAGATTTAATTTCGAACCCTCTAAGCTGCCGGTGCAGCACTCGACGTCGGCTCCGGTGTTGTAGACTTCTTGTCCATAGACTCCTTCGCCTGTCGTGGTGATTCTTTACCCCTTGCTGCTTTCGCTTTGGGCTTGGGCTGTGCGGCTTCCGCGACCATCCTGTTAAGCTCATGTCAGGACCCAACCAATTATAAAAATTTACGAAGAGTAAGGAACTTACCGCTCTAACTCACGACGTTCTTCGTCGGATTCATCAGGTACTGCAGATTTGAAGATCGCTCCTATAAGCATTAAGCCCTGATTATGAAACAGCAATTAACGAAATCCCAAGGCCACAGTAATGAATTACAAACCTTAGCTCGGTTGAGCAGCACCGTTTCCGAAGTTCCGTGTTCTTTCAACACATTATCGACAACCTCTCTCAATACTTGTATTACTTCAAGTCGGGCGCCGCGCCAGGAGGCCAACATTATCTGGAAAATCGAAATATGAGTGTCAGGTCTCGGCAGAAAAAAAACAGTAAGTCTACCTTGCCGGTGACATCCATTTCTAAAGCCTTCAACTCAGCCTCGTCAACGTCACCCTTGGCCTGTAATTTCTCCATTTCCTTTAGAGCGGCCGGCGGTAAGTCCATTGCCTCAACAAGTATCAGGAAACACTGCGTACCAACATTGTATCCCGAACACTCAGCCTGCCGGACTGGTTAGCGGACAGGAATAGGAAAAAAAGGTCAAGACATACGCGCTGCCAATCACTCCCCATACATCTTTAGCAAGCGTTCCTTTTTCCTTGAGTCTGGAGAAGAATCCTGGACTGTTGAAGAAGTTAGATGTAGGCATCAAAACAAGACTGGTCAAGATTGAAGCTCACATTCCCAAAAACTTTTTCGACTTCAAGTACGAGGTAGCTTTCATCATGTAAACATTGCCAATGGTGTGCAGTAGCTGTTTGAACCTCTGCGGTCATTCACTGCTGGCACCATCATAAGCACTCTAAAACACACCTCTACACCGAAGCTCTCTAATTTCAAATCTTCAACTTCTCGTTTCATCCGGGCTTCAAATGCTAGCGTCTCCGGGTCGTCCTTGTCTCCTGGGTGTTTTGCATCGACAAACGGCCTCAATCGCTCAATCATTTTCGCTGTGAGCATGTTCACTCTTGCCTCCATAACCTTTCGTCTTTCCTTCTCCTGCTCACGAAGTCTCTCCTTCTGTTCGGCTTTGCGTTTACGAGCAGCTTCCCGCTCTCGCTCCAGCTTTTCCTTGTCGCCTGCACTATGAGAAGGTGAAGGCGCTGGAGAATCCGCGCTGTCTCCGTGAACTACGAGAGAAGAACTTGTACTTGGGTGAGTTGTGGCGTCCGGACGTGGAGGTTCTGAGGGAGCTGGGATGTCTGACGTAGAGGCGGGTTTAGAGACATTGGCAGAGTTATCAGGATGGATTGCAGAGGGTTGTTTGCTTGAAACTGAAGGGTCCGAGTTCATCTGCTTCTCGATTTCAGCCTTTTCCTCCTCGGTCATCATCGTTGTGGCGGCTTCGGTCATGTCCTTCATGATGGAGATTTCACCAATCTATGGAGAAGTGTTATTCACAGGAGCATAAAAGAAGTTAGTTGAACGTACATAGTCGATGAATCTTTCTCCTCCAAAGACATTGGCAAAGAATCCTGCTGCGTCATCCATCGAGAGACCGCCCTCCTTGTCCGTCTGCATAAATGGTTATTAGGTGAACATCGTGGATAATCAAGGCCAGGCACCATTTCTTTGCCATTCTTGTCATAAACCGCGCGCATATTCTGTCGGTAAAGAAATTTAGATGGATTCCGAGCATAAGTTTGAGCAAGACTTACAGGATCGGAGAGAACCTGATACGCTTTGCTATAGAAAAGACCATTCAGCTTTGAGATTCAGTAGAATCAATCTTCTGGGAACACACCTAATATCCTTAAACTTCTCTTCCGCATCTGCTGAAGGGTTCTTGTCGGGGTGATACTGCAGCCATTTTCAACGAAGCTGTCTTAGCGAAGAGGTCAAAAAGGGTACCTTCATTGCAGCCTTGCGGTATCCCTTCTTGAGCTGATTATCGTCAGCATCTACGGGTACCCCAAGCTAGAATTCGTCATCAGATATAGCTTTACAGAGTAGAAAAGTATGTTGACCAGGTCGTAATACTCGGTGTCGACTGGAGCCATAATAGTAAGAATAAACGAGAAATTAGAAGAGAATAAAAGAGTTGAAGGCTGAGCGCTCCAGACAAAAGTTTTCGGCAGACCAAATCAGTCCGGAACTGCCTGGCCGAAGAAAATCGTAAGGCTAAGTCATTGTCAGTGCTGAGGCTAAGCAGCTCGCAAAGTATAATTCCTCTAAGATACAACATGTGTAGTATAGCATTTAGAATACATGGTACGGTAGTCTTGCATGAAGCGAAGGTTGACAATGTCTTCGCCCTTGAGTAGAATCCAATTATCTTCATGAAGATATGTAAGTAATAAGGATATATGTCGCACCCGCGACACCATAAATGAACAGAAAAGACATCTGGCCCTCATTCCTCTTCCTTGTGGTTGTTCAAATCCAGAGCCGACGATGAGAACCGAACAGCCTTTTTCGGAGACGCGAACTCGGACGTGCTGCCTCTTGGAGAAGAGACAGGTGACGGCACCATCGAACAAGGTGCAGAAGACGAAGACTGAGAGCCGGGCAATAAGCGCGACATTCGTGTCTTGAACGAAAGGAGAGAGCGATTGGACTGCGGAGTAGACGGAAATGATGAGGTAGCCGTGGAAGAAGCCGATGGGGGGTCAAGAGAAGGTGGAGAAGAGCTGCTCTTTTCCGGCTTCTTAAGCGCAGATCGGGATGGAGGAGGGGGTAAAGGTACCGCAACGTGGGTAGAGGAAGAGCGGAGGTACGGAGTTCGTGAAATATGAAGACCCATAGCTATCTGTTCGACAGAGGGTGGAGGAGAGGAAGGGTCTTGTCGTCTAAATCGCGTGGAATTCTGAACTGCACGTTCTGCACTAGTTGAATACATGCCAGCCATCTATTTGTCGTGTGATGAATTAGCAAAGTAATGTCAGAACAGCTGCAATAAACTCACCTCGAATGGCAACTGTTTCTTTTGTGCAGAATGGGAGACCGAGAGTGAACGTTTCACACTGGACATTATTCTGGATGTTTTATTTGGGCGACTGTTCGCTGAGCTCGGTGTCGACGAAGACGAAGCGACGTCTGCGGATGATTCAGCCGACGTATGCTGCAAATCTAAACTGCGAGAACTGCGAGAATGAGCATGAAGTTTGCCTAGAGCTGATCGTGAGGAGGGGTACGATGGTGAGGACGGTGAGTTTCGCTTATGAGTAGGCCGGGGATGATTAGGGTCGCGCGATGGTGTCTCCATTTCTTCTGCGCCGTGATTTGCAGTCAGGTCCAACTGCAAGAACGATGGGCAAATAATACAAGTGCTACACCGCGCAGCGAGGCAGTTGGAGGTGGTTGTAAATCAACAGGAGCAAGTGTCGCGTGGGTATTTATTTAGTGAGCAAACTTTGGTTTCGGTGGCTGTGTTCGCTGCGGCGCCAATGGCGCGGGTTCAAGAAAATCCTCGGTAATCGAGTGAGACGTGCTAGACGTGCGTGTCTAACCAAGAGTGTCTAACCATAACCAAGAGCGTCAAGTAGTAATATGTAGTAATACGACTGATATAAAACTTGCCCCAACGATAGTCCTTTGGGGAACCGGTAAAAATAGCTGTGTCTCGAAATGCCACGTCTATTAGGTGCCAGCACTTTTCCCGATGTGCCTGTACTTACAGTTACAGTTTCCATGGATTATAATTAACCTCTGCCGATCGATTGTATCTATAGACCTCCTCGACATCAGCTCGAACGACTTGGCTTGTGAACAAAAGGAAACCCCGAAGGCCGACGAACAGCCGCACTTCGACTACCTAATTTACGGCCCCTCACCAACGTTGTTCCACTAGGACTATGCAGCGACATATCCCAGTCCAATGCCTCAATAGGCATCTCCTGATCATAAATCCTCGACTCAGTCAAAGCATCGCGAGGAATCGGAAGTGAAGTGAAGCACGTACAGCAACAACCTCTTGCAAATCAGCATTTGCAGCTTTCATCATGCACACCACTTGCGTCATGATTGGCCTTTCTGAGGGGATATGGCTCCAACACAATTGAACCACGTTCCACAGTCGATCAGGCATGTCACCAGAAGGTCGCGGAGGTCGCTCCCCTGCCATGACGCGTAGCATGACTGCAGGATCGTGAGGAATGTCAGCAAAAGGTGGGCCTCCAGTGAAGAGCTGCGTATGTATGATCAATATCAGTCCGAGTTCTACTACTGGGGCCGGACAAACCTCAACGCAGACACAAGCAAACGAATAAACATCACTCGCAGACGTACGCCTGAAATGCTCCAGATCAAAAGCTTGTGGAAGATGAAGCTCCGGTGCCATCCATCGTACCGATCCAGCTTGCTGGGACGGAGTAGCCGCAGTCGCATCTCCAAACACAGCTAAACCAAAATCTGCAAGGCAAACGTGCCAATCCTCATTGACGAGAATGTTGGACTATCATCAATGTAAGTAATGTACACTGTTTCAAACAACAACAACAAAAAACTACCCCGCGAAGATCTCCGTGGATAACATATTGCGAGTGCAAATAAGCCAGGCCTTGGGCTATCTCGAAAAGCTGACCTAGATCAGTGAAAGAAAGAAGCACAAAAAAATAATCCCCACTTACTATTCGTTCCACATCATCACGCCCGTATTCATTGAGATGCTTCAATATTGTACCCCCGCTCATCCATGGTGAAACCATGCAGAGACATGAAGGGAAGCTCTCCGAGTCAATCCCGCAGAAGTTCAACACAAATGGATGGCGTAGTCGCTGCCACAACAAAGCCTCCCGACAGAATCGCTGCAGCAATGTGAGCACCAGTGGTTATCGATCTACTTCAAACATACATACTCGCTGAGCTTTTGCTTCCCAACAACATCACCTTGAAATACTCTGATGCGCTTCAGCGCAACGTCCTGATCTCTATACCTAGCGCGGTAGATGTCCCCGAATGCCCCGCCACAGCATGCAAAAGCGTCTTGGCGGTTGACGCCCTTGATGAAAAGCGAAGTTGGAATAATATCAGTGCACTCGGAAAGCTTCACCAGTAACCGTTGGACGTGATGGTAAAATTCATCCTCGCTATCTACTCGCAGGGACCGCCTATCTAATACCTAGTATAGAGGTGATGACAATGAAAATCGCAGATTGCTGGAGCGCGTACCTCTTGCATCAGATCCACGCAATTCTGGGCATCTTTCCCTTGAAGGCCGACTAAAACCTGCTTATGCTTGTTCGAGTACACAACAATGCGCAAGAGCTTGGCTATTTCGACGTCATCTTTCTTGAGCGCTTCGCGCACGGCCTGATAGTCAGACCCATGAAATGCAGCGGCAAACTGCCAAGCCATAATAATTAGAGACTCAATACGAAAGTGTAGAGGGAAAACATACCTGCAACAATCTGATTCGAAACTGTCGGCTTTGGACAAGACTAGAGATTGTATCCAAGGATGCCATAAATTCTACAAGCTTGATCAGAGTCTCCTTCAATCTACATGATAAATGTGATGAGGCGATGTCGTCCAAGACCGTGTCTATGAGAGGCACCATACCCTTCGTATTGCTGTAATGTAGCTTGCTCTTGCAGATAAGAGGCTATATTCTTATCGGTTCCGGTAAGCCTGTTGAATTATGAACGTCAGAAGCGACCGTACCTGATATACCTATGAAGAAGCTCTTGATGATTGATTGAATGGAAACCTTTGCGAGAAATACATACCTTCAAGCTCTGTTATATGTATAATGTGAAAAAGTTGTTCTTCTTTACAGCTCATATTGACTCACCTGTCCATGCTGGTCGTATCGCAACGAGTCCTTGCGCATTTGAGATGTGATGAACTGGTCAACAGAAGCTTCAATTGAAGACAACTTGTCCTTCTTCTTCTGTAATATCGCCGCAGTGCTTTTTGAGAACTTGGCCATGGATTCAGTGGTTATCGTATCATCAGTAGTTGATAGTTTGGCAAGAGTAAGAATCGCGCTCGCGACTCTCACGGAGGATTCAGCTGTAGCCTCAGTGAGGTCTGAAGGCGAGAAAAGCTCTCCCCTTGGGATACCCATATCACGACAATTTGAAAGAAATTTTGCAATATTGATACTGTCCCTGTCAGTGGGACGAATCATCGAGCTTGGGCCAATAGTATTGAGTGTCCTGAGGACAAATCAGAGATGGACCCCTCTGCAAATTCGACTTGATTACTCACTGACAAAGAACATATCCATCTTTGAGGGCTTCCGATAGAGAAACGATGGTTTCATAGTCATTCTGAGCATCTGGTGGCCTGGTCCACTTTTCTTTTGCTCTAATGAGCGCCCGGAGACGGATTTCGACGAGATCGAAAGGTTTCTCTCCGCCAGGATCACTTCGTCGGAGAAGTCGGGGCTCCATACAAGAGCACAAAAACAATATTGCTTTCCTTACGAGGATGCGCTCATGATTCGCAAAAGTGTATATATCCTAGAGCAAGTTAATGAGGCTACATCCAGAAAAAGACAAAAAAAAAAGCCTCACTGATGTCTTCGCACCCGGCACACTTTCCCTTGTCTCTAACAGATTTGGTGTAGACGATGTTTGTCGTTTGGATGGATGGCGATCCAATGAGATATCAAAGAGCTCACTCGCAAAAGAATCAGGCGTAGTGGCGCGTATAGTTGAAGGTGAATATGAGGCATAGTAATCATTCTAGGCACTTGTCGTTTAAACAAAGAATGGATAGAGCATATATATACAACACTCACAAAATAGCCGTCGATAATTTCTTCTATATCTCCTTCGTCAGAGAGAACCGAAGCGGGTGCCATAATGCTCCGATTTATATCGTTGTACCACGCTTCGAGCTCGGTATTGCTTTGAAATGCAAATGAATACTGAGTTCCATCTAGCAACGTCAGTTTCAAGCAGCGAGGATATAGGTCTTTGATATCGATGGCTTTGATTGAAGCAAGAGATAATCTGAACTTGAACTGATGCTCTTGGGTCTGAAAGTATGATGTTGACGCGCTGATTCTGCCATAGACCAAAGAGAACTCACATTCTTGTACACGAGCAGAGCATTAGACTTTAGGATAATCCACCGTTCCTTCCAGCCCTTCCAAGAAATACCCGACTTCTTGATATTTGCAAGCCCGCAACGAGTCACTTCAGCGTGGGTGAGTGTGAGTACCATCTCAAAGGAACTTCAAACTGGGAAGAGAACGCCGTATCTTTTCATAAACCATATTACAGTGAAAGAGAAAGACATTGAAATATCATGTGTTCCTTACGGCGACACGGTTTTAGCTGTGGAACGGGAGCCTCTGAATGACAGTGCCTGACAGTGCCCATAGCAACTCGATAGATGTAGATGCACTAAGCGTCGAAACCGGGCAAGGCTGACGCAGAGATTGTTGCATTTATATTGAGTATCCTAGTCGTCTTAACATCGAATGGCATTGAGAAGGGGGAAATGCAATTGGTTCACATTGCAAATGAGTCAATGAGGTGGATTAGCAGGGATTAGCGGCTTTATTGAGGATTAGTGGAAGTGAAGAGCAGAAGACAAGCGCCTAAGCAAGCGCCCAATCTCTAGCTTGCATCCAAACAAATGCAACGCATCTTTTCTCTTTTGTTATAACGGTATAGCATACATGACTCTTTGTACAATGGTACTATGCGGTACTAGGTCGATGACTTGTCAGCTCTACTGTACTTGGGCGAGCCTCGCGAGTTGAAATCCACTGTTTTGTCCAATACGGACACCCATAGCCAGGAAAATGGTCTTACACGCAACTCTTTCTTCAACTTTCTTCAACTTTCTAGATCTCTTCTCGATGTTCAATTGTTTGTCCTTGCTCTTTGTTCTCTAATTCACCAGAGAAGAAGAAGAAGAAGGCACAAGTGGCGAACTTGGCTATTGTACTTATACTTACATTATCCTCCATCAAACCTTCAAAAAGAACAATGCGCGCTGGCCGCTATTGTACAGTCCATGGTATAAAGGCATCTCATTTGAGCTCTTTTATCCTTGGATCAGGATCCATTGTCGCTATACCCATAATTTACCTCTCTCTACGAGCAGTCTATTTTTTAATCGTTGCCACTACACTCTTTTCCTACCACCTTCACTCAGACCGTCATGCAACGTTCTGTCTCTCCGGACTCTGTTCACAGTGGATTCTCCACGTTAGTAAAATTGCTTTGATATACTCATCATACCTGACACTTTCCACAGATACACAACTACCAGTCAAGCTAGTCAAGCTTCATACGCTAGACGTATTGAGCGCCGCTTCGTCCAGGCATGGAAAACAATAACTCGTTCCGCCCGGAAACCCGAACGCGCATCCTTTATTCCTCCCGGATTTATCCTCGTTAACGCAAAGCGACGTAGCATCATGCCTGTATGATGGATGAATAGTTAGGAGATGATTATAACGACGCATGCGCCGAACCTTTGGAAATTTTTTTTTTTGGGCTTAAGCTTGTTTGTAGAAATAGGATGTATTGTTGGCCCTGTATTCATGGACTTTGGGACTTGCTTACCTCGTATCATTAGTGTTACAATTGCTGCATACTTTACATACACACTGCAATAATTTTGGTCTCTGACTATTGATCTGAAATCGAAAGCGCTCAAAGCGGATGTCCTGAAAAAGATTACCCTCGTTATGCACTCTTCCCACAAGCCGCGGTTTTTTCCAGATCCTAATCTCATCTGAATGTCAGGATCACTCCGGTGTGCTGGTTTCAGTTTGAAGAATGCACTGGCGGTATCATCTTCCTCGTAGAAGGGCACTAATTGCGAGTAGACATGATCACAAGCAGGATCGTCCGAGTCAGAAGAAGCAGAATCGTGTTGATAGGTGTTGTTGGAGGGTAGATGGGTTTTCAAAGCGTAGAATTTGGAAGCTGAAGGAAGTTGAAACTGTACTGAACAATGTAACCATATGCTGATAGAGATGAGTAGATGGGGTCCCTAGTTTGACCTTTTTCCGAAAGAATCCCTCCTGCAGCATGCATTATAGCATAGAAGGGAGTTCAAAGTGGAAGACATCGGTAGACATTGAGAGAAGTGATGATTCACTCTCTACGCATGTGATCATGGCGTGACTGGCGTCGTTCGTTGAAACTTGACTCCCGCCGCTATGGACCAAGAAAAATACCTGATTGCTGCCCAGTCGTTGCAGGCATTATTTGATTCAACCAGTGGAGATTTAGGCATTGTCCAAAATGTAGCAGAGCTCAACTCGCGGTTTGACAGGATAGAAGACGTCTTAGATGTTGAGGAACTGGATACAAATGATCCCGCCGTTATTGCGATTGAAGTTGCATCCCAAATCGTGCGTATCATCTCCTATAAAGTGAAGATAATACAACCTCATTCCATTTAGTCCTATCTTAAAAAACTCAAGTTCCAATGTATAGAACAGAACGCCAAAGAAAAATATACCAGGGCAGTCGTCAGCGACATTGATCACGCTCCAGTTGTCAGCGAAAGCGACAATAAACAGCTGGAACAGGAAAACGTTAAGCGGAAGGAGAGGTTGAAACCGTCAAAGGAGAGTTGGCAGAATTGCAAACGGATTTCAAGACACTGTCTCCAATGGTGGAAGAAGGTACGCCGCATTTGAATGCCCTCATGTATCGCCCTCTAAGTCAACCTATAGACTATATCCATGTAAAGCAAGCGACAGCCAAAGCTACAGAGCTTGCACAAAAAATCATTGATGCTCGCTTAGCTTTATCACGGTTAAGACAAATGCATCCACTTCCTCGAGTCACTGTCCAAACAGCCAACCAGAAACTTGAAGATCAGGTCGTCGAGATGCAGACGCTCACTGATAAATTGGAAGACGTCCAACAGAAAGCTCACGATGCCAAGGGGAAACTCAAGGCGGAGTCGCTCGAGGTCGAAACGTTGAAGTTGCAGAGGAACGAGGTGGAGAAGAACGTGAAGATCTCCGAGAGCGCCTGGATGATGACAGACGCTTTGTTCCACTATATGATTGGTTCGCTCCGTTCATTGTTCTTCTCATGCGTCTGGCTAATTAATCGACCTCTAGGCTCTCTGGCTCTCTTATACTGCATCGCTCCATGCATGGCCTGGATGACATTCAGCCGGTTTCTGATAACGAGCTTCGGCTTCATTACCGCGTGGAAAACCTCCATGGACACTCTCGTCCGGTCGCAATCACGCTGCTTTTTCTCCCCAATACGAGGCAATTAGTCACAGTCGATGTTCAGGGTTTAGAAGACCTTGGGATGGATCTCAGTGATATCATTGACTCCCACTTGCGCATGAACGACGTTCCTGGTGTTGTTGTTGCCATTTTGGGGCAAGCGAGAGATGGCTTAGCGGCATGAGGGCATCTTGTGTATGGGACGCGTAGTGGTTTTGAAGGGTGTGTCTGTGTCTTTATTCTATAAATTTTTGTTCTTTCCAGTGTTACCACCTACTTCATTGAGCTACTTATGGATTCCGACTACAACCAGCGACTCTCGGCCGTGAAATTCCACTGTTATAGTCTGATGCTAAGGGTACCAAGTGCGTCGTCGCCATCGCCCGCCGACCCATAGCGACGCTCAGTAACCGCCTTTATTCTGCTACTGTACTTACTACGGAAATGCCTCTATCTATCTCCTTTCTTGGAGAAGTAGCAGCAATTGACCTAATGCGGCAGAAAGGCCTCGGCATAGCGACGATTCTTGACGAGTACCACAAGGGTCTGCGCAACTTGGAAACTGACACAACGAACCGACGGAGGGCGGAGGATGGAGATGCAAGCTTGCAAGCTGCGAAAGATACCAAGTATCCAACAGCTGCCAACTGATAGACTTTCCTTGAAATTTGATGCGCGCGCTGTCCTTGCTACAAACAGCGTAAGTGATCCCTTCAGATCCTCTCATTTTTTGCTCAGACTGACACTGAACACCAGGGTATAAAGCATCTTCGTGGTAACGCATCAACGAGGCCGCGGGGCCGAGACTTGCGCCCCGCGATGAGTTTTTTACGTCGAAGATTTCGATATCCAACGCTGCAAGTTGCGGTCATCGCACGGATTTACGCATTTTACTATCCTCTACCAGTTCTAGTGGTTACTATCATATTGCTTGTTAACAACCACAAAGGTCCTTCAAGGTCTTTTTATGGCCCAGGCTGCCTGGCCATTTGGAAATCCAGCAAGTTCGAGTTGTCGCATTTCTCCAGGGTCTCTGCTCAAGTTTTATCCGCTTGATAACCCTTCAAGGTTGGTTGGGTCTATAAAATGTTCGAGATTCCTTGTGGACTCTCATCCCCACTTCTTTTCTCTTTTCATTCCTACCCAAGTCGGTAGCTGGTTGCGAGACTTGTCTCCTACGCCGTTCTCTTTCTCATTCTTCTTTCCGCCGTTTTCCTCCTCTTCAAACCATCTGCTTGACATCGGCAGCGCCGTCTTCCACATTTCTTTGTCACTCGCTATCTTCCCTTCCAGTCATCGTTTGATATGAAGTCTGTCTTTGTGCTTGTCTCCGTTTTGACTTCCGTCTACGGGCATGCTGTTATTACACTTGTTACCGGAGACAACGGTGTCACTACCAGTGGTTTTGGTGTTAGTGAGTACATATCCTGCGTCCTGTGCTCATTTCGCTTTCTTATAACTTTTCTCTGCAGCTACTGACGGTAGTATTCCTCGTAACGGAACTACCGAGCAGCCATTCCAGCTCGATACGCCTGTGCTAAAGAACCTTGTTGATTGTATAGACATTTCTCCTACCTCAATGCAGAGTCTGATAATTTCTTGTAGTTCCTTGTGGTGCTACCTTGCTCAATGGTGCAATTGACATGCCTTCTTCGCTTGCCACTGCTATTACTCAAGGCGGAGGCGATCTTCCATCGCTCGCTTCCGATGGTTCAATCTCTTTGACCATTCACCAGATCAAATGCTGACGGGGGAGGTCCGTTTCGAGGCTGTGGTTAACACCGATGGCACTGGTCAGACATGGACTCCTGCTCTTATAACACAGCAGCCTCCCGGCGCAAACGGCCTTCTCAGTGGAGGACCTGTGGAATCACAGGTATAGTTTTTATCGTACCATATTATAAACTTGTTAACCCCGCCCCTGCCCTTCTCCCTCCGCTCCGCCAGGTTACCGCTGCCGTCCCATCAGGAACTACATGTACTGGAACGAGCGGCTCTGTGTCGGGAATCTGTCTTATTCGAATCAGTAACGGCGGGAATGCAGATACCACTCAAAGTGCATCTTTTGCAAACGGGGCAGGACCTTTCGGAGGTTGTTTTGCGGTGACTAGTTGTGAGTAGCCGTTCTCTTTACCAGCGTTAAATTCTTGGTAACCTTTCCTCCACAATTTAGCTTCCACGGCCGCCTCCGGATCTGTCGGTGTCTGTTGCTTCTGCTTCTGCCACTTCTGTTGCCACTACTGCTGCTGCTGCTGCATCTACCACTACAACTGCTGCCACCAACAAAACCAGCAAGAAGAAGAATGCGCGGTCCATTGAACTTATCGGAAGACTTGTCCCTTCGTTATTTCGTCGGCAGTCTGAGATGGACGCTCTTGTTGCCAAGCATCGCGCCCTCGATGACGAACTCCATGAAAAGGTTCGAGAGCTTGCGGATCGCCAGTTATTGACTGTCGCCTATGATGGATGAAATTGCCACTGCCGTTGGTACCTGCTGATGACAGTGAGCTTCAGTTTGAGCATGCGTTGTTTTGTGTTGTATCTGATTTTTTTTCCCAAGTTCCTGTGGATGCATTGGCTGGCCAGATAGATGACAGCTCACTTGGCAAGTCTACATACTCTTTTTCTTGCCCTGAACCTTTCTCATTTCCGTTTAGGTGGTAACTCCTCGACTACAAGCGGTGCTCTTCTTTCTCTTCAGGATGCTGTCAACCTCAAGGCAGCCTTACGGACCCAGGTTGAAGGTGTCCTCGCCGCATTTGCTGCGAACCAAAACGCTTCTCTGCTTACTGGTTCCAACTTCAACTTTTCAGGAAACTTGTCAAGTGTAAGGAAAAGTCAAACTCCCTGGTTCAAACTTTTTTTAAAATGTTTCTCTTGCAGGAGACTGTTGCCCAGGCTAACAGTGATGCGGACGCTGCACAGGCGGCGGGTACAACTAGCATCAACGCTGGCGATGCTGGTGTTGGAGAGGTGCAGACTGCTGTTAAAAATTCGCTTCTGGGCGGAGGTATGAACTACCAAATCTGGCGGTTACCTCGATCGTTAACGCGTTGTTTTTCAGTGTCTGATGTTCAAACGATCACCAACAACGTTGATCTTTTGGGTGAGTCGCATTTTATCATTGCCTGGATGTCAAAGGTTGTAAACATGAATGTTTAGGCGCTTCATCCACGGCTGCACTTGCAGCTGCCGCTGCTACGACTACTTCTGCTGCAGCTACAGCAGCGACAACAGCAGCAGCAGCGAAAAACAAAGCAACTACGAAACATGCCAAGTCGGGTCGTGCACTAGACAAACGGTCATTCCTTTCTAGACTCATGGCTTTTGACTTTGAGTAGATGCACTGGCAGCACTTTTGGGAGACGGCCGTAAAAGACGTAGCTGGTCCTCCTACTCTTATTGTCATTGTTCCTGTTACTACAGCATTGGTTAGAGAATATTCAACGAAGAAAACATTTAATTAACATCTCGTCGGAATTGTGGACGAACCCTTAGTCATTCAAGAAAGATAGGAGCGCTGCTCGACTCTTGAATCCAAAACTCTGTAGATCTAAACGCTTGACCGGTAATAGTATTAGTGGCCTGTACTTTGATACCGCCAACTCAGGTCATTGGTCCCGTCTCTCGTTGGTTTATACCCGGACCAAGCCCAGCCAAACCTAAAGTTAATACTAGTCTGACCAGATTTCCAATGAAATCGTTGCCACTGAAATCGTCTTTGTCCCTATCATGCCTCGGCAAAGGACTCTCAATCTCCAATGCGTTGACGTTAACTGGCCATGGCCGCTCCGCGGCGTACCACACGGGTTCGAACCAAGGGTGCCAGTACCTTCTCAGAATGCTTCCTCCGCCACCGCAGCTTTTGATGTCGGCCTTGACCAAAGAGATATTTTCTTAGGGATTTTGCGCTGTGTCATTTGTGGCAATCGGAGAACTTTGCAGCGCTGTCATGTGCACCCGAAGAAGGAAGACCAGAGAGTGAGTAACAAGCATGTATCATGATCCATCTGGTTCAGGACTGAGTGGATTATTCCCAAAACCACCGGACCACACCATAAGAATGTGAGTGTCTTTCTTGATGTTCAAAGCACGTAAAATTGACTAGAAACAGTCGAACAAGTATTTCGCCGTGAACTGGGGCCAAAAGCTGTCCCTGCAATAGCTCCATAGGAAAGCAATCGCTCTCGATCCCGACCACAGACACGCCGTCCTTCCCGTTCTCTTCTTGGCCCACGAAGAGCGGATCCGATCTCTCCACCCGACTATCAAGGACTGGGAAATGGCTCCGGTACCGATCCCATGCGATATCAAGACTGCATAGTGGGCAACCAAATCGTTGACGAGAATGGCAGATTCCGACAGCTTACAGAGACTCCTCCTGAGTCGGAAGCAACGCCATCACCACCGAAATCAACCTTCTTCCGAGCTGGAACCTCAGCGTCCACAGAAGAGGCGGCAACTGAGAGCGAAGGCAGTCCAAATCGATAGAGGGTGTACAAAGACCAAGCCAGACTCGGAGGGCGACAGCGGTTGCAAAGCCAGGAAAAAGCCAACAAAGACATTCCCATGACCAAGGCTACCCGCCTTCGTATAAAAGCCTATTGGTAGAGGGAATGAGCTGGGAGGGTACAGCTGAGCAAAACATCAAGCGATACCTGAGCGAGGTCGGTTTTTCCGAGTATGATTCCTACTAGTAGTAGGACGCGAGTTCGTGATATGTCAATTCCTCGAAACACAGGTTGTAGGACTCAAAGCTCCCCTCTCCTCCGTTCTCTTGAATCCCTTTGCCTCCTGGACTCCCTTCGGTAGATCTTTCGTATCCCCAGCCTCCGGCTCCTTCGAGGCTTTTTCGTTCCCCACATTTAGTACGAATTGACGTTTATAAATATACATGTATTACATACAATGTTCCTCTCTAGTAGACTGTAGTACGATGGGTCCGGCACAACTGCACCGTCGACCGATGACCCTTTCTGGACGAATGCCATCGAATGGGGCATCAGCAAAACGTGATTCAATTAGACGCCCGGCTCGGTAGCGCCCTAACTCAATTTTTCTCAACTTCAACTCAAACTTCACGCTTCTCATAACTGCCATGGTTGACAACCCATATCTAGCGCATCTCGCCCCTTCCCAGCGAGGTGCGCCCCCCAAACCCTCATACTCCGCCTCTTCCTCTGAACCTCTTTTCGGCTTCCTCCCCCGAAAGGTCAAAGGAGAACAAGTCCGAAAAGCAATGGAACACGATCTAAATCCATTCACAAAACGACATCACTCTGCACAATACAAGAAGATCCTAGAAGGGAGGAAAAGTTTACCAGTTTATGGGCAGATGGACGAATTTCTAGAGATGTTTTCTAAACATCAGATCATAGTTATGGTTGGCGAAACTGGCTCCGGAAAAACGACACAAATACCCCAATTCGTCGCGTTTTCAGATCTACCACATACCAAAGGGAAATTGGTAGCGTGTACACAACCTCGGAGGGTGGCAGCCATGAGTGTTGCTCAACGAGTCGCGGACGAGATGGATGTTCAGTTGGGAAAGGAAGTTGGTTATAGTATTCGGTTTGAAGACATGACCACCGGAACTGGGGAAGGAAAGACTTTCCTCAAGTACATGACCGATGGAATGTTGCTGAGGGAGGCAATGAATGATACAGAGTTATCGCGGTATTCGACCATCATTTTGGACGAGGCGCACGAGAGAACTATGGCCACAGATATCTTGATGGGATTGCTCAAGGGCCTTGCGAAGCGGAGAACGGATCTCAAGATCATCGTTATGAGTGCTACACTGGACGCAGTTAAATTCCAGACATACTTTACTTTGCACGGCACTGGCGAAACCTCCTCTCCCGCACCACTGTTCAAGGTCCCTGGTCGAACCCACCCAGTAGAAGTCTTCTACACACAAGAACCCGAGCCGGACTACGTCGAAGCGGCAATACGAACCGTGTTGATGATTCATCGTGCTGAAGACCCCGGTGATATCCTTATTTTCCTTACCGGTGAAGAGGAAATCGAGGACGCATGTCGAAAAATCAAGCTGGAGGCGGATGACTTGCTAAACACCGATCCATCAAGCGTGGGCCCCCTTGTTTGCGTTCCGCTGTACTCCAGTCTTCCCCCACAACAACAGCAGCGTATATTTGATGCGGCACCGAAACCCACGACGCCAGATGGTCCCCCGGGAAGGAAGGTCGTCGTTTCAACAAATATTGCTGAAACGTCCCTGACCATAGATGGTATCGTGTATGTCGTCGACCCAGGATTCTCGAAACAAAAGGTGTATAATCCTCGGATACGAGTAGAGTCGCTTCTCGTGTCACCGATATCAAAAGCCTCCGCGCAGCAGCGAGCGGGCAGAGCAGGGCGGACACGGCCAGGAAAATGCTTTAGGTGAGTTTAATGAGGGTCTTTATCTATTTATCTCAACTTTTCCTACCACAGGCTCTACACCGAAAAGGACTTTATCTCCGAGCTCGAAGAACAGACGCATCCGGAGATTCTTAGATCCAACCTAGCAAACGCGGTGTTGGAGTTGGCTAAACTGGGGATCAAGGCAAGTTTATAGTGACTGCATTGTTCTTACCTGTTAACATTTGCTTTAGGACCTGGTTCATTTCGACTACCTCGATGCACCCGCGCCCGAAACCCTCATGCGCGCGCTCGAGCTACTCAACTACCTTGCTGCGATCAATGACGACGGCGAGCTGACGCCTTTAGGAGAGGTGATGGCCGAGTTCCCATTAGATCCACAGGTGGGCTCTCCCTTGCTTTATTGTTCGTGACGCAAATCTTATTCCCAAACATAGCTCGCCAAAATGCTCATCGTCTCTCCCGAGTTCAAAGTCTCGAACGAGGTGTTGACAGTTGTGAGTATGTTGAGTGGTAAGTTCATCCATTCTCAGTTTCTCCACTATTAACTAATTCTTTTGAAAGTCCCAACAATCTGGCTCCGTCCCCCTTCCCAGCGCGCGGCAGCAGACCAAGCAAAAGCACTTCTTACCGTTCCCTGAGGGTGACCATCTAACGATGTTGAATGTTTTCAATACGTATTACCAGAGTGAGTTTTAAGGTTCTCTATTTCAATTCTTTACTGACATTCGTCTCAAAAGATAAATCCGACCGCAATTGGGCTTGGAATAACTTCCTTTCTGCTCGTGCGCTCGCGCAGGCGGAGAACGTGCGTGCGCAACTGTTGAGGACGATGGAGAGGTTTGAGGTAGAACGTCATCAGTATGGAGGATGAGCGGAAACGGAATAATGGTTAGTCCCACTGCTTGTTGCAAACTACAGATGATTAATTGGGTTACAGGAATCAGACAAGCACTTGTATGTGGGTTCTTCATGCAGGTCGCTCACAAGGAGGGTGAAAAGGGGAACTATTTGACGGTTAAGGATAATCAGGTTTGTTCCTCGTCTTTTTCCTACATGCGTCCTCTCACATTTCTATCCACAGGTTGTCGCCCTCCACCCCTCCTGTGGACTTGACGCCCAGCCTGAATGGGTGTTGTTTAATGAGTTTGTGCTCACTAAAAGACCGTACATACGGACGGTGGCGGAAGTCAAACCCGAATGGTCAGTCATTTTATTTACTAACTCGAATGTTTCTCAACGAAATGGATGTTTCCAGGCTCCTTGAATACGCCCCGTTGTACTACGATCTTGCCTCATTCCCGGACGGGGAGACAAAGAAGGCTTTGCAGCGGTTAGTCGCTAAGCGTAGCGGCGGGAAAGGAGATGAGAGGCCGAAGAAAAAATTGAAAAAGAATTAGGTCGCGTTTAGCCTAGAGGTTGAGGACTAGAGAGAGAGAGTAACTTTGTAGCTCAAGGCAGTTTAATGGCTCAGCGCTCGGACCTATGTATTCTTTATCGAACGCATCGCCAGTCGATATAAAGGACAACCTTATATCAGTTCTAATCGTTCTAATCTACAGTACTTATTGGCGTGCTAGTTGTTTGTCTCCGTAGAGCTTGATCAGGACTTTTCTGAGAGAACTCTTCAAACCTAGCAATCACCTTGCATCCGGGAAACGCATCTTGAATACAAGTAAATGCATATTAGTACAGGTACGTATGATATGGAGCGGAACGACAAGCATACGATTCTTCAGAGAGCCAATAACAGTCTATTTCCTGTCCTCAACCTTGGGTTTCTTTCGGCCACCATCATCATTGCCGTCTTCACCGGCACCCTCCATCGTAACTAACCCTGTATTGATTGACCTGACTTGATCCGGGTTTTTTCGGCTTGTTCAACCCAAAAAAGCAGGTCAATTCAAGGTCAATTGACAACCCGCAATTTATCTCGGTTTTGGCCGCAACCCGGTATCCAGGTGGTCCTATTTAATCTTGACCGACGCTGCCGAGCATGGGAAGCGCGCTTCAGGGCTCTTTGAGGTCGCGTCGAAGCTTTTTCATGCTCCACGAGGAGTTTCCCAACAATTGAGCTCGATGGAGGACCTATAGTCACAACATTGACAATGATTTAGTAGGTTGTAACTTGTGGGCAACCTAAAAACCCGGTCAACCTGGTCAACCAAAACACGGTTCTTTACGATGCTCCTCTTGTGCTCTTTTCTTTGCGAACCTCGGCTCGATTACCTTCCCTTCATATGCATCTGCCTTTATTTTTTCCAACAGCTTGTTGAGATCTGCATAAAGTTCTGGGAAGAAAGCCGTTTCAGCCATGATGATGGGTGGGTTGGCTTGAGCTTGCAGCTTGCTGTGATACTGTCTGATCTGCTCGGCAAATTCTTCAGCATAGGACCATATCGGATATAACTGCTGTGGCACGTTGGATATTTGAGCTAAGACCGACGATTGGTCGAAGCCAATGAAGAAGCCTTGCCGTTGAACAGCATCGAGAAATAGCATCGCAAAGAGCTCATCTTGTGCACTGGGGTTTTGCCAGGCGACCGTTTCAGGCAATTTCGATGTGAGAGCAAACACAAATATCCACAAAAGAGATTCAAGGTCGTGGACATAGTTGTAGTGAAAGGTAAAGGGAACGGCATAGTGATTTGCTGGCGCGAATATCCTCGACCGAGACATGAACATATATCTAGCTGCCTTGACTTCGATTGGCATAAAGTATGGCGTTCCCTGCGAAAGGAATAAGCTGACATGAAGTGGTCGACACAAAGTTACGCACCGTTTTGGCATCTGAGGACTCGGAGGAGTGCAGTGGTTCAGGTTGGATACGTTTGGAATATTCCAGGTCATTCAACTTGACCATGCTGTCACGGCAAAGTACATTTCCATTGCTTATATCCCGATGAACGAAACCTGCAGAATGCATAAATGCCAGTCCTATATGTCACAACATTCAGAATTAACTGTACTGATGAAGAAACAAGCAAGCTTACCGGTTAACAACAACTGTAATCCGTTTAAGATTGTCGGCCAGTCCGATAGCTTCTGGTCGAACGGTTCACCAGCATCCTCAGAGATCACACGACAATGAACCTTTGACCCGTAGGTGGCCCAGTCCAAGTTCGCTAGCTGGGCAGCGACGCTCTCGTACTGCGCTAGTGATATGCGACGCTCAGCCTCCGTTTCAGAACCCGTCATGAGAGACCCATCTATGCTAACGGTTGGCGGACAAAGGTAAGTTGTCATCGAGGTGACAAGCCTGTAACGATCACATTTTGAGGGAAGGGACCCATTTCGCAAGAAGTTGGAAGAGGAATCCTCCGCTTCAGCATCGGGGTCGGTCAAAGACTTGACGAGGATCTTTACGCATGCATCAATCTTGACAAAATAATCATCGAATTTGTTTACATCCAACCACTCGAGTCGGTTAACCTTGTTGACATTGTCACGAATTGAATTTCTGGTTTCGAGTTCGGTGGGAGAGTCTTCTGGGATCCAGTAGTCCTTGAGGAACTGGGTGATCGGACCAAGCTGGAGTGGTTCGCGATTTATAACCTCAAGAACCTTGAAAATTCGAGGAGCGCGACCGAGCAGGGATTTAGCCTTCCGAACTGCGATAGCTTCCTTGGTCATGTATTCTTTATCACCAACTTTGAAGATGTAGACCGGTCTTTTATCTGGAGCAAGAATGCGTTCGACGGAAGGGTCGAAGCCTAGTTCGTCTTTGCTGGCATATCCTATTGATAGGGCGACATATATGAGGTGACGAACATTCTATCAATATGAATGTTTGAGAATAGATGCATACAAGCAGAGAAGACACATACGAGATGGAGATCGAAAATCTTCGCGACGAAGACATGCGAGCGGGAAAAGAACCAGAGTCGAACATTGGTGCTGTCAATTGTCAAACCAAACATGAATCTTCTGATAGGATCGGCCCCCATGATGTGGGTGGCGTTGGAAACGACCTTGACGTTGTTCTGCAACAGCTAAATCAAGAACACATAATCGGAGTTGCAAACCATCGCTCACGTCGTTAACCTTGTCTGGCGTAGAATCCATTTCCAAGTCACCTGTCGCGACCACATCACATTCAAATTCTTCCCCTTGCTTCCTAGGCGAGACGGAAGTGGATTTGCGGAGGAGAACGTTAACGTCGGCTATGTAGCTCGAGTTGTCGCCTTCCGACCAAAGGCTCTTGGCCGGATTGTTTGAGAAGAAAACGGTGGAGTCCTCTCCCAATATACTGTTCAAAGCTTCGAACAGAGGAGCAAAATACTCGGCTTCCTTCACCTCCCGCCCCTCCTGTGCCTGCGCGTCCGACTCTTCCAGCAAACGAACCCATCCATTATCATTCAGATGTCTCTTTTCGTGAAGAGTCTGCACAGCGTTCTTAAGCTTGTCATCTGAGACGTCCGGCAGTACTAATTTCTTGAAACAATCGAAGGAGATTTCGGGAATAGAAGGGGCCAAATTTTGCGAATTTCGCTCTCGAAAGCCTGGTATCAGATCTGTAAGGGATTGTATACAAATACGCGGGGTATCTGGTCGGTAAATATCTGCCATTAGTAGAAGCTTAAGGTAAACATGAAAGTCGGGATGAAAGATGGGGAACCGCGCCGCTCGTGCCGTCTACATTAGCGCTCACTTTCACTATCAACTTTTTCCAAACTTTTTCGCGACTCAAAAATGACGCTCCCACCTCCCTCAAAGAAACGAAAAGTCAATGGCTCCTCACTGTCCCAATCCATTGCGCAGCTGGAGCGCCAAATAACTGATGCAGTATCCAGCAACTCTTCGTTAAATCCTTTGGCAGATCTCGTCGACATTGCATTGAACGCAAAAGGCCCTCAGGATACTTCCAAAGCGATCTATGCACTATACAGAGTGTTCGTCGTCGTTATCTCTAGTGGGAAGCTTGGCCTGGGAGGCGACGAAAGTGCAAAAGTCGTGAAAGCATGGCTCTGGGAGAGGCTGAATGCATATGTGCTGCTGCTCACTGGATTATTAAAAGACGAGGAAAAGTCATTACGGGTTTGGATGTTTCACCGTCATACGTTATCCTCTCTGACTCTTTCGAATAGACGTCCTCATTGCAAATCCTCTTTTCACTCCAGACACATTTGTCCAAGTCGGCTTCGGAGAGCAGTTCAGGTCCTCAGTTCCATCTCTCTCACTTTAGAAAAATTGTTTCGGCGCTGTTATACTGTCCTCCCTCTCAGAGAAGCGATAGTAACGTTAGCCCCCGAGATACAAAACTCGATCCGGACGTTTTGCATCTATTCCATGAGAATTGGTTCAGCGTCCATGATGACATACGATGGTTTTTCTTGCGTGAATCAGGGTTCGTTTATGCTGTGTCTATGGCTGGTAAATGCTCACCTATCTAATCTTTCAGAACCATCCTTTCAAAAATCAACCCACAATCTCACCCAGATGTATCAAGCAACCTACTATCCATCCTTGAGCAACTTGTCACATTCCCTACGGAGCAATCCGAATTGAATTCTTGGTGGGTCCCCGAACTGGGGAACAAACCTCCGAAACCGAAGGCACAGGATGAGAGCGAATACGGCGATGGAGAAGAGGAACTCAAGCCTGATGACGATGACGAAGAAGACGATTGGCGGAAGTACTTTGACGAGGACGCAAAGGATAAGGATGTCAAAAAGAGTAAAGGTCCTATGGGAAGAGCCCATACGCTTACCTTGCACCAATCCCTCCACAATTTACCCTCCCATCGAGCAGTATTCACGCGCGCATGGCTTAATCTTCTTTCAAAATTGGTTGTGCCAAATAATTCGGACGCGACAAAAGCGCTTGCTATACGTGCTCTAAATGTCATGCATCGGGGTGTTTTACCGCACTTGACGAGACCTGTGCTGGTTATGGATTGGATTGGAGCATGCGTGGACTATGGTAAGTTCTGTCGAATGAATCTTCATGGCATTCTTAATGAACTATCTTCTCTATTCGCAGGCGGTACCGTGGGTCTGCTGGCTCTCAACGCGTTGTACGTGCTCATGAAAGAGTACAATCTGTAAGCAATCATCGAGTCGCCTTTCTCTCTCGTGATTCAAACGATCTTCAGTGACTATCCCTCGTTCTATACACGACTATATGCCTTCCTAGATCGGGACGTACTTCATCTAAAACACCGCGCGCGCTTCTTCCGGATGACGGAACTGTTCCTCAGTTCAACGTGAGTCTTCACCTTTCTTCTTACCGGTAAACCAACTCAACATGTGTTCCAGTCATCTCCCCGCTACCCTCCTCGCCTCATTCGTCAAACGTGTCGCGCGCTTATCCCTTAGTGCTCCGCCCAGCGCAATCGTAATGGTTATTCCATTCACATATAACATCCTCAAGCGGCATCCGTCGCTGATGATTATGATTCACCGCGAGAGTGATAGCGAAATCGCTGCTGAAGGTATGCTCTACATCTTTCCTTCCATCCTCCTGATGTTTCAGCTCCCTTTTGTAGATCCCTTCATCCCATCTGAAACCAACCCTCTACTGACGGAAGCGCTTTCGAGCTCGCTCTGGGAGCTGCAGTCGCACAGAAGACATTATCATTCTTCTGTATCGACCCTGGCCAAGATTTTCTCAGAGGCGTTCACGAAGCCGAAATATACGATGGAGGACTTTTTGGATCATACCTATGGGACAGTGAGTGTTTTTATACATTCTTGTTTTCTATGGAGTTGACATCACTCTTTCAGCTGTTCGACGCAGAAGCCAACCGCAAGATCAAAAAAGGAACCTCCGGTTGCACTCGAGGTGGAGCAACAACAGAAGGAAAAATTACAACTGTTGTTTGTAGGGGTAGATGCAGACTGATGATGCAGATCTTGTCAGCGCTGGTGGGGATGTGGTTACTGAGTTGTGGGGGTTTTGAGTATCTGTGGATAGTGCGTATATAACACCTCAGGTCTGTCTAACTTGTTAATCTAGTCCAGTACAATAAACTGGGCAGTGGGCTCTACGAATTTTTTCAAAGCTATGTATTTCAGCAACTCTTTCAATAGTAGGTCTAGTAACTTTCAACCATCGAACCTTACTTACAATACGTTTAAGACACGGGCACATGGTGTAGTTGGTTATCACATCCGCTTAGCAAATGTAGCTTTAATGCGGGGGGTGCTGGGTTCAATTCCCAGTGTGTCCAATGTCTGAGGTCATGTGTTGTTTTGTTGGTTGTTTGGTACAGCATCCTAACTCTGATTGTTGTTGTATCCTTAGTC
Source organism: Gymnopus androsaceus JB14 (assembly GCA_009733575.1). Classification (NCBI taxonomy): domain Eukaryota; kingdom Fungi; phylum Basidiomycota; class Agaricomycetes; order Agaricales; family Omphalotaceae; genus Gymnopus; species Gymnopus androsaceus. The sequence goes on along the minus strand of ML769468.1, from coordinate 110,153 downwards.
TTGAAAATATTCTTGCCTAGTCAGCTCTCATCTTCTTTACCACCAGTTTGTCGACTGTAACCTCGGAAGCGTGCGTCATCCGCGATGGGGAATCAAGCGCGGAACAGCCGCGGCATAGTCGTGAGGGAGGGATCTGATCAGTATTGAACGGAGTAACTGCGGAGCAGTAATCTTTGTCAAAAAATCATTGTCAGCGCCGCACAAGCTGACGCCAGCTTTTTCCGCAGAACCGTGAATAGGGACATTTATAACCATGGGATTGCTGCTCTTTTTATTTACTTTCCGCTTCAATGAACCAAACTTCTTCCTCAGATGTCCATCTTCTGGTCCTCGTCCATGGAATGTGGGGAGCGCCCAGCGATCTTGCTGCCGCAGAACGATATAGTAAAGGAAGTACGCCCAGAGTTCCATGTTCTTTTCGGCAGAGACCAACAAGAACGATTCTACATACGACGGAATCGATTGGGGTGGCGAACGAGTCGCACAGGAGGTGAATATTCATTAATATATGCTATTATACATACTGACAATTCGCCCAGGTCCTGCAAGAAATCGATAATCTTCGCCAGCAAGGAAAGCGCGTCCGCGAATTCAGCATTACAGGGTACAGTCTGGGGGGATTAGTTTCTCGCTACGTCGCGGGCATTCTCTCCCAACGAGGTCTGTTCTCGGAAGACTCTCCTGAATACATCAGGCCCGTCAACTTTTACACCATCGCAACTCCTCATCTTGGTGGGTTCAGGACTTGGCTCTATCCAAAAGCATATCACTCACTACTGTCTAACAGGTCTATGCCGATATCCTACATTTTTCTCCTCTGTTGCGCGGAAATTGGGTCCAAAGCTCCTCAGCAGAACTGGGGAGCAATTCTACTGCTTAGACAAGTGGGGAAAGAGTGAGAGGCCAATACTGGACGTCATGTCAGACCCCAAACTCGTATTCTACCAGGCGTTGGAAAAGTTCAAATATGTCAGGGTATATGCGAATTGCATCAACGATTTAACGGTGCCATACGTTACCGCTGCAATCGAGACAGAAGATCCTTTCGCAGAATACGAGACGAATGGGTTAGAAGTGTAAGCTTTCATTTCTAGCGTTTGTTTATTCTCTCTAATCACTGCCTCTAGTGAATTCCATTCGAAGCATAGACCTATCATCGCTTCGTACTCTCTTCCATCTTCACCACCGCCACCTAAGAAACCTAGATCCTGGTTCCAATCTTCATCCCCCGAATCCGAAGAAAATCAAAAACCCAAAATCCAGAAAGCTCCAATGTTGCCTCCGTTTCTGCAATTCCGCTTCCCGCTCAACGTCCTTGCACTTGCTGCTACTCCAGTCATCATACCGTCCATGCTTACCTTCGCCGTTGTACGACTCTCCCTCGCTTCACGATCATCGAAAGCCAGGATCTCTCTTTTGGAGAAAGACTCTTTACAGAATGGGCAGAGCTTGGTTCACGCTCTAGCCCATCTGGAGAGACAGATGGAGGACGCAGTGGCGGATTTTATTGATAACCCTGAGGCACGAGCAGAACTTCGTCTCGAGGCAGATGTAGTATCAGAACACACCGCTGTCGACTCATCAATACCAGTCTCCTCTTATCCACCCGCCTCTGAAATAGCCTGTTCCTCTTCATCCACAATTGTTGTGCCACAAATATCCCCCTCCCAACACCCGATTCTTTCTCCACTCCAAAAGACCATCTGCGCGCGATTGAACAACCTCCCTCAGCTAAAGAAAGAGCGCGCGTTTATTGAGGGTATGAGGAACACACATTCGACTATTATCTCTCGCGACCCAAAGATTTGGGATAAGAATGGAGTTGGGCTGGAGGTGCTGAGACATTGGGCAGGCCAATTGGTCGTAGGTTAGGTGTTTTAAGACACTCATTAATCACTTTTACGCATATACCAGGGCACATTCAGTACTTATATCCTAATTTTTATTGAGCATAGACCTTCAATATACCATTCTAGTAAAGTTCTACTCATCCCTCGGGCGTACCTACGAGACTCTAGGTCAAGATAAGTAGTAATAGATACAAAAGAATCGGTGGTTAATATTACTATTAGATAGTACTACATACTTTACCATGTATACAACACACTTTTCTCACTTTACCTGTATTATAGAAGTTGGCGTTTAAACTTTACAGGGGCCAGCGATCTACGCTTGGAGCGGCCACTGAGTCAGCTGCGAGCTCATCGTCTGTTCACTGTGAGTGTCCCGAGTCTCGGACCCGCCGGTGTTCAATCTTACTTCCTTCCTTTCTTCCCTGAACTTGAACTTGCTGTAGTTCAGGAGATACAGTATCAAGCGCGTATGTAATATACTCACGTTTTTGGCACTTAGTCGTAACTCAACGCTAACGTTACAGTAAACGCAACCTCCTCTTCGCTTTTATCCTAGTTTTGGCCATTTGAGAAGTGCAGCAGCCTCAAGGCAAGCAAGAGAGCCGAAGAGGAATTGCCTGTGTATGATAATATCAAGATAATGATGGCGTTCGCGACGTCATTATGGCAGACTCCCTGAACAACAGTCGCCACTTGGAGGCTAGCGTGCATTGGGAACAAGGGGAAGCTTGAAGAGACGGAACCTATTCACTGACTGAGTGCTTGAACCCTGACAATTGATATGTATATATCGCTTTGCCTAGATCTCCTCATGAAAAATACCTCAGCAGGTGAGTAGTTAAGGCAGAGTTAAGGAGCTCGATTTTCAGAGTTCCTAACCTTTCCAGTATTTTGGGGATGATCAAAACACGTTTTCGCTATATCTAACACAACGTACCCCAGCTCGATACCCTTGGAGAGGGCAAGAGGCTACGTACACCGTGAACATCGGTTGATTTCCAAGTTCTCTTCCACCTTCAAGTACTTTAACTAGTGATATTAAAGCACCCTAAATCCCATTGCCGATGCCCTCCGATGCATACCCTGGCTCCTTAATGTACAATGCTCTCAGACCTGAGACAGCAAAAATGGTGAATCCAGCGATGCGGCGAGAATTCACTATAATAGTGGAAGGAAGAACGCTTGCTTGTCAATTAGTTTCCGGTACTGAATATACTTTGGTGAGTGCATTACTATGATATGTATATTTCGACATTTACACCTTTGAAGTTTGATCTACCTCCAGGCTGCAATCTATACTTAATCATTTCTTGGCCATATAAGTTTCGGCTTATCCTAAGATCGATTGAGTTGCACCCCACTTAGAACACTCACTGTTCTCCACCACACCAGTTAAACTTCACAATGTCAGGCCTTTCTGCAGCGGAGCATGCCGAGATTGATCTTTCGCTTGGAGCAGTGGTGAGCCTCTTTGAAGTGAATCCAAATTTGAGGAAGCTAACGGTACTCGACTTCAGGTCGTCAGCAACTACCTTTCGGTTCGTATGAATCTCGGAGATCCCGCATGAATTGAGTTCAAGTATTGTTATTAGTACCTAACGATGGGTGTTGTGCTGTCCGCTAGTGAGTGCTTGAACTTTTGGCCCTCAGTCTCACATTCGCAGTACTTACATGCACTTGCCTTTCACCAGCATGGACCTATTTCTCAAAGTTCCCCACTGATAGATGGTGGTTCAAAGCCCTCGTTATCCTGTGCGTCGGCATGTCCATTAGTGACACCATTGCAACTGGTTAGCGTTGTCATTCTACTAATTCTGAGCTTTGGGCCTACTGATATTTCCGCAGGTATCTGGACTTACGACTGGGCTGTCACAAATTACGCGAGTGAGTCTCGGGAGCCAGTCTATTGGTAGCTTTAACTTATTGATCCGCCCTTGCTTAGATCCCACCGCATTGACGTTAATGCATTGGGCGCTCCCCGCCGAAGGTCTCTTCTTGTGAGATTCGTAGCGGTTGCATTCGTCATTGCAGGTCTAACACTATACCACTTGCAGGTCAACCTGTGGTGTCATTGTGCAACTATTCTATGTGTGGCGCCTTTGGATAATGTCCGACATGAAGAATTGGGTTTTGCCTGCAGTAATAGGATGCCTCTCCATAATGGGCTGGTGTACGGGGGTTTTTCCGCTCTTCATCTAACAAATATGTAAATATTCTTGGATCTTACAGGTACCATGTGTTGGGTAACACACGTTCTGGCAACACACAGTCTCATCTCGGATTTCACCCTTCTCCTGTAAGTGCGGAATTATCTTCATTTGTGATAAACCAGCTCACTTGACTGATCGTCAGACCTGTGATCTATATATGGCTGGGGGGTTCAGTGTATGTTCTCTATTACAAGCTACAAGTACTGGGGCTAAATGTTCAATAGAGGCGCAGATGTCTTAATCACAGGCTCAATGATCTACTACCTTGACCTCCGTTTCCGAATCAAAAACCAAGCCAGCTACAATACCCAGAGGTACTTTTGATCCTGAATATCTGTCGGCCGTCTCTGCTAACTGGTTTCTTCATAGACGTTTCCGTGAAATTATCCTCCGGACAGTGGAATGTAACCTTCTGTCCCTTTTCGCTCAAGCCATTCGCTGTTGGTCTGTTCAATTATAGCAGCCGCATTGGATATTACTTTGGTACATCTAGTTCGTTCTCAAGTGGCTGCTACTTGACCTCATCTCTCCTCGCTAGTCATTGCAGACACAACGCTCGCCAAAGTTTATACGTTCTCTCTACTGGTTTCTTGTATGTTCCTCTTTTCTTTTCCTTTCCTTTCCCTGTTTCCCTATTTCACTCAGCTCCCAGCATGATTATCCTAATACCTACTATTCCTACAGTGAACAGTCGTACCTCTGACAACAACGAAGGAACCAGCAAAGGAGGGCGCTCTCTATCCAGAAGAGAAGAAGGCGGCGAATTAACTGTTTTCCGCACCAGTTCTTTTCCAAGCACCCACCGGCTTTCTTCCTTTCTTCCTTCCCAGGTCTCAGGCCACATCCAGTTAGTCCACGTATTCATCCCTCTGGGCCCCCAAGTCTTAAACTGATGTTCCTATTTAGAGAAGTAAGGACCAGTGGTGATTGGCCGGAACAGACGAAGGGACCGGTGTTTGATGTATTTGATACTGAGGTGTTGGAGTCACCAGTATGATTCGGAGGTAGTAAGTATAACTGCTGAGGACAGTGTGGCTTGAGCAGTCAAAATTTTACCGAAGTGTATGTACAAATAAAATGTAGAGTGGGAGAGCATCGTGCTTGCGAGGATTTGGACAGCTTGGACTCTTTAGAGAAGTACATACTGTTATATTTCATTGTACTTCTTATACACGTGGATGCGCATTTGCTTATGGAAGTCAAATACCTTGATTGCTACTTGAGAGTGGTCCCCGAATCCCTTCTGCTTTTGTCTCGCTTTAAGAACCAGCACAATGTTCTATGAAGTTCTGTTGCTTGTCCGATGTCGTAGTAGTACCTGTACTTTCCGTTTTACAATCCTTCACTCGCATCTAAAATAAATATATATCGCGCTACGTAGTAGTATCATAGTATTTAAGAAACGAAATGTCTAATCCAAATACCAAAAATCTAAGAAAATAATCGATACAATAAGTATCCTAGTCCCCAGCCCCGTATAACAATTTTATCCATTGAAACCAGTTCACCAGTTCGATATTAGTACATTCTCCACAAATTATCAGCACATTATAGACTGCTGTATGAGTTTAAGCTTTTATCAGACTCGTGTATGAGCGTCCCTACGATACCACGTTAAACCTCGAACTTATCCATCCAAAACCTCAACACACCCTCCCCAACCCTATGGAACTCAAAATTTCGGACATCCCTGGATACGATGGTTGCATGCGAGTTCCTCACACCATCAATGAACGCCCGTTCCTTCTTTAGATGCGGGATAGAGTTTAGTCGTCCACAGATGGTTTTTTGGAGTGGGGTGAGGATTGGCTGACCCGATTTTTTGGGATTTGGACTGGGTGAAGACTCTGGATCCAGTAAAGATGGAGGGGAAGTGAGAGGAGGAGTGGAGTTGGATGTAGGGGCGGGAGTAGATGTTCCTGAAGACAAAGGAGATGAGGAGCGCGGCGATGTCGATGTCGAAGACACGCTACCAGGATCATCAATAGCATCTGCTACTGCATCCTCGATTTGTCGTTCGAGGTGGCTTAGTGCTTTCATTAAGCTTCCACTCCCACTATCCTCAGATTTCTTCTCCAAAAGCTTGATCCTCGCTCTACTCGATTTTGAAGCCTTGGTGAATCTGAACAGCACGAGTGTAATGAAGACGGGGATAAGAAGGGGTAGGAAAGTGTATACGACAATGTTAAGAGGGAATCGACGTTGAAGGAAAGGAGGAAGGAAGGGAGCGTTTTTCTTTTTGCGTTCGTGTTTCGGTTTCGGCGGTGATGGGAGATTGTATGATTCGATGAGCGGATGATATTTAGGGTAAAATTGACTACAATAAAATGATTAGACCGTGCGTGTACCATTATGAACAACGCATAGAACGTACACTTCCAGCCCAGTCGCCTCGTGGTCAGCGAATGGATCCTCCAGCTCGATCGCCGCGGTAACATACGGCACAGTAAGATCGTTTATCGCGTTTGCGAATATCCTCACATGTTTGAACTGCATCAGAGCTTGGTAGAATACATAGTTTGGATCAGCCATGATATCCAGGAGCGGCCTTCCATTCTTTGACCATTTGTCCTTGAGATAGAATTGCTCCCCGGTCCTGCTGAGGAGCTTTGGTCCGAGCGTATGGGAGAGGGAGGAAATGAAAGTGGGGTATCGGCACAGACCTATTAGACGGTAGTGAGTGATACTGATTTCCCATGGATTCGAACAAAAGATCTTCCTGACCTAAATGCGGCGTCGCCATGGTACAGAAGTTCATCGGGATTAAAGATATTGGTTCAGATGAAGAGGGCGAGAATAGACCACGTTGAAAGAAGATACCAACGACGTAGCGAGAAACTAGGCCCCCAAGGCTGTAACCTGTGATGCTAAACTGGCGGACATGCTTCCCTTGCTCTCTAAGCCGGTTTATTTCTTGTATAATCTAGTATAATGTCAGTACCTACGCTGGCCACGAGATTAGCCGTCTCACCTCCTCTGCGACCCTCTCGCCTCCCCAGTCGATACCATCGTAGGTTGAATCTTCTCTATTCGTTTCCGCTAGTAGAACATGAATCTCCGGCCTCGCTTCCTTAGCAATGCGAGCTGTCTCCGCTAAATGAATCGGTGATCCCCACATTCCATGGACCAGCACTAAAAGATGCACCGAGTCTACGGAGTTGCTGGGAGTTGGCGAGTCATTGGATGTTGAAGCCATTCCGAGAGTCCACGCAGATGAAGAGGCGTCGAACAAGTTGGAATGAAACAAGAGCAGTTAGCATTTGAAAGACGGAAGCTATTCCGAAAATACGTCACCCTGCCGGAGAGCTGCTGGAGATGACCAATGCAGTTTGACAAAGCTATCAGGTGACCCCATTGTTTTTCTTAGTCTAAGTTCAACTTCGACATGCAGCCTGCTCTTCTTGTCGAGAAAACATCTCTCTAACTTCTGTGGATTTCGTTGAAATACGCGAAAGATTGCGTTCACAGTTTGGGCCTGCCTCCGTTGATCCTGATGAGGTAGCGACAATTCCAAAATATCCAACGAGACTGGGAGGACTACGAAACAGAAATCCACCGCCTCGAAGCTCGTAGGTTGTTTCTGAAAGCTCAATCGGCACGATTGCGCGAATACGGAGCCCGGGCTCGGTCTTTGCTTTCACCTTTTCAAAAAGTCCCCAACGAGATTTTACGACGCATCCTTGATGATAGCTGCAATAATAAAAATTTTAGAGTCGTTGATATCAACCAAAGATTGCTGCTTCTCAGGCTATCAGAACCAAACCTGCGATGCGATGGTTGCTAGCAGTGTTTATTTGCGTTGGAGGGAAAATGCGCTCTCCATGCCTGCAAGCATGGCCCAGGATTGCGATACACTGGGCGGGCATGGACTACGACAAAGATCAACATATGAAATTTTTCCTCTCGTTGTTTACTGTTCTCAGTCGGTCCTAAAAATCACCCATGATCGTCGAGCACTTCCTTTTTTGGAGCACTTCTTTGGGTAGGAAGGCCGTTGGGAGGGTAGAGCAGGAAGAAGCTGCAGTCGGAGTAGAGGCATCTGGCGTCAAATGGGGTGGGAGGCCGCTCGCAAATTCATCAACGCAGAGGTGCGACTAATGGATTGACAAATGAACATGGTAAGCATAAAACGACGGGTTAAGCACAGACCTCTAGCAGCCAATGCAACCAGTCTCTTCGGCTCTCCATTTGAGTTAACTTGGAGCTCACGAAAAGCGGGTCCGTCATCGTCTTCCCATGGGCCAATACCATTAGTAGTGAGCGCGGCGCGCGCACAATCGTAAGTTCGCGTCATTTCGATGGCGATGGGAACGAAATCAGTGAGTTGCTCGCGTTCCAAGTATGAGCACAAAAGGTTGGATGAAGTGAATTCATCCGTTGTTTGAAGCCGTTTCACACTCTAGGAAGGAAGCGTAACGGTCTGAATAATACTATCAGTAGAAACGAATCACAGAATGAGAAAATACGTACCTTTGGAGATGAAGATAACGCCTCCGATCTCCACGATTGTCTACAGTGTCTGTAGTGTTAGCTTGTGAAGGGTGAAAGACTGATACCCATGTTTCATGCAAATTGGCGTGAAGTATAAGTCTGTGTGTAGGACCAGAATTGTCGTGGCAAAGTTGTCCTTCACTGAAGGTGGCATGCGCGGGTTGTTGAGATCGTTGAGAAACTCTAGGACAGGTATGTTTAGGTCAAGAGGCGTCTTTTCTTGCCATATTGAGCGGCCACCACGCTCAGGATTAATAGCGGCACCCTGATTCGATTCGAAGAAAGAATAATACAACGTCGGTGGTGGATTCATGGAAGAGTCCAGCGACCTTGGTTTTAGCTTTTGAACGAGTCAAGGCACTGCGTGCCGCGACATTAAAACGTAACGGTGTTTCTAGACCATAGTTTGCTACTGCACCACTACTAGTAAGTAACAGACCAGTATTGCCCGCAGGTAGCATTTGGTGAACGGATGGTGGAGGCATCCCAATAATGTGCACGGCTCATTGCTCGATGAGTGGTAAGGAGTTTTACCTTGCCACTCAAGAAATTGCCTTGAAAGGAATATTTGTACTCGAGTGTCCGTACCTCTCCTTCTACTTCGCGCGCTGTTAATTTAGCTGTGTATCGAGTTTGGGGCTTCAAATATTTCAATCAAGGTTATAGTATTTGTTATACTCAGGCTTATACGCCAGAAATTGAAGTAGGTAGAAGTTCGGTAAAAGCAAGATATCATTCTGAAATTTCCAATACTGCCTGCTTTAGGCATCACCGGTATACTGAAAACAACACCCAGTCAGTATCTAGCAAAGACGAACGCAGTCACACAATAAACAAGCACATACCACAACTGCCAACGAAGTCGGCCAGGGCGAAATAAACTTTTGTTCATCGAGGTATGCATAGTTCAATTCGGGACGGTCATGGTCTTTGAACCTGTAGAGTATGCCCGAGTTTCCTGGAGCGCGCTGGAGATCCTTGATAGCAAAGACACCTCGCAAGACTTGACTCATGATCTGTTCGACATCGTAAGTACTTATTTTCCTTCGGGTGGTGCTGAGAAACTTACTTGAATCGTAATATCTTCACCAAGGCATCTGCAATGTCCGAGAGGTCGATTAGAAAACTCGAAGACAAACGAAAAGTTGATATATTTACCTGGAAATTCCGTCGCTGATGATGTACTTCTTTCCGCTCTGATCCCTACGAGCATTCACCGTCTCAGGTTCAGGGAAGACTTGCGCCTGTGAATACAAGTATGAATATTGGAGGAGCGTATGATAATGCGGTTGACCTACATTTCGACCTGCAGCCAGGATATCCAAAAACACTCGCCCATCTTTTTGTATGGCCAAGCCGTCAGCAGTTTGGTTCGACGACGCGGTACCTTGAGGTCGAAGCACTAGTTAGTATCTGATTAAGGGTTTAGGATGCACAACCCACGATAAACGCCCTTGAACGGAGGATCCAACCTCAGCGCCTCCCTTGCATACCCGTTTCAAGACACCCTCCTTGTCCCCAGTCAATGCTAGCTTGCGAATATCGTCCTCATTCGGCGAATCAAGATACAAATCAACCATATTCGTAAACGCCACTGAAAGCTCTACGGCGCCAACCATGATCGCCAAAATCGTATTCGCTTGCTCGCGGGAAGACTGGTACCCGAGTTTGTGCAATTGCTTCACAACAGCGTGTTCTTCTGGCTTTTTCGCTCTATAGAAAAGCGAGAAGATGCCGGAGATGGATAGCTGTTGGGTGGGATATTGTCAGTGGGAGTCTCGAGAAAAGGCGTTATAAGAGTATTCACCCGATTGCTGCTGAACCCAAGACCGTTTTCGATACATTGAGAAAGAACCTTGACGTGATTTTGGACTCGTTCCTGGAGAACCATCAACTTGGCAGGCTCAACATCCAAGAAGATGTAGCTGTAGGAAGGGAGTGATTTATGTTAGAGTTTGACTGGAGCATTTCTGCAATGAAGAACGTACGAGTAGATTTCACCAATCATGCTATAAAGCTCGACAGCAGTAAAGTCACCGTGGGCGGAAGGCGAAGATTTGATTTGGATGCCACTCTATAATCTAAAGTGAGCTGCGCGTACGCATCTCCCTCTCATACAAACACTCACAATATCAGCGACCCAGTGAATCGGAACAGCTTTGAGAACATCCCGGACGAGGTTCACAGAACGCGTCTTGGAACCCGAAAGGTTGAAAGAGTTGCTTCGGATCAGCTCCTGTGTTTTCTCGAAGAAGAATTTCGTCAATTCGGCTGTGGCTTCGGAAGTTCCAGCCAAAGCCCCGAGTACGCGTTGTTGCTCTGAGCGGTCTTCGGGAGCACTGAAGAATCTGCGAGACCTGTTATTACTAGGTTGTTTGAGCAGTAGATCTAAGATACGTACCCTTTCCCCGGAACGACTAGACGCGCTCTTGCCTGGTAGTGTGCAATAAACTTGGAGTCTTTGATAATATTTCCCACTTGCGCATAATCCTTTGTGACTTGTCCTGAAGCCCGTGCGGTCGGTCGCTTCATATCGTACTTGTCCAATTGCTTTATGTCTTTCAAAAAAACCTCCATCGCTGCGGGTGTCATCAATGGGAAGAAGGCGTAGGTGCTGTTGGGCGTAAACTGTTCAGGCATGGTTCTTAAGAAGAGTCGTCCGAGGGCGCTACCAAATCCGAGAGCGTCAGGCTGGCGTTGACAGTCGGCGAAGCCCCATGCAGTGAGATTGAACGGAGTATAGTCGTGTGTAAAGTAGCGGTCGCCGCGAGTGAGTGCAATGGCATCACTTAGGATGGCACGACTGATCGTGTAGCCTTTGAAGAGAGTAAGAATAATGTTCGAGAGGACGAACAAATAAATAAGCTTACCAGGACAAAGGCCAGCACCGTCCACAACGGGCTTGGCTTCCTCCGCTTGCAATCCGACGTATAGCTCCAAGTATTCGATGTTTCCATATAGTTTTTCTGCCGCATTGGCGATTTCGGGATCCGAGTTCCATTCCAGGAAAGTGGTAAATGCTAATGACGTTCTAAGATTAACAGAAAACAGACGATGTGCATACGGCTTGACTCACGTTTCAAACCGAGATAGCGTCTGAAATCGTTCAAATTGCAGACTCCCCACTGTCGGTTCTGGTTTATGCCCATGGTTTCGTGGAGACGCATACATTCTATCGAAGAGTGAGTAACGGACGAAAATACGCGAGGGTTTTATAGACCCACCCGGAGTACCTCGAGCGCGGAAAGCTCCAGCAGGATGTTCAGTCCTGGAAGAGGAGAATCAGTGAACTGATCCATCAGAGAAGGAGCTAGACACCAACGAATTCTTGAGCATGTTAGCCAAATCTTCGTCCTTGAAGCTGCCATCTTCTTGTCGCTGCAGACTGGCAAGCAAATCATTAGGATGTAATAACGCAGACGGCATAAAGCAGTAACAGGCTTACTTTCCGAACGTCCAGTGGTGGATATCCGGCAACATAGCCATGGCGTCCTTCGCACCGACAGCAAAGTCTGAGGCCGTCAAAGTGTCGAGAGGCTTTCCGGGGAAAATCTTCTCAATCATCGCCTGAGTCCATTGCTCATCCTCTTTACTAGTAGTGGCGTGCCAGCGATAGAGACAATTGAACTGCAGAATTATCAACAAACTGACAATAATATGAATTGAATGATCCAATAGTCACCTCTACACTGCAAGCATTTCCTCGACCTCGCTCGAATTCGGAATGATCAAGGTTCCTCATTTCCTAGATGGATAGACGATTAGTCTTAAGCGGGATGAGCAGAAAGAAGAACTGACTCCGAAAGGATTCAAACTCCAGTTGCTACCCAACCTAACCAACCCCAGGATACACGAAACATAATCAGAAAAGATGACTATTGGGCGAACATCAGCTCCTGGATGATCGAGTACATGCACTAGGAAAGTCTTTACCTGTACCGAACCAGCCGCAATTAACTAGCCGTGCAGTCTGGAATAAATCCTCCTCTTGAGCAGCAAGTGCAGCGCCAGAGAGCTTGGATATGTCCTGGTATGTCCCTCGCTCATTGATATCGAAAATTTTCTTGGCGATATACTATAAAGCAATCAGTATCAAGGATATGATCTCGACGTGAGCACCCTTACGTTATGGTTCCGACTAAACAACACCAACAGCACGCAGACTGCGGGAGGAAGTAGGAGTAGCCTATCCTCCGCAAACACGTCAGGATACAACAGACCGCGTCCGTCCCTCATCCGAACTCTATCTTGCGAAGCTTGGTCGTGTCCGTACAGGGGAGCCAAGTCGCAATAAGAAGAGGTCTCGTTGATGTTTACATCTCTGTGAGAAGTGCGGAAGACGCTGTGGGAAAAGTACCATTGAGCTTTGAACAGGAAATAATTGAATAGGGACGTACCTATGAATAACAAGAGCCGCGAATGAAAACATGAGCGAAGAAAGACCGGCGGGGTGGTTTTGGAACTGTAGAAATGGTCATTAATATTGGATACCATTTGGTGAAGAATACAACGTACACCATCGCGCTTCAAAAGCCTATATTTCCAAATCTCAGTCATTTGAGTTTAACCCTAAAGATTGCACTCACGTATCGAATATCAGTCCTGGGTCAGGAAGCTCGTTCGGGGACAATGGATGACTTTGTTGCACGCTACGTGAGTATGTCGATCCAGCCTTGCCCAAGTCGGGGTCGGCAATGTTGTTACCAGACCCGTCCGCTGAACGCCAGGCGTACTTCTTTCCAATCAAGGTCGCTGGAGGATGCGAGAGATCATTGTACACTGCAAAAACCATTCAGTAAAGGAACCGGTGAGGAATATGGGCAGACATACGTAGTTTGATCACCTCATCCTGCAACTTATCTGCTACATCGCCTGGAGGCATCTTGGAAAGTTTGGCAAGACCATGTTCAAGCTGTTTCGCGCATCAAGCGGACTTTTACTGACAATCTTGAACAAAAGATACATACGAAGAGTTTCCTATCATCGATGGCTTCGTTATGTCTGATGAAATCTGCCGTAGCAGCCTGTACGAAACCGAATTAGTTTTCCAGTTTCTCTTCGAACACAGAAGACACGTCACGTACCAGTCCAGATTGCTCAAAAGTCAGATGTGGTGTGGATTTTTTGAAAGTCGCAGAAGCATCAGCAGTACCATTCGCAGACACGTACTGCGCTTGGGTTGACTGTCGAAGTATTCAGTCAAACGACAAGTAAAAGTAGAAGAGAATCAACACACTGAGCCATTCGGACTAGAGCTCGAACGACGACCGAAAATCGACGGGAATCTGTCCAAGTGGGCTAGCTTGAGCCATCGAGATCAGAAAAGTGCGGCGAGTAAATGGGGGAAAGACAAGGAGAAGAAGAACGAACGGAAGACGTCCAAGCGTTCTTAAAGCGCCAGAAGCGGCGCGCGAATTTACTCCCAAGTAGTTAAAGCATTCATTCTTCTGTTACCTTCATCATGAAGCGAGTAAGATACGGTGTACGTCAAGAAGCGCGGCAAAGTCGGCTGCCACTTGCCCCCTGAGATCACTTCTAATGCTTCCAATGCATATTCGTATTCGTTTGGGTCACAATCCATATGAGCTGCCAGTAGATAGGCCTTCCAAGAACCCCAAAAAGTAGCGGCGGAACGCCACTCGCCAATTATCTTCGGTGAGAAGAAGGAGCTGACCTGTGGTACCAACCGCATCCGCGAACTTATGACCGTTCTGACCACGGTGTGTCTGCATAGGAAGCTCTATATCTCCTTAGTTGCCGTAGAGCGGAATGAGAACATACATTATTAACCTTGAATGTTTAGAATGAATGAAATGTGGTGGATAGGAGGCTTCAGAGTCTTCGGTTCCTTATTGTAACATATGACCGCCCCCTTCATCCCGATTCCCAACTTGAAGAATGATTAATGATTGATTAAAATCGATGCCTGCAGGATGTCCGTCCAGAGGATCATTTGAGAGTTCCCTCTTGCAGCAGAGGGAAAGGATATTGCACCATCGTACAGATGATGCATACGGGTGCGAACAAGTGCAAATGTCGAGTTAGATATACGAACAATGAAAGTTTGCAGTAAGTTTACAGTAGCTTTGCTCACCTCACACGACCGTCCACTATGACCTCCTCAATGTCAAAGTCCATGCTGTGGCACTGAATAAAGCGCGTGTTTCCATCAGGAACTATATTTTCCTTTCCTACTGATTTTACCCAGCTCGCTCTCGTGAGCTCGTCGCTCCAAGTGTCTCCAGAGACGAAAGTGCTAGTGCATGATATGCGTTGGATATCCGGACTTGGACCATGCCGTGTAATAGAATCTTCCTTCCTTCCTTCCTTTCCTCCGAAGAGTGGATCGAAACGTCGAATGGAGCCTTACTCCTCCTCCTCATTACTCAACATTCCTGTCAAGTTGATCCTTACTCCCCTCTCATTACTCTGACATTCCCGTCAAGTATGATCCTCTTTTACATGGTACCTTCATTATTTCATACATACCAGATACTCATCTCTCTCCGACACATAACAATGATAACATATCATGCTGCGCGCAAAACGGGCTTTGCAGAGCGTGAAACAGGGTCAACTATTCTGTAGTGGGAGGTTTCGTATGATCTTCAGAAAGATCTTGGAAGAATCTTTCGCTGATATGATATAGATGTGAACTTCAAAGGAGAACGCGAGGATGTTCAAGACTGTCCCCGAATTATCGCGTCGGGGCCTTTATTCGCGTTTTGAAGCGGAGAATTTGCGCTTGCGATTGTGCGGCTCACCAAGGGCCTCCGCACCTTTCGCTCGTTGGTACTGTTGATGATAGATGGTGATCCGAAGGACTATGGAGTGACATTGGAGCAAGGTATACATATACTCTATGTGGTGGCACACAATCCTCAAGGTACCAATTTTGATCGCAATATACTTACGATGGACACCAATCTATGTATGTATCACCATAACTCATGCTGCAGAAGCTATGGCAGGAACGGTGTACTTTGCCATGGCCTCATCAAATAGGTCAGACTTTTTCGCAACATCAACGACGCTAGGGTGAGTGGGATATTGGGATGCTAGGCGGCTAAAATCGTGTTTTAAATAAATAATCAGTCCAGCTGGAAGACACTGAAGGTACTCACGCCCATAGTTCGTCCACATCTGCTTCACTCTTCTTCGTAGAGACCAACCCCGACGCAACAGCAGATGCAGCCAAAGCATCAGGATCATTCTTGTGCTGTTCAAGAGACTCGTCCAGATCCGATTTAGCTTCCGAAAATTCGTTCCGGAGTATACGTGTCACGCCTCTGGCAGTGAGTACATGGGGCGAGGAGAGGGATGGGTTCCTAGCTGCTCCGTGTAGAAAGTGTAGGTATTGTGATACTCGTCTTTGCCCGTGCTGAGACCGATAATGGACTCGATGAGCTGCAGGAGAAGGTCGTCTTCTGCCCAGCGCTTGGAACGCTCGTATTCCTTTTTGGCAAGGTCAGGACGGTTGATGGATAGGTATATCTGAACGATGACGAATACGCTGTTATTTAAGAGTTGGTATTGGATAAGATGGAGAAGAGAGAAATGAGACGAACGCTTCGAGATCTTCAGTATCAGCACCGAGTGTTTCCAGAGCTTCTTCTACCTCGCCTGCTCTAGCAAAAGCTGTTCCAGCCAAGACTCTAACCGTAGCCTTGTCACGTTCCGTTCCTTCGACATCGTCACCGTCAATTTCAAGAGACAAATCGCGTAGCTCTTCCAATAAAGCTTCCTTGTCATCAGCAGCTTCTTCTGCAGCTACAAATTTCGCCAAAGCTACCACTGCTTTCAGAGCAACATTCTCGGAACCTGTCGGAGCAAGTTGCAAAGCAGCTTTGGGATCGTTCAGCGCGATATGAGAGCGTGCTTGGTAGACCAAGGTCGGGGTGTAATCAGGAGAATTGGGATCCGGTAAAGACAGGTCGATGAGGGATTTGTAGGCACCTTGAAAGGGATAAATACAGTGATTGATAGAAATATTCAAGAGATGTTACCGAGCACAAATTGCTGTTTGACATGGTAAAGTTCTGAAGAGTCCATGGTACCGGTGAAACAAGTGAGAAGCGTGGCAGTACAGAGGGCGCGTATTATATCCGTATATCTTCCCTGCCATCACGACACTGCAGCTGTTCGTTCCTCGTGGCCCTAAGCGAGGCAGTATAAAAGGTTGCGCAGATTCATAATGGACACGGATAGAACTTTAGCTGGTCTAGTTCTCACTTCTCTACCTTTAAATCAAACCTTTTTTGACTCTATGACTTGTGAGTTTTCTTTCTTTTCAATGCAATTTCTCTAATATCTTTCCAGTCATGCACATCGAAAATGGCAGCAGCTCCCAGTTTGCCCATATAGACCACGGAAATTCTCAGATATGAGAACGCTGTCCGAGAGCTTAAATCTCAACGCAATCTGCTTGCGCCCATTTCCAAGCTTCCAGCAGAGATCCTCTGCAACATTTTCATGTTCTGCAGCATGCCAGACCCTGTCACTCCCTCTACATATGCCCCCGACGTTCGATGGCGCTGGATTACCGTGACCCACATCACTCGTCTCTGGCGGACCATCGCCGAGAGCTGTCCTGCGTTATGGAGTAAACCAGAATTCACAAAGACGGAATGGGCATACGAGATGATCAAGCGCTCCAAGATGGCGCCTCTCACCATCGAGGTCAACTCCAACTACTGGCTCACCCCTCGTGTTGTCGACGCCGTCGGCGAAGGTCTCAAGCATCTTTCCAGAATCAACGAAATTCACCTCTCTGCTTCTCGAGATAACATGGACAAACTCCTCAGTGGTATTAATCGTCCTGCTCCCTTCCTTCGCACATTGTTCCTCGATATCGGCCGCAGTGACTATTACTATCACTCGCGTGCCGAGCCTTATATCCTACCGGAAGACTTTCTTGGAGGCGATGCGGCTCGGCTGTCTCATATCGAGCTAAGCCGCTGCCACCTCCACTGGGACTCGTCGCTGCTCCGCAACCTCACGTATTTGAAGGTCCATAATCCTGGTCCCCCCGGACCCACATTGGACCAATTTGTCAATGCGCTAGCTGGAATGTCACAGCTCGAAGTTTTGGACTTGGAGAATACTCTTCCAGCAAACGCGGATACTGACTCGCCCGAAAAGCCCCACGTTGGTTTGCCTAATTTACGCAAATTGCGTGCCGTAGGCAACCTCATAGAGTGCTCGATCCTTCTCGAACACGTCTACATTCCATCCAGTACTGCTATTCAGATTATAGCCAAGTGTTCCGAGCCGCCCGAGATTGGTTCGGTGACGCTCGGGCTGATCAACCAGGTCTGCCAGCGGTTGCCGGTAACGCGAGACTCTGCCAATGCTACGGCGCGCTCGGGCACTAGCGTTCCTGTGATCAAGAGTCTTTTGGTGCAGAGCACGGGTATGGGTAGTGGTGTGGTGGTAGAAGCGTGGAACAACGTTCCGAGTAGCAAAAACAAAACCCCTTTTGCTCCCATTCCTGCCTCTCACGAATCCGCACTCACTCTCAACTCATTCACCTCCGCCACTTCCGTCGGAATCCTTAAACTCGAATTCACCTGGCAGAATGCTGTGATGAAACAGCTACACAACGAAGTAGTCGTGGCCATTTGCCTCCCACTTCCGCTTACACAGCTACGGAACCTTCATATCAGGAATGGGTACCACAAAAGCGTCAACTCTCCGACATTCGCAAAGACGTTTGGTTCGCTTCCCAAAGTCAGCTCGTTGACAGTCGAGGGAAATAGCGCATACGAATTCGTCGATGCTCTCAACCAAGTTCATTATGGTGGTCACAGCTCGAGTAGTCCCGATGCCATGTGCATGAGCCCCAGTCCCAGCCCAAGTCCCGCCCGAACGACAGTAGCCTTCCCCGCCCTTCGCACACTCAAACTTCTCGAGGCCGATTTCGATCGAGATCGCGAAGAGGCAAACACTCTGCTCCAACCTCTTATGGATTGCCTCATGTATCGCTCCGAGCTCAAATATGAAATCCACAAGCTCATTCTCGAGAGATGCACGCATCTTATCTCGGCTGAAGTGGATAGGCTTGAGGAAATCGTCGCGGATGTGGAGTGGGATTCGCTGGAGTATGGTTATAGCGATACTGAGGATGATGATATGGATGAGGATTATGATGAAGGCATGGACATTATAGGTGGTGGAGAGTCGTATTATGGTTATGGTGCGGCATATGTTAGTTCGGATGAAGATATGATGTTTATGGGTATGGCGTCAGGGTTTTGATTTTTTTCGATTCATTTTTGTCTTTTTCTAAATTACATTCGTATATGGTTTGCTTTCCTTATGAGCTTAGGTCTTGTAATAATTCACGAAGTTGTAGAGAAGTTTTCAGGATCGATTAGGAGTTGCGGTGCAGCTGCGCCGTTCAAACCCCAAGGTAAGCCAGTGATATCCACAACGGTTTTGTGTATTATACACCCAACGAGGTAAAAAGTTCACGATAAATCTATCGATAACAATAGCAGTATAACGATAATGTGGGCAAAGGACTCATAATTGATCGGTCCATGAAAGGAAATGTATCCTGGCAAGTATTATTGGGCTACACTCCAAAAGACCGTAAAGTAAAAGAGAGAGCATATGGCATGATTCTGAATCGTGAAAGCAAGTCGTTAATGCAGCCTTCGTGTAAGGAAGGAAGGGTAGGGATCATTGTACGATGAACCCTGCTGTATTCGAGGTTAGCAAGATTATCCAGAACATAAGCATCGAAATGGCACGTACTTATTTGGCAGTGGTAGATATTATCTATTCAAGTCGATGAAGCCCACTCGGAACCCTCCTTGGAATGCAGGAGCTGCGATGCCTTGTGGCTCTCAATAGAGGCCTGGTAGAACTCGTCCCGGAGGTCATTCGAGCTCTTCTTTTTGTGAAGAGTTCGGCTTTTGTGACGACCGAACGTTGCATCGTTGGGAGGCGCCGTCGCTTCGATGGTGATGGTCATGTTCTCCTCGACGTTGGAGTTAACGGAGGCAAGAACAGCGGTGGAGGGCAAGCTGGCCATGGTTATGCGAAAAAAGGTGGAGGGGAGTGAGTGATGTGTTGTGATAGAAGAAGGCTGCGAGCGATGGGGTGGAAGTCGTCTAAGAGGCGTAACAAGGTCGTGAACGCAAACAACAAAGCCCAAGAGAGAAAGGGATGAAGCTAAAGGGCAAGCAAACAAACCGCAGCTGCTTAAATACCACCGGTGATTTGAAATTACACGGTGGTTATAGGAGTGCGCATGCTCCATCTAAGACAAGAATTTTTTTTTTGTTTCCATTTCCGGCTCCAGTCAACAATAGAGGAATGCACGCGATCCATTGTCGCCGATTATATGAAGTATGTGGCCCGCCTTCTTCAATCCTTTGTTCGCCAAAAATGAACTAGAACCTACTAGAACTGAACATGTGAGTCGGAACTTGACAGAGGAGATGGAGAGGCGCAAACCTTATTCCGAGAGGCTAATGCATGAGCACATATGACGACGCGGAACTTTTTGTCGATGGCGGTTGTCCGCGTATCGAACAAAAAATGTTGGTTATCGATCGAAAATCAACAAAGGCGGAGTAACCGTCTTCAATGCCCTACCAATGCAGATGAAGAAAAAAAAGGTCGGAATTTCAGTGAAAAAAAGTCTGTGGAAAAGACCCGACCCGTATAGCGGCTGTCGAAGTTGACCTTTGAGCGCTGAGCTCCGGTTCTGCCTCCGCCCATTCGGCTGCGATATACAGCTTTGTCCTGACTCCCATCATCAGGCAATCATTGCAGTCAATGTCATTTCTGCGCACGGATGAAATTTTGCGTTATAATCAACTTGATACAAGAAACTACGCATAAGAATACTCATTAAAAATGCGAGTTAGTATGTAGTATCATTTTCCTGGGATGTACCGCCATACGTATACTCGAAAAGTAACCCAAAATCTGCTTACATGAATCTTGATTTGGAGGTCGGTCGGTCATCTTTATACACTTTCTTTCTTTGTTCGTTATGGACCATTACTTGTTCCTCGCGATTTCTTTTGCCGCTCTAATGAGCGGCATTAACGTCCAGAGAGGTTCTGAGAGGTTGAAGAATGGATGCTGGAAAGGGATACGATCAGTTAAGGAAAGAGAAGAGAAACAACATTCGAGAAGCTCTCCTCACCTGCAGCAATTCTGTCGCCGTCGGCCTTTTTTCCACATCAACTTCCAACGTCTTGGCCAAATAATCACTAAACGTTCCCGACAAATTCTCTGGATTGGCGATTTTAGGCATTCCATTGTTAGCAATCAAATAGAGAGCCTGAAGTGGATGCTCGTTGAGGTATGGTGGCTCGCCTTCAATCATCTCAATCGCCATGATCCCCAAACTCCAAATATCGACCTTTGGCCCATACTCTTTACGCGTGACCACCTCGGGAGCCATCCAGTATGGTGTTCCAATCATGCTTCTCCGTTTGCCATGTACGGGGTCGGATACTTGGGCGCAGAAACCAAAGTCGGCTGGCGGAAACTATGATGAGTTTTCGACCATGAGGAGAGAGAAAACACGTACTCAGTTTGATATCCCCAACCATACTCAACAACACATTGTCACTCTTGATATCTCGGTGGATAACTCCGTGTCTGTGAAGGTGCTCTAGTCCCCGCGCAGTCTCTCTCGACACGGCAGCGATTTGACCCTCGGTCATCATCATCAAGTTAGTGATAATGACATCCGTCAAGGAACCTCCCTCCATGTACTCCATAACGACCCAAAGATCATTCTTGTACAGGAACGAGTCGATGTAGCTAACGATGGTGTTCTTTTTTGGGCTGTTTTTCGAGGTCCATCTTTTTAATGGCCACGGAAATGTTGGTTCCAGCCCGGTAAGCGGTGTATATACCACCAGATGCTCTGAAAATATATGAGTATATGGGCCACAGAACAGCTGAAAGGCGTACCCTTGTCTAATCTTGACTAAGTTTTTATACAGCTTGGTAGGATCGGCATTCGTACAGATCTGTTGCAATCGACGGACAATATCGGCAGGCCGTTGTAACGGAATATTCACTCCGAGTTGAACGCGAGTCCAAGGTGAGAGGATGGATGCTCGTAGGTCGGTCTCAGATTCCAATGATACGGAGTTGAGAGCGGTTGTTGATAAAAGCACCTTTAATTTTCCGACAGAGGGTACATCCGGCGAGTCCACAGTGGGATCCAATTTTTCAAGTAGGGCACGAAACACAAGTTTTGTTGGGAGAAGAAGAAGAGGATCCTGAGTCGATGAATCAATGGCAGGGAAAGTTTGAGTAATGAAGGTGAGTATATCAAGCTCGTGGATGAGCAGTTTGGAAAATGAGGAAGTTTGGCTGAACGAGATTACAAGCGCGATAAAAAGTAGAAATGCATTGCACAGGGGAACTTCCTTAGAGGTGTCGACATTCTCCCTTTGGATGTAGGAAGGAAGGCTTGTCCTGTCCCATACAGCGCAAGTTCGTAAGAGAGAAAAATCTGTGAAGATAGTAGATTAACACACATTTCTGGGCCATTTTCTAGCCGGAAACAAAAAGCCATTTCTTTTAAAAGATCATAGCACTCAGACAGGTGCCATTGAGAAACAGCAAAAGCAAGAGCTTCAAATTCCATTCCTCCGACAATCCCCATAATAACATGGAATGCTCGCTTCTGAATGGATGGTTCGTATACTGAACTATCATATCCCATTATCCTGAGTTCCAGTCAGATCGTATATAGAGGGAAGACATACCGAGACAGTTCAAGTAGATCGTCATAATCAGCCGGTTTCCCGAGTTTCTTTTGTTCCAGACTGGAAATCCTTAGACGAATAAGGATGAACTCCACGGCATTCACAAACACAGACCCGAATCGCTTGATTGCCTTCCCAGAGGTAGCACCAAGGCCTGGAATAGTACTAGTGGACGTGAAAGTTGCAGTGTTTGTGAAGATACTGCTGGCCGTCTCAGAGTCGCTCATAGTAATCGGCAAGAAACAATGCCCAAAATGCACGGGGCAATAGTTATACCTTTGACATGGACATGCAGTATGATAGTAAAAAGCACTTTTGCTGTGTCAAAAATTGTATCCAAATTTATTGACAGAGCGCCTAATAATAATT
Source organism: Gymnopus androsaceus JB14 (assembly GCA_009733575.1). Lineage (NCBI taxonomy): Eukaryota > Fungi > Basidiomycota > Agaricomycetes > Agaricales > Omphalotaceae > Gymnopus > Gymnopus androsaceus. The sequence continues at coordinate 87,482 of ML769468.1, read as the reverse complement.
ACCTCAATGTCAGCGACTATAAATCTTTAAGAGTTAATTTTCGCCACCGAGGCCCTCACCAGTACTGTACCATTTCGATCGAGGGTTCAGTCATGCATCATGGGCACCTCTGAACTGAACTAACTATGTTCATCATGCATCATATGTGCCTCTGAACTCATGAGATTCATCATTTTTCTACCTATCATTTATTTTTGCACAAGCTTGCCAGCTGCTTTTTTTTTTTTTTGTGTGGACAGGTGATGTACAATTGTGAATTGTCGGCTCCTCAGCCCACAATGAACGTTTAGTAGATATTACAAGTATATTCAAGTTTGCTCTGGACCAGCACTAACTTAGCGGTGGACTGAACTAAAATTTGGCTCCATCATGCATGCATCAGCAAAACCTGTATGATGTGGGCAGTGCTTGAGCGAACTGTCCAGCGCTCCAGTGTCCCAGCACTCAGATGGTCCGGCCGATGCAGGAGGGGGCTCCCAGAAGCCGCAAAAATTACCTTATTTGGAAGTAAAAAAGAGATATTGTATGATTTTATATTTCTGACAGCACTGGCAAGCGCTGCTGGGAGCTCTGGGAGCGCTGGGAATTTTAAGTATTGCTGTGGGAATTAAAATGCAAAATACAGGTTTTGCTGTTGATCATCAATAGCGGTGAACTGATGAACTCACGGTGCCAATGCATCATGTGTCATTCTGGATGAACGCTCGATCGAAATGGTACAGTACTCGTACTGCCATTAAGTATGTTTTTACTGCCAGTCTTTGCCAGTGTAACACCTAAATCAACCATGCGGCACCCTTCGAACGGTCTCTTGAAAGTTGGTCTACGTCCATGCCAGTGACAACTCTCCCTCTTATCCCAGCCACAGAAAATGAAGATGATGATTCGCGCTATCCCCTGGAGCTACCACGGAACGCCAGCAGTCTGATCATCTCTATCCGTATCTTGAACGACGAGGATACCAATTGTGACAGGTGTCGATCTGGATGGGTAGGTTCATGGATAAAGAAAGGAATGACAACTTCGGACTTGATAATGCGACCAACTTGTAGGTACAAGTATGAGGATGCGGTACCAGTGAGTTTCTTGATGTTTTAAATTTTCGTGCTATGGGTGGGAGGGAGCTGGGCAGTGGGGATTGAGGAGTCAGAGTCAATGTGAGGCCAGGGGAAGAATTTATGTGTGCAGAATAAGAAAAAAAAATGGAGTTTCACCAGTCTGAGTAAAAGAAAGTCTATGGATACTGTAAGACCCGAACTGTACAGCTGCTATTGAATTTGAACGTTGTCCGTTGAGCGCTGGGTGCCTCCGCAATATACAGCTTTGTCCTGACTCCCATCATCAGCTGATCACTGCAACAGATGGCGCTTCCAAAACTCGAACTCGTACGCGTTATAGTCAACTTGATACAAGAGACCACGCATAATAAAATACCATTGAAAATGCGAATTAGTATGTACATAGTATCATCATTTTTCTGGGGATGTACTGCCATATGTATAATCAAAAAGTAGCCGGAAATCTGCTTACATGAATCTTGATTTGGAGGTCGATCGGTCATCTTTATACACTTTCTTTCTTTCTTCGTTATGGACCATTACTTGTTCTTTGCGATTTCTTTTGCCACTTTAATGAGCGGCACTAACGTCCGGAGAGGCTCCGCAAGTTTGAAGAACGGATGCTGGAAAGGGATATGATCAGTTAAAAGAAAGAGAAGAGAGAAAAAACATCCGAGAAGTTCTTCCTTACCTGCAGCAACTCTGTCGCCGTCGGCCTTTTTTCCACATCAACTTCCAACGTCTTGGCCAAATATTCACTAAACGTCCCCGACAAATTTTCCGGATTGGTGATAAGTTTAGGCGTTCCATTCCTAGCAATCAAATGAAGAGCCTTGAGTGGATTCTCGTTGAGGTATGGTGGCTCGCCCTCAATCATCTCAATCGTCATAATCCCCAAACTCCAAATATCGACCTTTGGCCCATACTCTTTACGCATGATCACCTCGGGAGCCATCCAGTATGGTGTTCCAATCATGCTCGTCCGCTTAGCCTGTTCGGGGTCGGATATTCGGGTGCAGAGACCAAAGTCGACTATTGTAAGCCATGAGGAGATTTCGGACCATGGGAGATTTAAAAAACACGTACTCAGTTTAATATCCCCAACCATACTCAATAATACATTGTCACTCTTGATATCTCGGTGGATAACTCCGTGCCTGTGAAGGTACTCCAGTCCCTGCATAACCTCTCGCGATACGGCAGCGATTTGACCCTCAGTCATCGGATTGACGGTAACGACTTTCATCAAGGAACCTCCCTCCATGTACTCCATAACCACCCAAAGATCATTCTTGTACAGGAATGAGTCGACGTAGTTGACAATGTTTGGATGATGTGAGGAACGCATAGCGAGTATGTCGTTGATAATGAGATCTTGTTTGGGCTGTTTTTCGAGGTCCATCTGTTTAATGACCACGGAAAGGTTTGTTCCAGCCTGATGGGCAGTGTATATACCAGCATATTCTCTGAGAAAACGTTAGTATATGGCCACAGAACAGCTGAAAGAACCTACCCTTGCCAAATCTTGACCAAGTTTCCATACAACTTGGTAGGGTCAGCATCTGTACAGATTTGTTGCAATCGACGGACAAGATCCTCCTCCTTTTCCTTGGGCACTGGCTTGTTCTCGTGCCTTTTGGGAGTAGCGACGCCCCCAGCTGCTTTGAAAAGCTGCTGGGCAGCAGGTGACTGAGGACCTTGTGGCTCGCGACCTTCGTTCTGGAAGCCAACGTCTATATGAATATCGCTTTCCGCCCCATTACTTAAACCGCCAGCTAAATCAGGTGTATTACCGCCCATCTTGTCCCAAACAACTCTATGAACCTCCTGATTAAACTTCACAATCTCCATGGCATCCTGCGGAAACATCTCCTCTTCCAACTTGAGAACACCAATCTCTTTTAAGAGCTGCACCCATTCCTTCGGCACACCTGAAAAATCTCCTGTGGAAGAGTTGGGAATGTGGGTGAGATGGACAGGATCATAGGGAGCAGAAATTTCTGGACGTTCAGTACTGGAAGGGATATTCACTCTGAATCGAATACGAGTCCAAGGTGAGAGGACGGATGCTCGTAGGTTATTTTCAGATACTAGTGATACGGTGTTGAGAGCGTTTGTCGATAAAAGCATCTCTAATTGTGCGATAGAGGATGCATCCGGAGAATCCGCAGTGGGATCTAATTTTTCAAGTAGGGCACGAAACACAAGTTTTGCTGGAAGAAGAAGAAGAGGATCCTCAGTCGATGAATCAAATTCGGAATCGGGATTGAGGATAGCAGGGAAAGTTTCGGTAATGAAGGCGAGCATATCAAACTCGTGGATGGCAAGTTTGGAAAATGAGGAAGTTTTGCTGAATGAAATTACAAGCGCAATAAAAAGTAGAAATGCATTGCGCAGGGGAGCTTCGTCGGCGTTCTGCCTTTGTATGTAGGAGGAAAGACGCCTTGTCCGGTCGCAAGTCTCAAGAGAGCAAAATTTGTGAAGATAGTAGATTAACATACTTTTCTAGGCCATTTTCCAGCTTGAAGTACCAAACCATTTCCTTTAAAAGATCATAGGACTCGGACAGGTGCCATTCAGAAACAGCAAAAGCAAGATCTTCAAAGTCCATTCCTCCGACAATTCCCATAATAACTTGGAATGCTCGCTTCCGAATGGATGTTTCGTATACTGAACTATCATATCCCATCATGCTAAGTTCCAAGCAGATCATAGGGAGAAGAAAGACGTACCGATAAAGCTCAAGTAAGTCATCGTAATCGGCCTCGAGAGGAGTCGAATCACCCGGTTTCCTGAGTTTCTTTGCGTTGAAGATAGTTTCCAGTTTAGACATTCTTCGACGAATAATAATGGCCTCCACGCCATTCACAACTACAGACCCGACTAGCTTGAGTGCTTTCCCAGATGTAGCGCCGAGGCCTGGAATAGTGGACGTGAAAGTTGCGGTGTTTGTCAAGATACTGCTGGCCGTCTCAGAGTCGCTCATAATAGTCGGCAAAAAAACAATGCCCAAACTGCAGAGCAATAGAATCAAATGGTCATCGTGAAAAGCACTTGGCGCAAACTTGGCGCTTGTCAAAAATTGTATTCAAATCATTTGGCGTAAGCGCCTATAACCTACTAGTACTAGTGATTCTTAGCGAGACCCTCACCAGATACTGATGTATTCGTACTGCTCTTAGGTATGTTTTTACTGCCACAGTATTTGCTAGTGTAACACCTAAATCAGCCCTGCGGCACCCTTCAAACGGTCTCCCGAAAGCTTGTCTACGTGCACGCCAGCAACTCTCCCTTTTATCCCAGCCACAGAAAATGAAGATGATGATCCGCGTTATCCCCTGGAATTACCGCCGAAAGCCAATGGTCTGATCATATCTGATCATATCTATTCATATCTTGAACGACGAAGGTACCAATTTGGTATCGACCTGGATGGGTAGGATCATGGATAAAGGATAACGTAGAATGGATGGACAGCGCTAACGCGACCAACTTGGAGGTACGAGTATAAGGATGCGGTACCGTCTACAAGCTCTCTAACCGTCCTGGGCACTACCTGTCGCGCTCAAACTCATCACCACCAACACCCGACTCCGACGAGATTGAAACTTTGCAATACCTATCCTCTCCAGCTTTAACCGAATCTCCTCACAGTCACTGTATTCAAATGCTCGAGAGATTTGAGAATTTCGCGCCGGTACTAGGTAGAGATGAAGAACTAAGCGCGAGCGGGTATTCGAATGCGTTGTTGTCGTTTGCGAAACATTGGAAGGATTTGTATACCGTTTTTGGCTGGGGAGATTTTGGGGGCTGGGTTTTCCTCCATGAGCATAATAAGTATTGCGCATCGGTACGCCTCTCAATTCTCGATGTATAATAGAGCTATAATATCTTCACTCTAGTGAAATCCGCTCTGAAAACCTCATGATGAATGCAACAGGCAAGTGTTTCCTTCGTACGTCGCATTCTTTTCAGCTCTTATGCATAATGGTCTTCCTCCCTCCAGAAATCAAACCCCTCGACCGCATCGACACCCGTACGCTACCTACTCATTGATTCTAGCTCCAGTAACAAGCTCAAAGAACACCGGTTGGTGCAATTTTGACATGGATGGCATAGGGAGATACCTACTAACTTGATGCCCAAGGGAATTGAGTTCAGACACGGTTGTATGACCCTTTCAAAGTAGTTTGTGTTTGGCATGGTGTTTAATTGTCAAGGTTTGTCTTTTTGTTCTTATTTGTTTGGCAAGCCTACCTGGGCCGTATAGTCTATCTCATCCCTCCATCTGCTTTTCGCGGGGATGCAAGACCCTTCACCGTCAACTCGACCTTTAGCCTCTGAAGCCCTCGCATCATTCCAACCCCCACACCCAACGAATCTCCCATGCCCGACTATTAATGCCTGTCAAGGACGTTTCATATTTGGGTGAGGAAGATATGGACATGTTCACTAGAGGCTTGATGTGGATAGTGACACATGTGTGGGGGTGGATTGATTATTGGGGGTTGGTGGTGAAGGTGCTGTGGGTGGGAGGGAGCTGAGGATTGGGGAGTCGGAGTCAATTTGAGGCGAGGGGAAGAATTTATGCGTTAGGCTCAACCAACCCCGACGTAGGATAAGCGAGACATTAGGCTGTCAGACAGCGCTAGCAGGTTTTCAGCGAGGATTTTCTGATTCGGAGACCAAGCTGGAGCTTCATTATCCTCTCTTTTCTGCAAATTTGGCCGCACTCCAAATATCGAAATATTTGAACACAGCGGAGCCACCAGGATCACGCGGCTGGGAGCTGCAAGAGCTCATAAGATGCTCGTAGCCACTAACTACTGCGTCAAGTTGATGACCGTACTATAGTACGCGTCGGTTGTCCTTCCTTCCATTACTAATTGATGCTCACTAATCGCGGTTAACCAACCGTTATGGCCAGATTTAAAGGCCAGCCTTTTCGTGGTATACCACAAGTCCTCTCGAAAGTCTACAAGATATCACACAGCTCTCTCCTCTCTTTGTAATCATGACCTCCCCCACAGACCCATACGGCCCCGTACATGCCTCTCCCGAGGGGCCAGGCGATGCTCGTCCAACAGCACTTCAAATCATCCAAGACTGCAGCCTCCTCAATGCCCTCGGGGGCAAAGTCATATTCGTGACAGGGACCTCATCCGGGATCGGTATTGAGACTGTACGCGCTCTCCATGCAACGGGAGCCGACGTGTATATGCAACTTCGGAATGTTGAAAAGGGAGAGAGTGTCCGGAAGGACATATTAGAGACGAGTCCCGGGAAGGGACGATTGGAGATTATAGAGATGGAGTTGGCCGATTTGGAGAGCGTGAGGAAGGGTGTTAAGGAGCTGTTGGAGAAGACGGGGACAGTGAATGTGCTTGTTAATAATGCTGGTAAGTATGTCCCTTGGCAATAGCTTCGACGATGCTGACTATAATGATTCTCAAGGGATTCGTAATCCTCCCGAAAGCGTAACCAAGGATGGTTTTGAGCTGACATTCGGCACAAACCATCTTGCGCATTTCCTCATATTCGAGCTCCTTCTTCCAATCCTTCTCAAATCTGCGTCCGAGTCTCTGCAGTCCTCGTACCCCTTTGCCTCCCGTGTTGTCAACGTCAGCTCAGGATCGCATCGCGACTCGCCTATGAACCTGGAGAACCTTAATATGCGTGGGATATATGACCCCCGCAAGGCATATGGACAGTCCAAGACAGCCAACATCCTAATGGCAAATGAGATTGAGCGTCGATTTGGAAGCAAAGGCGTTCACGGTCTAAGTGTTAGTCCAGGTGCCATCCGGACTGAAGCGCAAAGATACGATGATCCGGCGCACTTGGCTGCAGCCCTTGTTCGGTTGAAGAACATGTTGAAGTCAGTGGAGCAAGGTGCTGCAACAACTGTTTGGGCCGCCATTGCACCGGTTTGGGAAGGGAAAGGTGGCGTTTATTTAGGTGATTGTAAGGAGCTGGGACTTATCGAGGGTAATGAGAGGTCGATGGAGGGCTACGCCAAGCATGCTTTCGATGAGAATGTTGCGAACAAGTTGTGGGAGATGAGCTCCGAAATGCTTGGGCTGGGCCAGGAGCCTGTTTGATGAAATCAATGGGCTATTTACCCGACAATATTTCCCTCAGTTCTACCACATCTTGGCTGGGCGTTTGTTTTTCTGCGTGACTGTTGATGATTGATTTAATTGTACTGTAGTTAGAAATGTCGAAGCTTCCAATAGTGGATACTACAAAAACCCATTGCACACTTGGCTACTTAGCTTCAGGAGAGGTAGAGGTAAGTAGGTATAATAGTCTTCAACCCATGAACCCTTGGCTCCACCCTGTACCACGGGCCAAGATAGCAGCAATCCCGTCCTTTCAATGATCGATACACCAAGAACCCCGGGCTTTGGCAGTCAACTTCACACCCTCTCAGCTCTGTTACCTGTATGTATTTCTTCGACAAGCTAATCGCGTTGTCGTCGAACATAACAGCAAGAACGGAAATGCTATTATCTGCTGCCACAATTCTGTCCGTGAATAAAGTATACAGTGACCAAGAAGTGCGAGAGCTTGACGGGCAGCATACTCTCGGGCTAGTGTACGGGTTCTAGCAGTGGCTCTTCCATATTCCTGGTTATTGACTATTATGCAACGGTTATTTGATGGAAAATCATATATGGATGAAGCACCAACTCACTGTATGCGATAGAGAGCCAATACCCGAATTGCCGGGTGCCGTGATGAGAGTCTCTGAACTCTCTTGTATAGCGATAGCGTTGGGAAACAGTGTTGAGGTTATGGACATCTGATGGAAAATCGTGAGTCCTGATGATAATGGAGCAGCAGGAGAGATGAACGATATTTACACTCCTTACTAGAACTTGAAGGGATATTCACTCCGAGTCGAACACGAGTCCAAGGTGAGAGGATGGATACTCTTAAGTCGTTTTCAGATACCAGTGATATGGAGTTGAGAACGGTCGTTGATAAAAGCACCTCTAATTGAGCGATAGAGGGTGCATCCAGCGAGTCCGCAGTGGGATCTAATTTTTCAAGTAGGGCGCGAAACACAAGTTTCGCTGGAAGAAGAAGTGGAGCCTTAGTCGTTGAATTAAATTCGGAATTAGGATAGAGGATGGCAGGGAAAGTTTGAGTAATGAAGGTGAGCATATCAAGCTCGTGGATGACCAGCTTGGAAAATGAGGAATTTTCGCTGAATGAGATTACAAGCGCGATAAAAAGTAGAAATGCATTGCACAGGGGGACTTCCATAGAGGTGTCGGCATCGTGCCTTTGGATGTAGGAGGAAGGAAGGCGTCTCATCCCATAACAGCGTAAATTCGTCGAAATTTGTGAAGATAGTATATTAACATACTCTTCTGGGCCGTTTTCTAGCCGGAAACACAAAGCCATTTCCTTTAAAAGATCATAGGATTCCGACAGGTGCCATTCAGAAACAGCCGAAGCAAGATCTTCAAATTCCATTCCTCCGACAATACCCATAATAACACGGAATGCTCGCTTCCGAATGGATGGTTCGTATACTGAACTGTCACATACTGTGAGTTCCGGTCGGATCATACAGAGAGCTCAGAGGAAAGACATACCGAGATAGTTCAAGTAGATCCTCGTAATTGGCCTTGCAATAAACCTCCTCCCTGAGTTTGAAGATAGTTTCCAGTTTAGAAATCCTTCGACGAATAAGGATGGCCTCCACGCCATTCACAACTACAGACCCGACTAGCTTGACTGCTTTCCCAGATGTAGCGCCGAGGCCTGGAATAGTGGACGTGAAAGTACGGTCTGTCAAGATACTGCTGGCCATCTCAGAGTCGCTCATGGTAGTCGGCAAGAAATAATGCATAAAATCCATAGCTGAAGCGGCAATATGATCACGAGTCACTACAGCTTTTGCTGTAAAGTGTAAGTACTTGCTTGATACTTGCCAGAGTCAAAGCCTAAAGGCTAAAGCGGTATGATCTAAAACATTAATAGGATAGCTGGTCAGTCAGGAACTGACAACCCATAGACAGAAAACATATCAGCATGTATATCTTAGCACAAAAGCGCTAGACACGAGCGCTGCAGCAATAAGCCGATCGAAGTTTGAGTTCCAAATTTTTGGCGCTTGACGAAATTGATGAGCGCTTATAAGCGCCTAAGAATCTTCGAGAGTAAATTCCAATTTCCGCCAGTGCCCATTTATCAACCAAGTTAAAATTGCAGAGACCATGGTAACATTGATTTGTACTGGTACTAGGTACTGCCCTTATGTTTTTACTTTCACAACACCTTGTAAATCGACCCTGCGACACCCTTCGAACGGTCCTCCCCAAAAGCTGATATAATTATACGTCCATTTAACTCTCTCCTATTTCAGCCACTGACAGTGAATGCATTATCCCCTAAGACTAGCAACCTCGGAATGCCAGTTGTCTGATCTCTATTCGTATAATCTTGAACGACGAGGGTACCGATTGCGGGACTCGGGAGAGGTATCGGCCTGGATGGGTAGATTCATCATGATGGATTTGAGAGGGAGGGACAATATCTATTAACCGACCTGTTAATGCGGCCTACGTCTTGGAAGTAGAAGTATGATGATGCGGTATTATCTACAGGCTAACCGTCCTGGACGCTACCCGAACGACAGAGTATATCTATCTTGAATATGGCCCCGGAAGCGCCAACAACACTCTCAACGAGATGGAACTTACCTTGCAATCACATCCCCAGCTTTAGCCAAATATCCTCGCAATCATGGGATTCAAATGCTTGATTAAGATTTTCACGCTGGTACAGATGAAGCAGCTAAGCGTATTAGGCGGTGTTCAATGTTCTACATTGGATTCGGCTGGTATGGGAGATTTTGGAGTTTATAAGGCAGATATGGCATTGGTAGGTGTGTATGCTGGTTTGATGTGTTCTCGTCTTACATTCCGTATTGTTTTAGAGGACTGGTTTTCCTCCAAGAACATATTATTGCGCACCGGGATTCGGTATGCCTCTCAAATCTAGAATAAATAAATAAGTATTATTGCAATTGCAATTAATAAGCTTAGAGTTACGGCCTTACAGGTTATCAAGGGAAAGGCACTGGGGTATGGGGTACGCCGTACGTACACAATGCATACGCAGTGTACCCAGTGCCAAGTATGGAAAAAGAGTTGTAAATCGTTTGGCGAGGTAGGCAGGGCATGTTAACGTTTTCTACGTAAATATAGATGAGAGTCTTCCTTCTTCTACAGCATTGGAAGCATCGTGAGCCTAAGCTAGTACTACTCCGTCCGATGAGTCCCGACTAATAGGAGGCTGTTGTTCGAGACTCGGATGGGATCTGGGGCTCGACCGTTACTAAGAGATTAGGTAGGTAGAAGAAGAAGAAGGAGGAGGACCCTGGAGGAAACTTTGATCTGACACTGAATCTGACATTGGGATCAGTGGCGATTAGCTACTATAGGAGCCTGGAGAATCGTGTAGGCCATCATTCTCACGGCGTCCGATTGGATGATATTCGCAGCTTTGGCCGACCCGAGAGTAACCAGACTCTCCCATCGCACTCCGTACGAGCCCGACCCAGTGCAAGGCGATAGATGAATTCGTTACCTGGGATTCAAGGTCCAAATACCATGATTCGTTACTCGTAATTGGATCGTTGCACAGGCAGTCTGTCACTGGCTGTCGTTCAGTCAACGGAAGGCCCGGATAGTGGAGATGAAGAGATCCAAGCCTATGGGATGGGCTTCTTTACATAACATATGCAATATCTGCTCTGTTCTGTTCGCCTGTGTCTATGATAACTAATTGATTGACTGGAAGCAAAGCAAAGCGGTAGAGGCTGCCACCTTGGTCGGGGTGGGATGATGATGCGTCGTCGCCGTGACTGCAAGATAGCATTGAGATGTATGGGTTGATCCTCTCGACGCCGCAAAGCCTGAAACTTGTTGGAAACATGATTAACTATGGCAGTAACACCTGGGCAGGGCCCGCGATGCGAGAAACTGCCAATTGGGGTGAGATGGCTGTAAGACTGCTGTAAGGAACGGGCTGGAGAAGACTAAAAAAAGGCCACAAGGACAAGGAAGCAGAACCTAATTGAGAACAAAGGGTGGGATTTAAGCACTCGCAGAGGGCATCGCAACAGATCATAGCACGTGGCGGATGAAATCTATACATCGCAACGGCGACGACAGACATTGCTTTTTGTTTCTACGTTTTTTTTTCAACGGTATCAGCGACCTGGCAGTGGAAAGATCGGGAATTTTTGAAGAGGACATACTCCTAATAACGATCGGCTGACTGTGGCAGGATATGTCCAGTGTTCAGCAACGCCGCCAATCGAAGAACGTTACAGTCGAATACCACAGGTAAGCCCCAGTCTTTTACCTCTCTAACGTTAACTAATGATCCATCATTGATGCAGGCCAAGCCGGGAGTCACTCGCCGAGTACAACGCTTTGCTCGCAGAATCCAATCTTCACGCTGCAGAAGCCAACAACTACAAGGGCTACACTCCTTCTAGAAATCCCCCGGCTCCCCCTTCAAAAGCTACCTTGCAAAAGACAAGGCTCAGAAAACTCTCACTCCCAGCGAATCCCCCGCCGCAGCTTTCCTCTGCTCCCTCTGCTATTTCCACATCACAGTCTGCAATGGCCACTTCTCCGCCTCCTCGTCCGTCCAGGGCCAACACGGCCAACTTGAACGATCTTTTCCAGGCCGAGCCCGTCTCTGCCAGCTCAAGGCGTCTTTCGCAGCCAGTGCCACCGCTGCCCAGCGATGGGCAGTTTTACGCTGATCCAGTGGAATCACTGCCATCAGCCGACTATTCCTCTGGCGGCACCATCGCTGGCAGATCCCGCAGCAGCACCCAGTCCAAGCCAAAAAAGAGCGTACTAGGCTTCATATTCAACTCTACCAAACGTCCAGAAATATCGACGCCCTATGATCCAGTCCATCTCACCCACGTTGGCTTCAACTCTTCCACAGGAGAGTTTACAGGTCTTCCCAAGGAATGGCAGCAGCTCTTGCAGGAGAGTGGCATTTCAAAGTCGGACCAGGAGAAGAATCCGCAGGCGGTTATGGAGATTGTCAAGTTTTATCAGGAGGGTCCATGGCGATGTTTGGGATAAGCTTGGGGCGATGGGCGGGAATACGCCTGATTTGGCTGGTGGGTTAGGTTATGGTGCGAAATCCGCCCCTCCTATAGACGATGGCTTCGTAAGTCCATCCGCTTTACACTTTTCTTTCCTACTAATGCGATCAATAGCGAACCCCGCCTGCTCCTCCCTCCAAAAAACCCGGTGCTCCATCAGCATATCGACCTGCTCCTTCGCCTCCAACCACCGTCACTCCCTCCCTCGATCGTTCCACTTCCCAGCGAACACCTCCCAAACCGGTAAAGCCGAGTGATCCAGCCGTTGGCCGCTCCAACACTACTCGTGATCGCCGTCCTGGTCCTGGCTCAGGTCCCTCGCCCGCTCCCACTGCCAGTGCAGGATCATCTCAGCAACAGCAGCAACGTACACCCAAAGCATCGCCTGGATCATCTTCCACTGATCTACCGCTCAAGACGCCCCAGCCTCATCGTGATCCTCCTCCTCCTAGAGCCGAAGGTCGTCAGCCGCAAGCACCGTCGCCTGCTGCCCAGCAGCTTGCCAAAGCAGCTGGCGGTGTCGCTACTCCCAGAAGGCGCGAGAAGAAGCCAGTGGACAAGGAAAAGGAGGAGGATATCGTGAAGAGATTGCAACAAATCTGTACAGATGCCGATCCTACCAGGTTGTATAGAAACCTAGTTAAGATTGGACAAGGGTGCGTACGCTCTTCAACTATCCTCTATCTGCACTAACGTTCTCTCAGCGCATCCGGTGGCGTATACACCGCCTACCAAGTCGGCACTAACCTCTCCGTAGCCATCAAACAAATGGACCTTGAAAAACAACCCAAAAAGGATCTCATCATCAACGAGATCCTCGTCATGCGTTCCTCGCGTCATCCAAACATCGTCAACTACATCGATTCTTTCTTATACAAGAATGACCTTTGGGTGGTGATGGAGTACATGGAGGGCGGGTCCTTAACGGATGTGGTTACCGCTAATTTGATGACGGAGGGTCAAATCGCTGCCGTGTCGAGAGAGACCGCGCAGGGACTGGAGCACCTTCATAGACATGGCGTTATTCATAGGGATATTAAGAGTGATAATGTATTGTTGAGTATGGTTGGGGATATTAAACTTAGTGCGTTCTCTTTCTCTCTCTCTCTCTCTCTCTCCCTCTACAATCTTCTCATGGTTTTCTCCTACAGCCGACTTTGGTTTCTGCGCCCAAATCTCCGACCCCGCACATGCCAAACGCACAACCATGGTCGGCACACCCTACTGGATGGCCCCTGAAGTAGTCACACGCAAGGAATACGGCCCCAAAGTCGATATATGGAGTTTGGGTATCATGGCTATCGAGATGATCGAGGGCAGAACCGCCGTACCTCAATCAGAATCCATTGAAGGCTTTGTATTTGATTGCGACGAATGGGACGCCGAAGATTGCGAATCCGGAGAATTTGTCAGGGACGTTTAGCGATTATTTGGCCAAGACGTTGGAGGTGGATGCGGAGAGGAGGCCGACGGCGACGGAGCTGCTGCAGGTAAGTGGAAAGTGCAAGTACTAAGAAGTGGAAGAGCTGATCATGCTTTGCTTTGTAGCATCCGTTCTTCAAACTCTCGGAGCCTCTGAGGACGTTGGCGCCGCTTATCAAAGCGGCAGAGGGAGATCGCAAAGAATAAGTAACGGTAACGAACGCTATACTTAACCGTGACGAAGAAGGAAGGAAAAACAAACAAACAAACAAACAGACAAATGTATAGAGATGGATGGATAACGTTTGGATTTCATCCGTTGTTGTTGTTGTTGTACTTGTAGTCCAATTTCTACTCATTTCAACTCCTGCCTCTCTACCCTCTCCGGATGCCTCTCTCTTTCCTCTACCCTCCCTCTCATTGCTTTCTCATTCCTCACTCCTCACTCCTCAATGCATTCGATATCTATATCTACATCCATACAATCCGTTCAATGTTCAATTTTTACATACTTAGTCGCAGGCATTTAGGCTCATTCAGGTTTCTGCCCCCCTCCCTTTCAATTTTGTCGGTAATAATCTATCTATCTATACGTTATACGTAGTACAGTAACGGTCTTCGTTCCATTTACAGTCTTTCGTTCGCTTGAATTCACTAACTATAACTAAATGCTCATTTCTTACTGTCACTGTCATATATATTCAGATATTCAGTGCCGTCATCTAATGATCCATGAGTCGTGTACCCTATAATACTCAGGATCACAATAAGACCTATTATTGAAGATCTTGGAACGCCCTGGTGGCCCTCTTAAGTCGCAGCCCCGCCTTAGGTCTGATGTGACTTGGGAGCCTTATATGGCAAATCAAGCTATATTAATGCGCAATTCATTTTTCCGACATAACAATGATCTCCACTTCGTAATAGCTCATTGAACACTCATGTCAAGTATTGATTATTCTGGCTGTTGCAAGGAACCCTCGAAAACACTTCATTAGACTTCATTTGCGCTGAGAAAACAAAAGACTCTGTTTCCGAGTACTTACAAAGGATGCCATGCTGTTCATGGGTCTCCTGACTCCCTCACTCATGTAATGTGGGATAATTCTACTGAACAACCCTGTTGAAGGGGTTGTTGGGTTCTAACAACCCTAAGAATTCCGGCGGAACAGTGACAGTCACACCGGTCTTGCAGCGGGTCACAGTGAATAGTTCAAAAGTAATAAAGTACTGGTTGTAAAATCTAAGTGCGTATAGTAGCGAAATGAGAACGTGAACAGGGTTGCTAGGTTTGCATGAGTTTGGAGTACATAAGATGAGTCGCAGTGTGTCTGCTGTCGATTTGGTGGCACTGGTTGTCCCACAGGTTGAACTCCAGTCGCGGCAACACAGACTGATATCTGGCTTATAGAAAAGTTAGCAAGTCTAGGATTATGTAGACTCGAACCACTCCCTGCTGCAGAGACATGATGTGCGGAATCACTTTCTCGGCAGAGTCTTTACACGGGCAACTGGTTCGAGTCTAAGGATTATGCAAGTAAAGAAAAGCGCACCTAGGAAATACTTCTTGTTTGTTCAAGTCATTGCCACACTCCCAAGAAAAAACCTGTACTGTGCCGAAAAGGTTCCAGCTGTGTGATTGATCATCTTGTTTCTTGTCATTTAGCATTGTGTGCGATCATGAATAGGATAGAAGTGAGTGAAGAGGAAAGGTTAGGAGGCCGAAGAGTGGCATGGTCATCATGGTTGTATTGGACGCTCCGACAGCACATGTCCAAGTTCTCACCCCGGTCAACATCCGGCGTGACCGGCGATCACAAGATGCAAAGGGATTGTCAGAAGGGTTGTTTCGAATCAATGGGTTGTTCAGTAGAATTATCCTGTAATGTGGGTCCATCATGATAAGTACATGCAGGTACGACAGTAGCCTGTATGAATTGCCCTTGAATTGCCCAGATGGTAGTGGCTTATTGTTCTCTTTTTTATGAAGGCATTTTTCATCATTTAATGTACACCTTACTCAAAATTGGCTGTTTCTCCATGGGCATACATTTAGCACATATTTAGCACATATTTTTACTACTTGTGGGTACTTGATGATAACTGTTGCTTGTTTACTCTTACTATCCTATATGTAGCATTGAATTTGATATCAGCTGCTAGGGTCCACTTACTACTATAAGTATCTCTGCTCTGGCCACTCAGTTGTGTATGTTTGAAACTATTGATCTTACATGCATACCTCCCCAGTGTACTCTTGAGATTTGGTAGCATACTCTGAGTCTTGAGCTCCACTGGCGGCATAGTACTCTTGAGCTTCTCTGATCTACTTCTGAGATTCAGCTATTTGTCTTGCAGAGAAGTTCTGACTTTTTTTTGAACTTTGACTAATCCAAGTTGAGCATGCTCAGTGTTGCTCAAAGGAAGTCAGTGATACATTAAGAAGTACATAACCCTGGGGCCATTGAATGTCAACAGGTCTCAACCAATGCTCAATCAGTGTCAACCAGATTCACTGGGACTCACAGGATCAGTAGCTTCACCAAGTACTTTCACAACTCACAGTCAACAAGAAGTTGATTAACTAGAATAATTGTCCCTTTGAGTACAATATAGCTACACAAACCACAGAATACCCAAAGTACATTGTAAGTTTATCCAGTACCTTCTTACAATGAAAAATACCATCATACTTTTTCTCTTCACGGTTTGTTCACGGTTGTGTGATGAGTAAGATGTAGATGTACTTGTAGGGAAGTAAAGAAGTGCTCAGCTCGAAGAAGTTTTCACTCGGACCCAGTTTGAACAAGTAGGACGGCGAAGAATCAGCGGCTTAGCCCCGGTGATCAGAGACTAGAGTTTGAACGTCTGAACATTAGCGGTGCCATTTGCTACCTGCAGTGAGTGAGTTCTTTGAATTTTGCCACGGGCGGGAACACAAATTCAGCTGATTTCACAAAGAGCACACAAGCTCCAATACATTGAAATATAGAGTCCTAGGTGAAAACAAAGGAGTGACTGAGCCGATCGTAAGTAGATAAGGCGTAAACTAAGGCGTTAATGATATGTACAAAGATTTCAGGCTAAATGAAGAGCTCTCAACGGTCATTTGGGCTGCTCCGACTCGCCGTAGATTTGTCCCTCGACGTACCAGCGTCAGTCCTGTCGACGTTGTCGAACCGCTTATTGGTGACGCAATCACCCTTTTTCTCGCCTCTCCTTTGATCAGAGCTGAAGGACGCCACTGCTCCTAAAGGATCCAGAGCAGGCTCCGAGAGTTGACTTTTGAGACTCGACAAAGTAATAGAATTTCGCAGTGGAGTCATTGCAATTAACGACCCTGCTTGTTCATTCTGTTCCAGAAAGGCTCATAAAGAGTCCAGTTACGGCTTGTAATGTGGGTAGAGACTTACCTCCAAGATTTTGTGTCCTTCCAATGAGCACCGGATGAGTGTGTTTAACAATCTCTCTAGGCTGCTGTAAGCTGAAGAAAGGCTAGCACAATCTGACTACATACCAGCAGCAGGAGAAGCCTCAGTTTGCAGACCGTGCTGAGGCGTGCTGTTTGCTGTATTTCCCGCCGGCCCTTCGACTGGCATATCCACACCGATCGACTCAAGTGTAATACTGTTCGACGCTCTCTGGATAAATCCTATTAGAGCTGTCGCTGACGAAAAAAAAAACCCAGCGATCTCGAGAATACTCACCTCAACGTTATACCTATTGTCTTGAACCTTACGACGTAGAACTTGTATCTGCTTCAACGCTGTGTCATCTCGGAAAAGAATTGCCGTAAAGTTCCACCTAGTAGACGGTTTGACTTGGCGTTGTTTTTCAACTAGTTCACCCCATTGCTCCTCATGACTAGAAAGAGTTTGAGAAACGATGTGCGCTGAAAGAATAGACCTACACTTACCGAACGCAATTTATGCGCAGATCTTCGAAAACACGGATATGCTCTTTTTTGCGTGTGGCCCGGACGGGTTTCTCCAGGTTCTTTAGCCAAACTATAATCTCTCGAATAACGTCTAAGGTCATCTCTAGCTCCGTCCGCTCTTTAGACTCCGGTAGTATGGAATGGAGCAGCCTGTTGTCTGCCCGGGCTGCCTCCAATAATTCTAGCATGTCTGCTGTTACAGAGCCTAAAGCAGCAGCTGTGCCAATCACAGTAAACGTCATAGTAGCCGCCATTTCGCAGAAATGGGGAGGTGGTAGAATTCAGAAATGAAGGTTGATGGGTAGAGAATCGACTCTTTGACCGGGTTTTATGGACAGCTATTTTGTATCGATTAGCTCAGAATCCACATACTTACACAAAGTATCCATAGAAATTGATCGGCATCCTGCATAGTTCAGTAAAGAACAAAGACAAAGACGTTCACAAGCAGAACAAGGACTAACGGAGAGAGTGTGGGTCCATGATGGTGCATGATGATCGGGTTTACGCAAGTTACGACACATTCCATGATGTTGATCTTGTTTATTGTATTTTCATGTAACCACCACCTCTTCTCTCCTCCGAACGTTCACGATGGATGTGGACGACGACACAGACAATCTACTGGCTCAGGCTCTGACTCGGGCTCCTCGCCCTAATGAAGAGCTTGAAGAATTTGAGGAGTTCTGGCGCGACCACTACGACTGGCTGAAGACTTGTGGCTACATTCTACGCCCTCGTTATCGTCCAGGATGGGTAGCCTCCTGGACTGGGACGGATCTTTATGCACCGGATTGTGAAGATTATGAGATACCGCTAGTGAGTGCATTTGTCTCATGCGACGACAAAGCTGAGGTTCCTTGCTGCACAGTTCAGGTACAACCTCGATGCTATTCGCGTGCTAGATGGTATGGCCGTGATGCTTCGACGGCCTGATCCATCTTCTGTTTCTCATGAACTAAGGATTGGACAGCTATTATCCTCACAGGATGCACGCACCAACCCCCGGAATCATTGCGTGCCTATCCTTGAGACTCTTCAGATTCCCGAAGTAGAACGTCATGAACCCAGAAATCAAATCGTAGTCATGCCACTTCTGACTCGTTGGGACATACCAGAATTTGATACTGTAGGAGAAGTTGTGGATTTTTGCAGTCAAGTGTTTGAGGTCTGTCTTTTTCTCCAATAGATGCACGTTTGTGCTCGCTAATCACACTTGCAGGGACTTCAATTCATGCATAGTCTGAACGTCGCTCATAAGTTGGTCGTTGTTGTTCGCTCGTCTGCCTCTGTTGACTGTTGACACTACCAGTGACTCCAAGGATAACAACATAATGATGGACTGGTTTCCAATCTATGAGATTCCGCCCCATGGCGTTAGAACATTTTACAAGTCTGACTGGAGTGGCCAACTGGAACCTCGACGTCGCACTACCCACCCTGTCAAATATCATTTCATTGACTGGAATATGTCCAAACAATACGATCCCGCACATGGACCGCCGTTGCAAAACCCAGGATATGGTGGTGACCAATCAGTACCTGAATTCAAAAGGAGGGAACCATGCAATCCCTTCAAAGTAGATGTATATTGCTTAGGAAATGCCATCCGAGGCAATTTTTTAGTGGTGCGTTTTCCGTCATCAATACCGTGCTTGACTAAAAAAACAAAACTTTCAAGGGCAATGATGTTAACCCACCAAGAAGTAATCTTGAATTCCTGCGGGACCTCATCTCTGATATGACTTGCGACGACCCTTCAAAACGGCCCATCATGGATGAAGTGGTCTCGAGATTCGAAGAGATACGGAAAGGTTTGAGATGGTGGAAGTTGCGATCCAGAGTTCCGAGTAAAAAGCAGTCGGCCTTAGCCTACATTCTATACTCACCTATTCATTGGATCAGACAGTTCTCCTACATTGTCAGACGGATACCAGCTATTCCAGACTATACCTCTGCTTGTCACTCAAGTACACCCTAGCTGTAAATGATATTTTGCTTTCATGGCTACTGATGATACATCTACTGAGTCTGAGTACCATACAGAGTGAATCCATATCTGTGAACCAAGATGAAATGTCTGTTTGTGAGCTCAGATAAGGAGGGCACAGCCAACCTTATGTGATTATATCACATGTTACATCATACACCTTATTTAGTGATTTTATTCTTCTTATATTAGCCCAATCAAAGTCTTTCTGGCAAATCCACTTTGAACATTTCATTTGAATACATCTCATGAGGCTATGTGATTTTTCCTGCAATTTTTTGTTGAAATCTGAGAGTTATTTACACATCTGGAAATTGTTCTGCAACTACAGCTGTCAGGTAGTTCCTGTAGTAGCAAGGTCTCTGCTACATAGATTGCTGTAAGCATACCACTAATAATTATCCAGGCTGAAGCATATTGGGAAATAAATTATTTTAATGCCTATGTGAAATATGCTTTCTTAGAAAAATAGGGACAGCCAAAGTGTGGAATAAAAATGCCACTGAAAGAATAAATGAAGAATCATTTCAGTGTTGGAATGATTAAGATGCAAAGAATCAGTCACTGAAATATGCATTTATCACATCAAGGAATAAAAATAATGATTTCAGCAGCTGAAATTGGTTTAAGCGACTATTGAGCTGCTCAATGTGAGACCCGGTGCACAAAACAGATCTTGAACCAACGTATCCCAAATGTCTTGCACTTAGATGTAAGTGGAGACCAAATGCAACCACCCAGGGTAACTGTGCTGTAAGGTGGGTCTGGACAGTAGTATGAGTATTGTACGGAACAGTACAAGCCTCAGAGGTGCAAGGAGCAGTGTACGGGCCACCCAATGAGGTAATCAGGAGGAAGCAGGTGGTATTGTGGTCCAACGACCAGAAATGAGTGGAAGCAGATGGAATATGGATGAAGGGGTGATCCAAAAAGGTGTAATAAGTCCAAATATGGATAATGCGGATGGAAATAGGGTGGAAGCGGATGGAAATGGCATGGGAGCGGATGGAATAGGGTGAAAGCGGACAGAAATAGCGTGGGAGCAGATGGAATAGCACAAAAGCGGACGGAAATAGCATGGGAGTGGGTGGAATTGGATGAAAGCGGACGGAAATAGTGTGGGAGTGGATGGAATTGGGTGAAAGTGGATGGAAATAGTGTGGAAGCGGATGGTGTCAGAGGTTCTAGAGGTAGCAAAACCCAAATAGGAAGCTCCCAGGGAGCTTTGGTTGTAAAGTCGTAAACAGAGATAGAAGACAGTGAGCTCTGGATGTAGATTTGGTATCTACAGATGGAGCCTCGCAGTTAATGCAGATGACAGTGAGCCTTTGAATGGAGCTTGGAAGGCACAACTGGTTGGAACAGACAGAACAGAGAGACAGAGACAGAGACAGAAGCAAAACGGGATCAATTTGGTAACAATGGTAATAACAGACTAGGGTACATGAACTTGGGGTGTCTACTTATATACTGTAGGGTGGCTGTGTAAGTCATCGGGAGGGCCTGATGGATGGTTATCAAGTGCAGGAGGCACCCAGAAGGCAGGATAACTGGTAATCACATGTAGAAAGTGCCCAGCACGCAGAATAAATGGTAAATAAGCATGGAAGGTGCCTGCATATAGGTAAATGAGTGCAGGAGGTATCCACAGACAGTTACAGAGCGTGGGAACCATCAGCGGGCGCTTAACGAGCACAGGAAGTGTCTGGAAATGAGCCAAGGCCTGACACTCAATGCTTAAATTGAAAATAAATTTTTATTCATTAAATTTAATAGTTTCACCAAATTCTTCAGCAAACACCTCAGTGGCAATTTCAGCACCACTTTGACTGTCCCTAATATGGAAGATAAAGATTTTAATGGACTGATGAATAAATTAAAGTCCAACCTTCTGAATTTAGAACTTTATACAGATATGCAAAAGAAAGGCTTTCAATTGGACTCTGGAAACAATAGTTTCAATGTGGGTTTAAAAGCCCTGCTTTCACAATAAGAGTGAAAGTTGTTTCAAAGAACAATTCAGTTTTCCACTGAAAGATTGCCAGGTTTTGACCAACCGCCCCATACACGTGACTACCGTTTTTGGAAATCAAGCTGGTTCGTAAATTACGTGACCTGTCAGAAGGGCTATAATGTAGTTACAGCACAACCAATACACTGCTTCATAGTATAATGGTTATATTGCTAGTTTGGTACTTAGGTGCATAATATGTCTCACTCCATGTGCGTTCAATTACCGTGCCATGCAGTAATATATATTTATTTATTTTTGCTCAACCGGCACCACAGGCTAAAGCCTTCGCGGCAGCGTAAGGAAGGGGGTCTGGGGGAAACATAGTTTCCACCCAGTGCTCCACGCAGTGGCTGGCGCCACAATCAGAGTCCAAAAAAATACTTTTACCACTAAATAACCTGGAAAAGCCAGGAAAGGCCCCACGCAGTGGGCTTGCGGCAGCAAAAGGAAGGGGTTTGGGGGAACATCGTTCCCCCAACGCACCACGCGCAGTGGCCACCCTGGGGCCGGCGCCCTGTAACAGCATGTGATCGTACTCTTGAACCGGTTCACTCGTAATCATTTCCTTATTAAGGTGAAAATGTCACGTGCATGGGGCGGTTGGATGGCAACTAAGATTGCCTTTCACTGACCAGTTTGGCAGCAGCCTGGAAATTGAATTATTGTCTTTCAGGAAACAGCTGAAAGGTCCTTTGAAACAGTAAATCTCACTCTTATTGTGAAATAAAAGCATTCAATCTGCATTGAAACCATTCTTTTCAGAGATCAGTTGGAAAATGTTCTTTTGGAAGTCTATCTAAAATTCAAAATTCAAAGGGCCCAAATGTAATTCCTTCTTGATTGCTTCCTAAGTTGAATGACATATTTATTTATCTATTTATTTATTTCAGCAGTCATTCCAGGACATACTTTGGCCGGCATGGTAGTGTATATTTTCAGGGCTGAAGCAGATTACTTCATGTCCTGTCTGGAAATCTAGTTCCTCACAACATGAGATACCAGGTGTCACAACCTCCAACTTAGGCAAAGACAACATTAGAGTTTTATTCCTAAATAGGAAGTAGCAGCAGTAAGTCCACACAGGACTTAGTAGTACAATCACACAGATCAATGAGGGGCAACAGATGATATTACAGGATATGGTACTAGACTTTATATAAAGTCCTATGTACAAACAATATATTGGGCAAGTGGCTACTGCATGAATGTCTGTGGCTACTGTGCATACAGTCAACACTTTGAGCTTTCAATGGAAAACGCGCCATGCCAAGGACAACTCTCAAAAGGCGGGCAAGCACGAGAGGTGGAGGGCGAGGTGGCTGAGAATCATGATTAATTGAATATTAAGTAGGTAGTACACGAGTGGATGCTTTGTACATTGTGTTATGCTTGATGCTTTAAGTATTCGATACATTGGTATTCTTCTACTATACAAACCAGAGTGCAACACATATTAAAGGTAAGGTCCCCAACCTGTCGAAACAAAGATGTTAGCGACAGCGACAATAAAAATCCATAAAGCAAATACGCACCATACCATATCGTACCCAAGTTGTACGTATCGGTAGCCTCAGCCAACAGACTTCTGACTGCAGCTGCAGCGCTCAATTTCTTGCTCAGCTTCCCAGAAACGCCCATCAGTGCACGATCCGCGTCTTCCTGAGCGCGAGTACTATCGAGATTAATCGCCAGTCCCAGCCGTTCGGAAAAGACATTCTCTGGGTTCTTCAAGATCGTGCTCGTCGTTGTGGACGAGGAGTCATCCGTTTCGACCTGTTTCTTCATTTTATACTCGCTCATAGTCCTGTGTACGTTCGTGTTAGTCCAATACAGCACACACACAATGCTTTGTTTTGTTTTTAGATTGACTGACCAGTTGTGTAAAGGATCGTGTCGGAATACTTGCAAAACGGTCATGATAACGTCAGACTCGTCTCTGAGAACTCGGAGGGTTTCCTCAGCACAACGTTGGAAGACGCCATCCGTTCCCGAGATCCCCATTCCATCCACCATGTCGGGTGTCATTCGAAATGGAACAGTTTCGGGGACAGGAAGAAGCTTCCCCTACAATTAAAGTAAGTAAATATCTGCACCATGTACGTGCATTATACTCACTTGATCGAAAGCCACACCCAGGTCAATGTGGATAATTTCACCCTTGATGTTATCCATTAAGATGTTGTTGGTGTGACGGTCGCCGAGTCCTAGAATATACCCTACGATAGAAGTCGTAGCGACGCTCCGGGTGTAGTTCAACCTGTTGCGGAACCAAGCAATAGGCGTCTTGTTAGTTTCTGTGAAGTAATGGCGCATCACAGGCTTGAAGTTTTCCATGCACGCCAAGTAGCACTTGACCCTCTCCGCGCTTCCTTTAGGAGTGAGTTTGTATTGTTCCGCCAGTTTCTTGTATACACCTTTCATGTCGTTAGGCCTGTACCTGAGCACTTGTTTAGAAAGCGTGTAGGGAAGAGAAGAAAGGAAAGGATAACAAACTTGGCATGAGCCTTCTCGAGCCAATATCTCAGAGGTGTCGTGTTGCCGACGAACTCGAGGACACCAGCTTGACTCGACAGAGGTACCACTTTATATCCTCGAATGTATAGATTGCGTCTCTTCGTCTCTACATCCCGTCTGAGAATGGTATTGACAAGATCAAAGACCTGCTCCATAACAGCGTCTTGTCTCAAATCGTCCTTTCCTTTGAACTAAACAGAACGATCAATGACGAAGAAAACAGAGTGTAATTTGACAAAACTCACGAGCTGTTTGTACTTTCGTCCGTCTGAACCGGTGCAGTTGATGATTTTTGGGAGATTAATACCACCAGCAGTTTCAAACTGATTAGCATACGAGTCCACGCAAACGCATGCACTAGGATCATAGCGAGTAGTGATGTCTATAGGAGTGTAGGCTGTCATCACAGGAACTTGGAAGCGACTCAGGCGTAAATGCCTGATAGGTTGATTATCGGGAACCTTCTGAGGTCGATTATCCTTCTCCTGGACGACTGGAAACATTGCCCATGCCAAGGACGCGTTACAAATTTCCTCGACGGCGGCTGTCCGCTCACGGGTAAGCTTGTTATTCAAAAGCTTTTGGAAGACGTCGCGTGCTGCTACCGCCCTGCTGGTAGGCGATTCTGATTGAGTTCCACGACCTGAGCTACGCCGATCCGTCGTTTTTGCTTGACCATGAGGCTGCAGACAGAAGAGTTGATAGCAGACTGTGGAAAGGGTGCTCAGTGCACATTCGGATGATGGTAGGTTGTAGCGTTTTCTGTGCTTCAGAATCCTTATCGTCGATCCTTGAGAATATCTGGTGCTATATAATAATATGAGCATGGTACGAATGACCTATTAAATATGCGACCTACAGCCAAGAATACAAGCTTACGAGACGGAACGCGGTCCAGCGCTTCGACTAATTGCTTCTGAACGGCGTTATTGTCAAAGTTGGACAACCAGAGGGAGCACAATCGGATTGGGACATCTTCATCGAAAGTATCTGAAGCCTGCAGGCACAAAGAATACATCTGGATAGCTTGCTTGAGAGAAGCGTCACGGTTGGCAATGAAGTCTGACATCGCTTTATTATCATGCCCTAGGACTTTTTTGACCGCAGCGATCTGGTTGATTATTCGTTTGTCCGTAGTGCGACCCGGTGCAACCTTCTGTTCATAATGCTCTAGTTCCTTCTCTTTGCGCTCCCGGTATAAGTTCAAGCGAATGAGATCTGGCGAGTCAAGTGCGGCTTGTATTGCGCTTCGGCAAATTTAGCGTACTGGTGATAAACATTAGCTCGCCCTTCGTTTTCCTGAACTTTGCCGGAAATTAGAGATATGGCATTGTCGAAGAATTCGTGTTGTATGAAGGAAGGCTGTTCAAGACACGCCTCTGCAGTCCATGTACCCTGAAAAATATGATCAGATAAGAAAGTGAGAACATAATATTCGTTGGGATGCGTACCAGTCGGGCCGTTACTTGAGCTAGCCATACAGGATCGCAATTCTTTGCATCTCGTTGTAAATCTTTAAGATATTCGACGGCGTGTTTCTCCTCTTTGTGAGCCCATAGGACGGAAGAAAATTCATCCGTGACTGCTAAAGAAGGAGAGCGTTCGATATTCTTCGCTTGGATGACCGAGTTTAATGCTACTTGATTTTGGTGAGAATCTCGAGCCACTTTAGATAAGCGAAGAAGACATTGTTTCTCAACTTCCAGTAAGGTCTGACTGAAAGGAGAAAGCATGGTGCCAATCTGCTGACGCTGATCCTTTCGCCTGGCCGATTTAATAAGAGATATACGAGTTGCCATGATGCTTTCTACATCATCAAACCTGGGAAATATGTGAGTGTGTGTTTATATCGAGCCCCAGGGAAAACAACGCACTGAAAATCACTTTCGACTGTAGTGAACGTCGCCCATCTTTGGAGATCTGTAACTTTACCGTTAATAAGGTCTTGAATGGCAGGAGACCTCCATTGCGTCGCTTGACTGAGAGACATCAACGTCTGGATAGCCTCGCGTATTTGCGCAATGTTTTCAGACCCAAGTGTACGGAGATGATCCATCTCTTTGAATAAAACATGGCGTATAACCGCATCGGTGACTCCCTGGTCTCGCTCACGGTGTACGGCACGAAGAGCAAGGTATAAAGAAGCACCTGGATAGCGACCGTCTTTAGATTCAGGAAGATCCCATGTTTCTGCGCGCCAGCCTAGCTGATAGGCCATAGTCGAGTTGGTGTCTTGATCAGAATCGAGGAGCGTTCGCGTAGCGATGTGGTTGAAACCATAAGAATGGAATGATTGAAGGAGACCTTCGATTTCTTTCGCATTACCAGTGTCTGTTTCTAATGCAGCACCATGAAATCGAAAAGCTTTCTCCCATTCCTTCTCGTGGTGAAAACGTCTCATCAAAAACTGATGGTGATCCTGAGTTCGAATGGCATAAAACCCATCTGGCTCGTCGATATTGCTGTAAATCTCATACATGATTTGCTCAGTAGAGACATCCTTACTGGAAGGATCTCTGTACTCTGCATCCAATTCGAGAAACAATAATGCCGTCGTATATGCACCACAAATTATCGCGTTACGAGCAAGGGAAAGGAAGCTGATATCGAGCCATTTGTTGTACCCGAGAGCATCGCCACTTTCAGGCTCAATATTTCGAAGGTGAAGGACAACATTGATGATAGATCGACGACACGAGACAGCTGTATCTACTGACGACAACAGTTGCTCAAAGTAGCGCGATAGGGACGAAGAATGCGACGGTCCACCAGGAGACTGCAGCAGAGTTTGCACGAGCAACGGAAGAACCTTGTCCGCAAAGGAGATATGAGAAGTGAGTATGCTGCAGAGCTGGGCATAGAAAGGATTGGACGCGGATAGAATATCTGCAAGAAGCGTTGCGACCAAACTGATCCAGGTCGAGAAATCCTTGGCTGCGTCGATGAATTCCTCCAAAGATAAAGAAGAGGACAACTCGGGAACTGTTCGCTTGGTAGCAGTTGGACGGAATTCTCTAAGATAGCTGACTTCAATTCGATATTCAATGGGCCAGAGTTGAGACAGCCCTTCGAACGAGTCGGGTGAGATCGTCAACATCAAAGAACGCAAAGTCCGATACGCAGCGTGCCGGGAACCATCGTCTTCCAGCATGTCTAGCAGAACACGTATAAGAGAGCTTTCCGACGTCTGAAATTTGCTCTTTGATTGCTCCTTCTGCTGACGAGATTTGATGCCGGATTCAGAAAGATTTTCTGCTCCGGTTCACTACCAAAACTGTTGATAGCGCCTTGGTTTAGAACCAAAAGACTCGCAAATGCATGAACGTCTTCCTCGCGAAGCTGGTCGACTGATGGCATGCATTCCTTCAACTTCCAAAAGTCAGTCTGAGCAAACTGGGAGGGATCATAAATCTGGATCTGAGCTTGGTCGCGGAGTCGACGAACGAGCCGAAATTTATTGGAGGAGACGATATTTATCGGAGAGAACTTGGGAGAGACCGGTGGGATCAATCGCGTCGAAAATCGGGTATAGCTTTTCGGATGGTTCATGGGGCCAGGCGGGCAGAGCCAATTTGACCTGCTCAGTGACATTAGACCGGCGAGAAAGAGTATAGGCCTGATCATCGAGCCATTCGAGGAGTATACTAGACTTCTTTTTCGCAACCGGGTCATCCTCGATATCTCCACTGTGATCATGGCACAAACATGCCACACGAATGAAGATATCTGGAAAGCGAGGATCATTGCCTGATGTGTACAGTGATAAGCACCATTCCAATATGGATTGGGCTGCTGGCACTAGATCCCACTGTCCAAGCATCGCGCAAGCGCCACGAATTAGAGTGTGCAACAAGGTTGGATCGCTGAAGCTCGTCGTCCTGTGTCTGTACGCAACCCACAAAGTGATTGCATTGACGAGGCTAATCTGCTCATTCACAAGAAACGATCGCTGCACCTCGGCAAAAAGCTCTTGCATTACATGATACGTGAGGGCATCATTATCTCCTCCCGGAACTTCTTCCATGAGCCACGATAAAGCTGCAAGAACGGTGTATGGGCCGAAATTAGGAAGATTGGTTACGTGCGTATCGATATCGTCCATCCGTCGGTGTTTGGTCAGCTCAGAAAATACTCGAGCAGATTCTTTGTCGTTGACGGCGAGAGCTTGTATGATCGTCCCATTATCGGTGAAATCCTGTTCATCCAAGGTTCGCAAAATCGACACGGCGACACTGTCCACAGCATCTTTCAAGGTCTCTCGGAAAAGAGGTAAATCGTCCGAGCCAAGGGTTCGAAGCACGCTTGCCTGCAATTGCTCCGCGTCACCATCCACACTATCGAGGAAGGCAACTGCTTGGTATCCCACAATGTCGCCAAAACATTCACGAACGACTTCCTTGGTCGACTTCTGTATCGCTGCACAATGCCCTTCGAACAAACTCCGGCCGTGTTTCCTAGATACGGTGGGACCCGTCGCTAACAGATTTGCAGGAGTGAAGTTACGAATTGTTTTCAAGGCGCGCTCTTTGAGGTCCTTGAATCCAAGAATATTGACAGGGAGCTGAAGTACATTGTAACTTCCCTGACGTATTGAATACGCCAATTGGTACGCATACGCCTCGAAAAGATCTTGGAATTTCTCCAACCCCATGCGCTGTGCCACCCCGGTCAGGATTGTTTCGATATGTCGATTATATGTCTCTGAATGGAAGCATGTTTCCACCAAGTGCCAGTAAGGACCACGTCGAACGGACGAGCTCACGACCATGATGTTGCCAAGGGAGAGGATCCTAGTGACCATATGTTCGAAGCTAACAAAACAGAAAATTAGCGCTGCTACCTGCACTCGGGAAATCAGAACTTACTTGTCGAGATCCACAGCATAGTATCCTCTAACCGTATCATAGAAGTCCATAGGTTTTTCTTTCGTGATATCGAATAAATGGGCACTAATTACAGCGACCCGGAATCGAACACGTATGTCAGCATCGGCGAGGACAGTGGGAAGCACATGCAAGGGAGAGTAGATGTCCTTCTTCTTCTCCTCCGGGTCCAGCCAAACCTGTTGGGTCGGATCTTGGGCGAGGTACCTGTCGCAAAGACGCGTTATGGCGTCACGAACCCTCCAAGAATCGAATCGTCCATTAACGAGGTATTTAGAGAACCAAATGGCGACCTGTCTGAAGTTGTCGCAGATGTCTGGGTCTGCAACTGCGAGGGAGATCCACAGAAACAAGGTTGCGTCAAGGAACGATATTAACTGGAGAAGGAAATTTTCATTCTTCGCGTACTCGTATCCCTGTATCAGACTCCCGAGAACAGTGAGGAACCGGTCCAAGTGATTGTGGCTGAGATTGAGATTCTGGTTGCGGAGGTTATCGAAATACACTGGACAAACAAGCAAGAATCGGCTGATAGTTGACTCGTTTTCGGCGCAATCGAGCATCAACTCTGTCAAGTCCTTGTCGCGCGTTGGCTCACCTGAAGCCTGCTGTAAGAGAGGACCAACGGACAGGAACGAAATGCAGATGCCTGCAACGCTGCGCATCGCCAAAGTCTGGACGGGATTCAGGCCCATGCCTCCTTGAGACTGCGATCTACCGTGACCAGAACCACCAAAATGGTCATCGATACTCATATCAGCAGACGACCTGTCCTGGCCCATGATACTTCGAAGCACATCTCGCATAACATCGAATGCTTCACCAAAGGTAGATTGCACCTGGAGATGGAAGTGAATGAGAATCAATCACTAGAGGTCATAATTAAGGACTCACATCGACATTGTGCCATAACACCTTCAGGTGTTTCATCCGCTCTATCCTCAAGGATTGTTGCCGTCGCTTGTCATCCGACAGTAGAGATTTTAGTGTTCGAGTACGAATACCAGTTCCCCTAGTCGGAGGCAACAATACACTCCAGGGAGCATCTTCGTAAGTCTTCGTATCAATGGAAACTAGAGGTTCCAGTGCTGAAAGAATCAAAGCTTTCTCCTCCATAGTCCACTGAGTTCGATCGAGTAGTGGTATAATCGAACCAATCAACTTACAGGCTGCCTGTATGACGCGCCTATTCGATTGAATGCCGTCCAAAACGAGCACGGACTCGAAAGAGAGACTGATGACTGCAACATCCAACGTCCTCTTCGCGGTATCAGCTCTGGGTAACGTGTTGTGAAAAGGAAGTTCCTGCCACGTCGGTAACAGAGATTCCAGACACTTCAAGAAGAACGCCGACACTTTGCGCTCTCTCCCGCGAGGTTCGATGAGGTCCGTCTCTGCTGGTACCGCTGGAACAAATGTGGTAATCCCCGAGTCCAAGGATTCCCTGGTTGATTTGGAATGACGATCTTGATCTTTCTGGAAAGTAGGCAGCTTGGCATTTAACAGAAACTCCCGAATCACCCTAGTCTGCTTTTCAGTTACAAGAGTCTCTGTGGTCAAGCAGAGCGGTGGCGCAATGCGGCAAATCAGCGAACTGTGTTGAGAGGATGCGCAGATGGTCTCGAGTAGCAACAACACGTCGCTAACAAGATAGAGGAGAGGAGCTTCGGAGGCGTCTACGTTCCCCGGTTTCCAAGAGTCTATCAGCCATGTCAGTACCTTTTCTTCGAGCTGCATGCGGTATAGCCGCACATCCTGATTTGCCACTCTCAAGCACAGAGAGAGAAAAGTGCAAACGGAATCAAAGGGCCGGTGGGACCCTGGACGTCCAAATCCTTAGCGAGGGTCTCGACTTCGGACAGGACGCGATGGGAAGCCAGAGGAGATCGGACGAAAGACCGTCGAGTGGAATTGGTGCTCGCGTAGACAAGCTAAAACACTAGCTGCATGACAAGCAGCACGGCAAACTTGTGATGAGCTGGTACGACGAATCGCATGCGTCCATACAGAGTCCCATGTTGAAGCACCTCGAGGCAGAGCGCTAGACGTAGCTGTCGTCTGGGACGGAGGAGAGGTACCAGCATTGTCATTGCAATCTGCATACACAACTGCAGCAAGACAAAGGAAAGCCCAACTCTGCACACCACCATCATCGGAGGTCACATACTCCAGAAGAGTTCGAATAATCTCCGACTGTACGGAGTCGTGAATGATATTCCAGTGTCGATCGATAAAGAATAAAAGGATCTGCAGATCATAAACGCGCGAGTTGTGAGAATTGTTCAACCGAATGGATCGTAGGAGAGACGGTAAAGGATTTTCGTTTAAACGAGCGCGTTTGTAAGTTTGAGTAAACTGAGTAGGAGAAGATTGCGTAGGCACAGACTCGAAGTGTTGAAAAAGCTGAAAAGGAGGGTCAAAGGAAAAATCATAATAGTCGAACAGCATTACGCACCTTTTCCGCACAATCTGCTTGCAATTCTAAAACGGCCCATGTGAACGCTTGTGCTGCGTCAAACTTGGAACCGGCACGAAAAGTCTTTGCTCTAAAAGGCATCCTGGGTATCTCCAAAGTCACCATCGTTGGAAATCTCCAGTCGGATTGCTTCCAACGAAAGCGGTTCAACACCCCACTTCTTCTCCGTTTCCATGTTCATGAGCTGCTGCCACAGCTTGGAAAGACTTTGCAGACCAAGCGTCCGTACTCGAGTCGGCTGCATCAGGGTCAGCGATAAGGAAAGGGAAGAGCATTCGTAGGATGGAGACTAGTCCTTCCTTCAAAGCTTTGTTTTTCGTTCCCCACAGATCAAGAAACCGATCCCAAGTACTTCTAGCAAACAGGATCACGTCCTTCTTCTTGTTCAGAGACACATGCCTCAACGTCGACAAGGTTACTTCAAGAAAGTCGTGATGAAGGGAGGTGTCGGTGGGATAGATATCCAAAAAGGTTTCCAAACAACGAAGAGCGGCCTTTGCGTAGGTACTCTTCAGGATGGGGAGAGAGTTTCGATTTGAAGATGACAGATAGAAGTGACATGCACCCCACCTGTTCGGAAGAGATAGTTTTTCTGAACCGGGTATCTCTCGGTGCAGCAGGACGTGGTTGAGATGGTCCTGCTTGAGTAGCCCGAGGTGTCGGCCTTCTCCGTTTGGTTCCTACTGGAACCTTATCTTCGTCGTCGTCGTAAGTAAGCGAATCCTCCACAAACATTTCTTCATTATCTGTAGGTGGACTCGGAGCGTCCATGGAAGTGTCGCCATCTGTAAACGAAGTATTTATGGGCCTCCCAAGCACCACATTAAACGCCAGCTCGACAATTTCTTCCCATATACACGTTCCCTCCTTTAGCTGCTCTTCCAAACGGTTTAGATGGGGGGTATGCGACGCCACACACTCGAGCGCTTTGATAAAGTCTAGCGCTACTGATGGCAACAACGCACCCCGATGCTTCATTCCTTTAACCAAAAAGTCGCATACGGGAAAGAGGACCTTCTTGTTCAAGTAGGTGATAATTCGTCCGATGAACCACCTATAAGTTCCAGCAGCAGCAGCTAGCCTTTTCTCTGCAGCATCAGAGCTTTTTTTCGCGGTAAGACACGCGGCCTTTTCGGAACGAATGCAGGTAGCTAGTGCATTGAGTATCGGGAGCCAAGCTTTGTCTGGAGGTTTTTCACTGTATTTCTTTAAAACCGATTCTCGGGTAAAGAAGGTTCGGATTGAGCTGAGCCCATCCTGACGCTCTTTGATTTTCGTACTTTGGAGAGCTTCAAGAGCTTTCTGTAAGTTGTCGGCCATGAAGCGTGAACGCGAGAGAGTGGAACATAAAGATCAATGACTTGGGACAGGCGCCCAATTGCACCACACGCGTCGGCCAAGTGTGGTCGTGTTTGTTTCCCGGTGCCGGTTTCGTATAAATAGCGCTCGCTGTAAGAAAATTTTCATTCTTTACTGCCCTCATCTTGTAAAAAATCTTTCGTCCTCCATTATTGAAAGAATGCCATTTAATGGTGTAGTTTCGACTTCGTGTCAAGTTTAGCAGTCTTTTCTTTTCTCCCCATTCATTCATTTTCCTCATCGCCTCCATTCGTGTGATATTATTCTTACATTCCGCCCTGCTTCACCTGAAGTCCAGGTTGTCCCCGCATCTCTTCTCGACAAACAAGGCCACTTTCTGCCCGAGTAGTGCATTATACTTCCACAACTACTTGGTTCTGGTGATGTGCCAAAAGCAACGTATTCTAGTCGTCTAATCAACGACTGGATGGTCTACCTCTAGATTCGAACTCTTCTGTTTAGGTGGAGAATTCATCCTTCTGTGGTTGTCCTAAATATCCTTGTCTTCGTGTATATAATACTGTATCAACTTGAAATAATATAACATGTTATCTTACCTGGAATAATAAACTGTCCAACACGTATGAGCTCAAAGAAATATATGTCTATCTATGCAATGCACGTTTAACTGGTTCCATTGGTGACTGGTTTCTGTAAGACCTTGGCGATGGTGCTGGCCAGCGGCGAGAGTTCTCCATGAAGAGCTTGGTTCAAGAACCACTCTTTGCTCATATAATTCCTGATACTAAATACGCATTCATGAACATCAGCGCAGAGAGACATAAACCAAACAACTCACCCATCGGGAAGAAGCACCACGACATTCAAGCCCTCGGTCTCAGCAATATCCTTCCTCGCTTTCAGCCATTTCAGGGTCCCAGATAGTGCACTTCCACTTGACCCACCCACCAACAGGCCTTCGTTTCGCATTATCACTTGAACAGCATCGAAAGCTTCCTTGTCGCTGGTCTTGACCCACTCGTCGACGCAGGCGGGGTCGCGAGATAATACCTCGGGTATAAAATCATACCCTATTCCCTCTACAACGTATGCGATACCGTCGGTCTTGGTGTTCAACGAGTCGGGTAAAGCGAGGATACTTCCCTCCTGTACAACATGTCAGCTCGAACAGTATAGAGCTTGATTAGTACGGATACGCACAGGGTCAACACCAACAACGATACAATCTTTGTTATGTGTCTTCTTGATCGCCCTGGAGATACCTGTAACAGTACCTCCAGTCCCAGCTCCGCAAACAATAGCATCCACCTTCAGCGACGATACGCGAGCTGAAGTCGATGGTGTAGACTTGACAGCATCAATAATCTCAGGCCCAGTCGTCAGCTCATGCGCCAGTGGGTTGTTCACATTCCCATATTGGTCCAAGATGATTCCATGTGGAATCTCCCGCTCCAGTTTCCGAGCAACTCCTGAGATCGTTAAGGAATTCAGCCACGAGATTTCTAAAAAGATGAAGCAGACGCTACCTATGTGGCTTTCGGGAGAGTCCCATGCGGCTTCTGTGGGCGTACGGACGACTTCTGCTCCCAACGCTCGTAGCGCGGCTTCTTTCTCCTGCCGAGGGAGCGATTGTTAAGACCAGGATTCACACCGTACGGATCTTGAAGCTTGAGGGACTCACAAGTGACATTTTATTCGGTAGAGTGATGATCACCGAATAACCCTTATCTGTAGTATTCAGCATATGTTCGTGAGCCATTAAGGTGCGAGACCTTACCTTGATTGCACAAGCCATTGCGAGACCAATTCCTATGTTCAAATTCGAATGTTAGACAATCGATTCCCGCATCAAATGAACCATGGTATACCTGTATTTCCCGAGGTAGGCTCGATGACGACGCTCTTCCCTGGAATTAGTTTGCCATCCTTCTCAGCTGCTTCGACCATTGCTTTCGCTATACGATCCTTCACTGAGCCTCCAGCGGACATGAATTCAACTTTCCCCACTATGACAAACAGCATCTCGTCAGTCCTTCGATTCGAAGACAGTTTGCCTCCGGAGCTTACAAAGGTTGCATTTGAGCCCATAGAGCTTCGCTACTTTGTCGAGACGTATTAGCGGGGTGTTTCCGACTGCGTCGAGAGCGTTATTAAGGATTTGAGGCATTTCGGAAGAGGATAGATAGTGGTCAAAGATAAAGGAGAACGTGTCTAAACGCCCTAAAAACACCCGAGCGCCTATTGACTTATTATCAGGCCCCAGGGTTACACTCAAACTTTGACGGCGGAACAATAACTTATTCAATAACGACGACAATCCGTACATGGTCAACTACCGAAATCTTAAGTGCAGAGTCGAAATAAGGTATATGCAAGACAGAATAAGCACATCGATGACTGGGGCCTTAACCATGATTCCATCCTCACCGCGAAACCTTAGAAATCTTGGTGGTACTGTTTCACTGTTTCGTCTGGCACTCCATGGCTGGAGGTAGCCGACTTCGCCGCTACGTCTCTGAGCTCATGTGAGTCGATCTCGATGAAAACCTGATTAACCACTATTAGAGAGAGTTCAAATGGAATTCATGTACTTACCTCTGGATGACGCGTTGGATGACTGATATTCCCGAATACGTTGCGCTACTCAAGCTCGTTAGAATTCAGAAGCAAGACGAATTGGGCTCATGCGGTCTGCTTACCCGGGCATTTGATCCTTGGGACTCTACACCGCTTGAGGTGTTCACTGTATTGGCGTCGTAGCTCCAGGCAGCGCGCACGTTAAGGCTGGATACCAGTGAGTTACTGTATAGCTGTAAATATCAAGTCAATATTGGATCTTGAACGGATAGTGCTTGTGATAGACCTTGGCAAGGGCGATATTGACCATAAGCTGGCTGTAAAATGTGATGTTATTAAAGGGACTGTTATTGAGAGCTCAACATACTCTGCAGTGGTCGAAGTAGTGAGATACAGCACGAGATTGATAGCAGCAGAGATTGCCGTCAATAGTCCAGTTTGAAGTGTAACTGGCGCGCAGAATAAGTGCTAGATCTGTAGGTAAGAGACGGCAACCCACCCCCGATAATTCTATCAATTATTCTGTCCGTGTTGGAGAAACCCGTTCGCCTACGATGCTAATGTCACAGCTGAGCGATGGAAAGGCTAAAAAGAAGACGCCAACGTACCAGATGAGTTACGAGGACCACAGTGATGACTGTGTCCGTTACAGTTGCGCCCACCAGCCATAAAATGGCCATGTTTTGGAGTATAAGACCTTGATCCAAGAAACCCTTGCTGAGCGTCCAACTGAGAATTGATGTTAGCTTTTTTTTTCGGACAGACCGTGACAAAACTTCCTAACCTCAGGACAGAAAGCACTATGCTCGCACAGCCAGAAATGACAGCCAAAGCTGTAACCAGCCAACCTAGCCATTTCTTTCCGGTCAAGACCTAGAGGCGATTTTATGTTGAGAGCATATACACAGTTCAGGTAAAGACGACCTTACCCTTACACGCCATGCAAAGAACGATTGAACAATCATTGAAATGAGTCCCTAAAGATGGGATGCGTCTTCGCTCTAATGACTAGCTAACAAAGAAATAACTTACGACCATGAGCGTTTCTTGATTGTTCCATTTTGTCAACTGAAAAATAATTGGGAATAAGTATTTGCTCACCTACTTGAATTACTAGAAACGACGCTCAGCTCACATGTGCATTATGAGATAGGAGGTAGGAAGCTCACATGGAGTAGGTGTGGCCTGCGCAATCAAGTCTCCTGAGGAAACCAAAATTTAATCAAGATAGCACACGAGCAATAAGTATACTATCCGCACCGAAGTTATTGACCAGCCGATCATAGATATACGCTATAGCCAGGGCTGATTGTACGGTCTCGAGTACAATAAGTAAGACGACCTGCCATAAAATTAAGAAGGGCTTCATATGGAACTAACGGTTCAACATGCCAACATCCTGATCCAAGGTCTATCCCTAGTAAGAACGGTCAGTACGGTCCTTAGAGTCAATAATCAAGTGTTTCCTACTTTTTCTGCGCTTTGAAATACACAGAGCACTGAGTGATGAGAACACCATATAGAACGAGATTGAAGAATGTTCCGAGAAGAGTAGGACCAGATCTTTTTTTTCCTCTAAGCTTGCCGTCCGAAGATGTGGAAAGTCAAACGTACATGGTCCTGGCAAAATTCGGGAGCTCAATAGGTGCCGTAGACATGAGTGTAAATTCCGAGCGTTGTTGAGGGAGCTACTGCCAGAAGGGGGCCTTACCAAATTCTGGCTTGCCGGCTCTTATAGAACTTCGTTAGAATAACCATAGTCACGCTGGAACCCAGCTGAACCGCCTGAGACACATACTACAATATTGAACTGGTTCAGAAATCAGATCACTGTCCAGTGTTAAAGTTTATGATCTAAGATAGATTGGTGGAAAATCGTTGTCGTGGCATTATGGGAGCTCCATGACTTTATGCAACGCTTTGAGTTGATTTGAGGGTGATTCACAGCTTGGCCTTGCAATTGCAACCTGGATCCAAAAACAGAAGAGCGTATTGTACTGCTAGACCTGTCACCACCGCCCTAAGACCGCCGCCTAAGACAGCCTAGCACCCAAAGAAAAACAATGCAAGCACTCAGGTGGCCACCTGCTATCTCTTCAGCTGAAGTAAAACAAAGCTATGTTTTAGGTCACGGTAGACCGCAGCGACCGGGTTTGAATCTGTTTGAATAAGATCCGAGCAACCGGATGCGGTAAACCCGTTTGAATTTTGAGAGTCGGGTCTGTTTGAGAGTCGTCGGATTTATTTGAACGAGAACTTGAGAGTCGGATCCATGAGGCTTGAGCAATACTTAGCGCTCAACTTGTTCGATCAAGTTGGGCGCTTATCGCACCTCTCTTCCCTCGGTACTACTTCGTACCATCCGTCCTTGCGGCTCCGATATTGCACTCCCATTAAAACACTGGCTTGCGAGTCCTTCTCAAGATATTCATTTATACCGCGGCGAAAAAAGACTCAAGAAAGATTCACAATCGACTATCATTCAAACATCAAACTTTTTAGGCCGGATAAAGTCCAGCTTATACCTCTGTGACTCTAGATGCCACGAAATATATCCATCTCTGAACCCTCGCCATTGGAATGCAATTGCCATATCAACCTCTGAAAGTCCCATATCCTTACCATCCAATCCTTCGCTCACTATTCTCTCGCAGTCTTGCAGCCTCAGAACCTCATCTATCCTGTACGTGGCACCCCTCACTTCGTCGCACAATAGGCTAAATGTATCTGATATCGTCCATTCTCCGCATGCACCCGTTCCTCTGTACTCCTTGAGCGATTGTGTCCGTAGGTGAATCAAGTTGACGGTTTCGCCGGAAAGCTCCTCCTTGTGAAAGGAAAGGAGATCGTTCATGACTTCCTATACACAAAAAAAGTGAGCATTCGAGCCCAGAGTCGCAAAGTAGTAACTCACGATGTAGAATGACATGTCAGGCAATGCCATGATATACCTTGACAATGGTAAGT
The DNA here is from genome assembly GCA_009733575.1 of Gymnopus androsaceus JB14. Lineage (NCBI taxonomy): Eukaryota > Fungi > Basidiomycota > Agaricomycetes > Agaricales > Omphalotaceae > Gymnopus > Gymnopus androsaceus. The sequence goes on along the minus strand of ML769468.1, from coordinate 49,172 downwards.
GTTGTTCTTTAGTCGCTTTAAATATGGAAGCAGCATATGCTTCGCCAAGGCCGGTTTTGTAGCGAATATAATGCGGGCTGTAAACCAATACCTTGCCAGTTAGAATGAAATGTCAAGGGCCGTATCTTCAGCTTACAATTGAATTGTAGCTCCGGACGAGGTTTCTCGGGCTGCATGACTTTTGCCGTGATGCCGCTGTTTCGCAAGATGTTGGTAGCCCATATCATAGGGACTGGCACGCAGCTCGGTATCTACGGTCAGGAGACGTTTCTCCAAGAGACATGCGTCTACAAAATTGATCCAGGGTATAACTGCCAACCCCCTTTGCACTGCATCTCCTTCGTGGACACGCGAGAGCTCTTTTATGCATTCGTGGTAGAGAATGAGTATGCCAGATTGCTGAGACTCGCCAATGTAAAGACGATGTGCGAAGTTCGCGATCTCTTCGTACATGGTTTCGTTGTCCATTGAATCGTCTATGACGATCACCAGGGCGGTAAGTTTCCCCAAGAGAATCCTCATTTCGGTGTCTGCGAAAGGGTAAGCCCGTTCGATGACAGCCGAGGACGAGTCTTCAAGGATCTCGAGCTTGGCTGTAGTCCATGATATCACGGGCCCGAGCGTGTTATGAATCCAGCCGTGATGGGAATGAAGGAAGTTCACTGAAGGTGGTTGAGGAGCAATGTATCGATGATCAATTTCGCGAAGGAGGAGTTCAAGACGACGGACATAGTCTTTCGACATATTTTTCTTGAGAGTGGGAGAAGCCGAATCAGATCTACTGTCTGTGGTCATTACTTTCATCGTTCGCGGAAATACCACTTGACCAACAACATTTTTATAGTGTGACTCGGCATGAGCTCGATTGATTCTACTCCAATGGGCCGACATCACGGGCGCGACGGATATCTGGCTAAATGGCTTTGGGCCTTCGGCTAGTATGTATTATAATTCTTTTCTTCTCCTCTTTCACTACTAGTAACGGTATTGCAGAGGATACGACTAGTTAATGTTGCCGATGTCCTCGTATTTGGATCACAGATCTCAGTGGCAGTGGATTGGGGAACCACAGCAATCATCTTGCAGAGACAATCATAATAAATCGTAACAGTATCTCCTTCCAGTGGAATTTGGCTGAATGACAGGAATCCCCGGTGGTCCACGGCAATGCCCGCATGCCACCCTATCTACCCTGCACAAAAACAGCAAAGTGATCATTGATTTGAGTCCCGAACAGAGCCTACAGCCTATTTACGAGGTCGGTTTTGTTGGTAGGAAAATTGGTCATACGACCTTCTTCACATTACTGCCATCGGGAGTACCTTCACCTTTAATATCTCTTGGCACTAGACTATTCGCAGTCACGATTCAAGATGACCGCTTATACTGTAGCACTATGTGGAGTGGTGCCGATTCTCTATTTCCTCATTGTCGCAGGTTTGATTGGGAATCCCTTCAAGTTATGCCACCTTCCTGGCCCTGTCTACTGTCGGTTTTCTCGTGCGGCCTTTCTTCTTCATATGTTCAAGGGAGATAATGGTGCATGGGTTCACAAACTTCACGTCCACTACAACAGTCGCGCCATTGTTGTTGGCCCAAATCTCATTTCAATCTATGGCCCCAACGCTTCCCGTGTAGTCTACGGTACCTTACCTCACAACGTTCTTCACAAAGATCCCGAGATTGCAGATGTCTTTTGCTTACTGGGTGGAAACTCTGGACGTAATCTTCCCAGTATCAATGACTCTAAAACTGCCATGGCGCGTCGACGATCTTATGGACCCCTCTTTTCTTCGACCAATCTTCATATTCATCGCTTCCAACGTATTGGAAGCTTTATGGAGCACTTTCGCTTGGTAATACACAAAAAAAGTATTTCTGCCTCCGTTGCCGTATCGGAGTCCACTACCTTTGATACCGATATCATGCAACCCCTTCGTTCCAGTGCTCTGTACTCCATTGCCAGCATTGTTTTCAACCCTGCGTTCGTCGAAAAGTACTTCCAGAGCGATGATCTCGACGTAACCATCCCTGATGCAGTGGATTTTTTCTTTGGGGATGGCCTACTTGAGATGGTGTTTGGTCCAGTCCATCACCTAATCTCAAAGTCGTCGTTCTTCAGAAACCGAATCTTGGGTCTTGGATCTGCGAGAAGGCTTCGTGCAGTAAGTCAATGAAACACACATCTCCTAGTAGCAGCATTCATATGCTTAACTATTTCTCAGATTATTGATGACAAGCTCGCACAGGCTTTTGTGGTCCCTGAACAATTTGGACGAGTCACGGCAGATCGAGCAAGATCTCTCTCCAACAATAAACTAGTGGAGGAACTTGCTTCTGGACCTCCCTCTCTCCTTCGCACTGCGCTTGAAAGTGGACTGGACATTGGTACCGTGAAGAGTGAAGTGATCACTTTCATAGTCGCAGGTCCGACGAACCTTTTGATTTCCTTGTACTTGGGCTCACTTTCATCGTCGCAGGAGGCGATACTGTTGTACTCTCCACTTGTTTCATTGCATGGCTACTCTCAATAAACCCTACTGCACAAGAAAAGCTCCACGCCGAGTTAGCTTCAGTTTTTCATGATGAAGACGAGCGGCATAGACAGCTAGATATTCGCGCACTCGAAAATTGCGATTACCTCACTTGGGTTATCAAAGAAGGTCTGCGTCTCTATCCCGCGATCCCAGGACCTATACCACGCACTACCGTTTCATCTGAATCTGATGGCAGTCATATTCACATCGAAGGATTTATCATCCCTCCATACACGTCAGTACTCATCCCTCCCGGAACATCTAATCGCGACAGTGAAGTCTTTGCTGATCCGGACTCTTTCATACCTGAACGATGGTCAAAGGAGAACGAGACGCCGGATATGAAGGCGTCCATGCTCTCCTTTGCCGCAGGTCCAAGAGTTTGCATAGGGCAGCATTTAGCTTGGATGCAGATGAGGTATAACATTGCATGGCTTTTTCTTGACTATTTTATCAAGCCAGCAAAGGAGAACAGGATGCATGAGACTACAGAGTGGCTTTCATTGCATCCTGTAGATGGAAAGTGTCTTCTGACAATAACTTCGCGCTCGGTTTCTTCTTAGAATAATTTCAGGCATTGGTGTCTGCAATTACATTGTAGTGAATCCACTTGGATATAGAAGCTCACGATATCGACGCATGACTATTCTAGTGAATTTGCTCCTCAGCGCGCGCGCGGGAGATTGGCGGGAGAAGTTGATTTCGAACTTTGGAAAGTTCTGTATAACGTCTGAGGCTGTTACGGTTGACCCAGCACTGTTTCAATACGGTGGCAGAAGAAATTTGCCCGTTTGGGGAGGATACATCTTTCAGTGATTCAGTTTCGTCCCCCGTTGATCAGTCATCCTATCAACATCTCCAATCAACATCTCCCGAGAATGTACTTCCCGAGAATGTACTAGTGGAACGAAATAATCTGTGATATCTGGCTGTAGCTGGCAGATTGTTTCGGGGCTCCGACTGATAGTGTATTTGCGGTAAGTCCGCATTTTGCGTATCATAATGATCCTTATCCCAATGTATCTCGAACTGGCTCGTTTGCTCAGCCTAATAACTCCGACGTCCTTCCTCGAATCAGATTATCAGATCGGGATGCAGTTGACTTATGGACAATGTCATTGTCTAAATTTCGTGCTATCTTTCCCCTTCCTCAGCTATGTCAGATTGGAAAGCAATCGCTGCAGCGAAGAAATCAAAGCAACAAGCTCTGATACCCAAGGAGTGGATTCTGGATCGCGCACCACCTCCCAGTGAGATCGATGTGTTGAACATTCCGGAAACTTGTGGCTTGCTTGAGGCTACTGAGCTCGAGATCACAAATTCGGATGTAGATATTCTGTTGGAGAAGTTGGCGAAAGGCCAATGGACCTCTGTCTCTGTCACAACTGCATTCTACAAGAGAGCTATTATCGCGCACCAGTTGGTGAGTCAGTCAGTCACTCGAGGGGGATATCTGCGACTGATAATAACATTCAGACCAATTGTTTGACTGAAATATTTATCGAGAAAGCTCTCGCTCGGGCAGCGGAGTTGGATGACCATTTGAATAGAACAGGCACAGTCGTAGGACCTCTTCACGGTCTTCCTGTATCGTTGAAAGATCAAATCAATATAAAGGGACTGGAAGCTTGCATCGGTATGGTTCTGCCCCATTTTCTCTCAGATTGTCGCTTAATTTACCCTAAAGGGTATGTATCTTGGATAGGCCAACCTGCGGAGCAGAACGCAGTCATCACCGACATTCTCGAGAGCGTCGGAGCAGTACCATTTGTAAAAGCTAGTCTCTCAAGTAGGTTGAAATACACACTGACGATTTCAGGTCAAAACTAACGTGCCTCAAACTCTGATGTGGCCCGAAACCTTCAATCATGTCTTTGGACGAACGTTAAATCCTCATAATTGTTCTCTGACACCTGGGGGTTCATCTGGGGGTGAAGGGGCCTTGATAGGTATGTATATGCAGTTCTACTCCGATTCATAGAAAACTCATCCATTGATTTTTTTAATAGCAATGCGGGGAAGTCCGCTTGGTATGTCATCTTGGTCGATATTCAGTATCATATTATTGACATGGTTTGTTACTGTAGGTATTGGATCCGATGTTGGAGGGTACGCCTGAGCAAAGCCAGCTTGTATCGTTTTAACTATTTTTCCTTAGATCTATTCGCATCCCGGCAGCATTCTGTGGGATATATGCACTGAAACCTTCATATTCGCGAGTGCCGTATTCAGGTTGCGTCAATACTCTCGAAGGCCAGGATTCCATCCTGTCATCGCTAGGACCGCTCTCGAACAGCATATCGGGAATCAAGACCTTCATGAAAGCCGTCGCTGGTGCTCGTCCATGGTTGAAAGATCCTCTCGTGGTGCGTAAACCCTGGAACGACGATGAATACAACTTGGTCGAACATGGTTTGGGAAGAAAACTATGCTTTGCAATTATGTGGGATGATGGTCTCATTGTTCCCCACCCACCCATTATAAGAGGTCTCCAGATCGTGAAGAAGGCTTTGTTAGATGCTGGACATGAAGGTGAGGTCATTCATCGGTCTTGCTTAGGTTGGCATTAAATTGTCCTTGGCTAGTGATTGACTGGAATCCGCTAAAGCACATGGAAATCTGTCTCTGCGTGGTATGGTTCTTTCGTTCGTTGGCTTAGTCGACCAGAGTAAATTAATCCACGTAGCGGGACATATGGGATGCTGGGGCAGAAGAAGACTACAAAGTTGTCACTACACCGTCTGGCGAGCCAGTGATTGCAAGTATGACCCTAGAGGACGAGATAATTGAAACCGAAGTTCGCCATGCGTCCGGTGGTATTTCTGCATATCAACTTTGGCAAGTGCAAAAGAAAAAGACAGCGCTTCGTGAAGAGTACTTGCGTCATTGGGAAGATTCACGCAAATTGACTAGTACCGGACGAGCTGTCGATGCTATCATTTCGCCAGTCGCAAACTATGCTGCTATCGGCCACGGAAAAAACAAGTGACGACTCTATTTTGATTATTGTATTAACGTTAATGAACTTGCTCTTTTCAGGACGGCGAACTACACAATGGTTTTCAACTTGCTCGACTACAGTGCCCTTGTCATACCAGTTTCCAAGGTTGATCCAGAAATCGACGTCGTCAAAGCACCACACGAGTTCTACAATGAAATGGACAAGGCTAACTACGAACTCTGTGAGTTTTGTCACTTCAGAACTATTGGTTCGCAGTATGGTATTGAACGCATCTTAGACAACCCTGCGAACTTTGTAAACGCTCCAGTTTGTATTCAGGTAGTAGGACGGACATTGGAGGAGGAGGCTGTGATTGCCATGGGGGAAATTGTAGATGCTGCTCTGAAAGTTAGCAGTTAACGACGATAGATGTCTGATACAGTAGAAGTCGTTGGATAGTGTACATACACCTACTCAATGAAAGATGTTTGTTCCACTCCTTCTCCTTTCCATCGCATTTGATGATCCTACCCGCAATGTAGCACACGGTCGAAAGATTGGAAAAACTGCAGACCGTCGGGCGTGCGGTGGAATTGGTGAATTCAGGGACAACATAATTAAATTTACTGCGACGATGGTAGCAATATTGCCACCGATTTTTGACAAACCTACCGGTAGGTTTTTTGAAACAACTGGAACAGTTAAAATTAAAGTTTGAAGTTTGAACATACCAGATTAGGCCTACGCAGAGAGGAAATTTGCGGAAATCCTCCGTCCACTCAGGCTGTGAAAGTTCGTCCAAAAAAAGCGTTCACTAAAGCCCGGTTTCTACGCGGGTGGGCTCCTATAGCGAGGCGTAAATTGAAACAAGAAATCTTGAAAACGACATGGCAATGGTAAAACGCATATGCATGAGATCTTGAACCTCAGAGTATTCAAATTTTCGGCTCCTTCCCTCCCTCCTTGCCTCGGGATGATCGGTGAGTTGTTGGAGAGTTCAGTCCTCGGGATGAAGCCTGTGGACTACAATATTATCGACATAAAAACTGCATAATATATCTCCGGTAGCTGGGTGACCACTGACAAGCAAGGCGGGAGATGTGTTTGAGGACAGAAAGGTCTTCCGTTCAGTTTTGGTCTCAACTGAATCTTCGACTAATATTCTCGGCGTTCTGCGTTTTCCTGTATTTCATCGCGAAGAATCATATGGAGAGCGCCCAAAAACATTAAAGTTCATTACAGAAAAGCAAGATGATGGATGATGATACCATTGATAGATGGCGTTGATGCATCTTTCGCTTCTCCTTCCAATCCATCCCGACGATGTTAGGATCCAATATAATGGTGATAATATGGCATTGCATTGCCTTTGGATATCACGAGCTGGCTCGTCCGCTCAGTCCTGGTTAGAGCAGAGCCTGGAATCAGTTTGAGGATTCGAGAAGAATTACTATGTATACGGTACATTTGCTCTTAACCGTTCCATCTTCTAACTCACAGTCATCTAGAACCATGTCCTCCGCGTATTCCGACCTGGTCGCAGAGGCCGGAATTGATCTTCGCCATGTTGAGGACATTTATCTTGCTACTCAGTTCCAACAAGGTGTTCTTCATGGCGCCACAACTTCTGGCCGCTTTTTCATATCCATTTATCACATCTACTTGCCTCCTCATACAAATCTTGATGGCCTCCATGCTTCTTGGGACGCTGTGGTCGGTGCAGCGTCAACCCTTCGCACTGGTTTTGTCCTATCTGCCCAAGGTATCCTTGCTGTGGTGTACAAAACTGATGCTCCGCGCCATGCGTGGATCCAGGATATCCAGGACCAACTCGAAGAAACCGGGATGCAGGCCACAGGGCTCAACTTCATTCACAATCTGGCCTTTGAGCCATTCTCCGGCCGCGTTCCGGTCGCGGTACATGTTGTTGGAAACCCCAGGGCGGGCTACCATGCCAGATTCGCTTTCCATCTATCCATCTTCGATGAACTGAGCGTGATCATCTCAATGAAGTCACTAAACGCGCTCTACCACCAAGGCTTGTCTCGTACCAGCCTCATACCTCCTCATACCTCCTTCGCATCTGTAGCCGCTGCTATCAATGCTCAGGAAATTACAATCGCTGCGCGCGATTATTGGCGTCGAGTTGTTAAGGATTTACCCGATGCACTGTGGCCTATTTCTTCTTCCGTGCAGTCCCGAGCATCTGCTTCTTCGGAAATTCTTTCCCAATACTGCTCCATTCCTGCCGATCTCCCAGCTCTTCGTTCTCGGACATTACGTGCAGCGCTGGCATTGACTATGTCTATACATTCGGGCCTCGACGATCACCTCTTCTGCGAAACACTGTCTTCGCGATCTTTTCTGCCTTCCCACCTTCAGCATATCCTTGGCCCCTGCTTGTCATCCGAACTTGTAAGGTTGGCTTTTAGCTCATCTACGACACTTGAGCAGCTCCTAGGTAATGCCGAAAGTAAGGAGATGGAAAAGGTTGTAAATGAGTGTCCGATGTCACTGGGTCAAATTTTAGAGTCTATTGGGGGTAAGGCCGCCAAGAAAGTTCGCGTTTTTCTAACTGTACATGGTGCACCTCTCTGGCTTAAAAATGATGACATTCCTGGATGGCAGTTCGTTGTATGTGATTTGCGTATATCGTCTGATGTTTTCTGACCTTTGGTACTTGTTTCTAGGATCACTGGACCCACCATGGTACTCCTCTGAGCATCGATGTATTCCCCCCTCGTAATGGTGCTTGTCAGATTCGCATCCGCTACGATCCCTCTATCTCTTCATATGTCAATGTTGGTTCTTTCCTTGACCACTTTGTTTCTACTCTTGGTATCCTTTCTTCCCTGGATTCCAGAGTGGCCATTCCAGCTCCCCAACGGTATACCACAGTCCAAGATGTCCTTCGTCGTTTAGGTCAAATCGATGCTCCCCGAACCCTCCGTTTCGGTGTTGGTCCTCTTAATAACTTGGCGCTCGACACCGTCGCCCCTTCTTACCCTCTCATTCACGAAATGTTCCAGAAGATTGCGCGCTCGAATCCTGATGCACACGCATTGGACTTCGAAGGAAAGAGCACCATGTCTTACAAGGAGTTGGACATTAGATCTACCATCCTTGCATTTAAATTGAGAGATGAGATGGGTGTTCGGCCGGATGATATGGTCTGCATCTTGTTCGATGTTTCTTTTGAAATGATTATTGCTATTCTGGCTGTACTGAAAGCTGGAGGGGCATATGGTGAGTTCACTTTATCGCGTATAAGTTATTAGATTCTGATGCACGGTACATTCTAGTTCCTCTTGCAGTTGATCTTCCCTTTGAACGGATGGCACGGATTTTGGAAGTGGCTGGTGGAAAGACGTTGTTATATGGGCCGGGAACTCCATCGCCTCGCCTAGCGGAGCTGAAGGAGAGATTTCCTCCGCTGAAATCTACCCGCGTCTCAGTCGATGATGTGGAGCGTACCGCCATTTCCTCCTTTTCTTCTTCAAAATCTCTACCCGTAGTAGCCGGTGAAAACCTCGCGTATGTTATCTTTACGAGTGGCAGTACTGGAGTTCCAAAGGTGCGTTTGTGTTCTCCACTTGAACTTTAGGAATGACCGTTTGATGAATACTTCACGTAGGGTGTCGGCGTTGAGCATCGCCATATCTCTGCCTTTGCTCACTCTGGCCAGGCAGACTTCAACACTCGTCCTGGGATGCGAAAACTCCTTTTGTCACCTTACATGTTTGACGTTTCAGTCGGTGACATCTTCTCCACTTTGACCAGTGGCAACACCCTCGTCCTCGTTCGTCGCAACGAGATCCTGTCAAACCTGCCATTCTGGCTCGCGGAGACTCGCACTACCCATCTGTGCATTACGCCTTCTGTAGCTCATCAAATTCCTTCGGACGGCCTTCCTTCTCTTAAACATATCAACTTTGTAGGGGAGACCCTTCCCGTGGATCTCGCCGCCCGTTTAAGCCAGAACAGAGAAGTTTGGAGTACGTCTGGTATTACCGAATGTGCTGTTTCTTCGACGGAGTGGTTGATTCCCTCTCCCTCGACTGTCAGTTCTTTCGGAGAACGGGTCACAATCGGTCTTCCCATCGGACATAACAACATTTATATCCTCCGACCATCCACCAACGACCTCTCAGCCATTGGTGAAGTAGGAGAAATATGCATTGGTGGGCCTCAGGTTGCTAGAGGTTACATGTCCGACCCTACTCTCACCGCTGCCAAATTCGTTCGAGATCCTTTCACCAAAATTTACGGTGCTCGGATGTTCCGCAGTGGCGATTTGGGCAAGTGGAATAGAAACGGGATGATCGACTTTATGGGAAGGATGGATGGGCAAGTAAAGATAAGAGGCATGCGGCTAGAGACTGGTGAGATTGAGACGGTGGTGTCGCAGTCGCATAAGGACGTTCTGGCGGTTTACGCGGATGTACATAAAAGCGATGGTGAACAGGTTTTGGTCGCCGTGTTCACATTGCGTCCTGAAGCGGTTCCGGCGACAGAGAGACAGACAATTGCAGGTCATAGTGATATGTGGGTCATTCCTTTGTCAGAGGAAAAGGTGAAGAGTGTTGTACAGAGTGCAGAGGAGGCGTGCGAGAAGTTCTTACCCAAGTATATGAGGCCGACGATATGGCTGTGCTTGAACTCGTTTCCAAAGGATCCCAATGGCAAGCTGAACCGCCGCGCTCTCAAGAGTGTTGTGCAGGAGTAAGCCTTCTACACTTGATTAAATGTTTCCGCTGATTTTGTTTGCGTAGAGTTAAGCTGCATGGTATCACCCCGATAAGAGAGTCTCAAATGCCTGACGGTACAGTCTTTTGTCCTCTCAGGTTTCACCCAAACTCATCTCTCTCCAAGATCTTCCCATTCGCAAGGCAACCACAGAAACCGAGCACACTATTGTCTCAATTCTGTCCCAAGTGTTAGGTCAAGGTCCAGAAACAATCAGCCTTGATGCTAGCTTCATCCAGCTTGGTGGCACCTCTCTTCAAGCTATGCGTGTTACCACTGCTCTCCAAGCATGCGGAATTGGAGCCACAGTCGCCGATTGTCTAGATGACCGCAAAACTCTGGCTATGTTTGCTCAACTACCTCGTATCCAAGCTCGCCGGCCCACATCCTCTACAATGACCGGAGAGTTTGGTAACCAGCCAGAATATTCTCCCTTCCTCCTTTCTCCTGTGGGATGGGAGGAAGGTATCAAGGCGGTGGGCCTAAAAGTAGAAGATGTCGAGGATGTTTATCCTTTCAGTACTACCGCGCGCGGGTGGGCTGAATTAGCACTCCAGAATGAAGGACGTTCTCTCATCTGTCAATTTCAGCACAATCTCGGCACTGATATTGATTCCTCTCGTTTTGCCCAAGCATGGGAACAACTTTGTCTTATTGAACCGTCTCTTCGGACTGTACTCATTAAAATACCTGGTTCGGGTCTTGTCACACCCGCTGTCTTGCGTCCTACGAGGGAGGTCCTAGAAGGGCGAAATGCAACATTGGAAGTGATGAAGCTTGCGGATGGAAAGGAGGTAGAAAAAAAGGTCCAAGAAGTATTTGGAGAACACAGGCTGGTCCTTGGAGTTGTTCCACTAAAGAATTGGCTAATCCTAGATGAAGAGAGTAAAAAGTGGACTTTTGCTTCATCCAGGCATCATTCTCTTTATGACGGCAAAAACCCTCGATTATCAAGAGAAAGAACTCTCTCTTCTTTACCATCAAGGTCCTGAGGCCATCCACAGTCTTTCCACCAAGCGTAACCTTCGCAGTTCATTTGGCATGTATATCAATGTTCTTTCCAGTACCACCAACAAAGCCTTTTGGGAGGACTACCTGGCTAATGTACAGCCTCCTGTTTGGCCATCTCCAAAGGATGTTAGGGTGGGATACTCAAAGGTTAGTTTCATCTCCAAAGGACATTAGGGTGGGATACTCAAAAGTTAGTTTAGGATCTTGCGAAATTCCAGTTTAGCGTTGCACCATGGGTAGGCGATCTTGCCAGTGTAGCGAGGAAGGCTGGAGTGACGAAAGGGGCAGTACTGAGAGCCGCTTATGCTATCGCCATAGCGGAGCGGCAGGACGAGTGTGTGATGGATATCGCGGACAGAAACAGTGATGTTCTTGTTTATGAGACGGTCGAGGGCCGAGGGGCGGCTGGGGTTAATGAAGTGTGGGGCTTCTGCACACATATGGATGTTCTGCGAGTGCCCGTCCCTGCTCTCGTTTCTACAAAATCGGAGACTACAGAAAAGGGCCTGTATTTGAGCAAGCTGTTGGAGGTTGTGAAAGACGCCAATAGGAACTTTGCGAATACATTGCCTGCAATGGCCCAAGGGATTGAAGTGGCAGCGGAGGTTTTGGAACCAAAGGTAGTGAAGGGAGGAAAATTCCAAACTTCTGTCTTGAACATATTGGACATGAGTGGCGGGGAGTTGAGCAATAATTCATCTGAAACAGAGACTGAGGTCAGTTCTCCTTCTTTGTCGCTGCTCAGGATGTGGTTTCTGATAAGATTTGTAGATTGTCGAGGACAAGGACGGTGTAAAATCTATATTTGCTGGCAGTTTTCTGTCGCAGACTATTGTGGGTGTTTATCTTCCTCTATGCGTGGAGATCCACATCAGGAAGGAAATGGTTATGTTTATTTGTCCTTACGATCCGGACGTTGTGACGAAAGAAGATATGGACAAAGTCGTGCAGAGGCAGATCGAGGTGTTGGATGCACTGAGTGCTATGGATGTATAATTTGGTAGATATAAGTACCGACTCGCTGCCAAAAACAAAGTTTGTATTGATAACATGATTTGAAAACCGACTCGATCCAATATCTGTCGTTCGTGAACAAAGCGCTCGACTTTGTTCACGAGGGAAGGCCACAGGGTAGCGACAACTCTAAACATCCCTTCTTTCAAGATAAGCTCACCTCGTAAAATAATTGCAACTATCTGAACGTCCAGTCACTTCCAGCAAAAAAGCCAATAAATATAATCTGGGATTTCAGTCCGTTCCGGTCGTTCAATAATGAATCAAAAAGTAGTTTAAACGGAAAATACTCTACTCATATATAGCCATTCCTCAAGAAAACACAGCACCCAATTATTATGTTACAACCTCAGAAGTCTTTTTAGCTGCGAAATGCAACGTCCAGGAAGAGAGCAATCTTTTGCTATTGACCTCCTCGCCCGTCAGCCTGTACAACGAAAAATGCGCATGAGCTTCAGTAAATCAAAGCGACGAGACGAGGCTCACCCAGGTGTTCCGTATGTCAGCGGCGCAAGGAAAACAAACATTGCGAACATCGCTATACAAAAGAGGACAAAGATAATAGGACCTTTGAGTCCAATATCAGCAACCTGACGCTTCCTACGCCTCATTGTCGGGGATTCAACAGAAACGGGGTAGTTGATCGTCTCTGATAGAATGAACTGAAGCACGGCTCCAGCGATAAGGGCAGACGCCAAGTGCGATGCCAGGTAGTGGTGAACAAACAATTGCCTGCTCATCAAAAAGAACGGAGCATAGTGTACGCCCCAAACCACAAAGAAGAAACCAGCCGAGTTCCAGAGACGGTTACGAACGGCTGTGAGATCAACGTCAGTATAAGAACGAAAAAAAGAAACACAATCGTGACTCACGGTCAGGAATAGGATCTTGATTTCGTCTACGTGCTAAAAGGTCTGCACCGAGAATCCCAACATATATTGATAATCCAACAACACAAGTCCACCATCCAACAAGATTTCCGGTTAAATAGATCTGCTTCTGCGAGTCGTTCTCCGTCCAGAAACTGATTCCACTAATAAGGAAGGGCCAGTTGAGAGGTCCACTGGCATAAGGATGCGAGGCCGTCAGACCAGCATTGTGCTGCAGCATGAGCAGCTGTAGCTCCCCATACTTCCTGAAAAAGTTCATGCTCTTGGGAACCTTGGGAGGCTGAGGGCCGGTGCGGTGTTTTGGGTCTTGGCCATCTGAACAAAAGCGTCAGTATGGCTTATGATTGGTCGGGACGGAGACATCTCACTTTCGTCGGTGATGATATCATCTACGAACCACGTCGCCGTCTTTTCACTAGGGTTTTTGTTACCGTTGATTTCCTGCTGTCTGAAGGCCCAGTCAGGAAGCTGCTTGCTATGCGTCCACATCGACACTCTCGTTTGTCCGTGAATTAGTCTAAAGTATCCCGATTTGCTCTTCCAAGCCTCCCCGCCATGTGCATCAATGAGCGTCAGTTGGAAAAGCGTCTCATTGTGACGCGAGGTATCATCCCTCGGCCAAGTGGTAAACTCCTGGTTGGTAGGCATCAGGGGCGACGCGACATCATGGGTAAGAAGTAAGGTGTTGGTGGCGACGTGAAGCAGTTGGATCATGTCATTGTGGCGAACAATCCTACCCCGACCAGTTTCAGGAAGAGCTTTCGTGGGGATAACTTGCCAGTGGTTGTTTATGTCTTCGTGGCCATAACCAGTCACCTGTTGACCTGAAGCATTTCGTTAGTTGAGATAAAGCACAGGATGGAAGATCACACATACCTTGGCTACTGATACGACCGTCGTCATATTTGAGAGGGTAGCGTTCAACGTGTGAGTGTAAGAAGACCTTGGTATCTTTGTGTCTCATGGAAATAGTATCGTAGTATCTGATCTCTGCAAGCAACGTCAAAAAACTTGTAGGACGTCACAAATTACGAAGTACTTACCTTGACTGTTCAATAACATTTCATTACCAGCGAGGGTTTCCTGGAACGCCGGGCTCATGAAACTATCACCAGTACCGGAAGTAGGCAGGAGAGCAAAATGAACCCAGAAGAATGAAAGATAGATGATAAAGGGGATGACAATAAGCCCCACAGCCCTCGCAGCAAAGTGTTTCCAAAAGTAATCCTGCGGGTATATGAGTGGGCTGTAGAGACTGATAATGAATCACGAACCATAGTCGGAGACCTCTTGTGGTCCAGAATACCCCAAAGATCAATGAGCACGGCAACCCCGACTGTCGCGACTGTGAGCACACCGTTAACTTTCGAGCCCCATGTACAAGCCATGAAGACGCCCGTTGCTACGAGCCAGCCAAACCATTCAGTTGTGAACTCTCTGGAAGGAAGCTAAGTTTTTCAAAAAAAATCTTGACTGGACTTTACGAAGCGTACCTGTAGCGCAGCTTTTGGAATCGAACATAAGAGTAGATGGTGAGGGACATGAAGAATATCAAACAGGCATCTAACAGAATAAGACGCGACTGGGCGATATGTGCGTTGTCTGGAAACCAACGCGTCAGAGACTGAGAACTGAACGAAAACGGTATATTACACACCAAAAAGGATTAGTGCGGCAGAAAATGCTGCAATTACGGTTGAATACCCGCTCTGCTTCATGATTGCATAGACGACTGGAACTGTAAGACTACCGAATATGGCAGGGAGTGCGCGCATTCCAACATAAGGAACGTGATGCTCTGTATAGCTGTCGCCGATGTTTTCAAACTGAAAGTGCCCGTCGAATCCGGAGAACCAGCCAGCCAGTCCGAACAGAAGTTTAGCAAAAGGAGGGTGGACGTCAAAGTAATATTCTCCGAGAATATAATAAGACGCAAATTTTCCAAAGTGGACCTCGTCGAATCTGAAAGCTGCAAGTTAGAGAGGGTGTTATGCGGGATATATATGACAACCGAACTCACACAACTTGGTCGGGATGGTTGATCTTGTAAAAGCGTAGCGCGAAAGCCAGCGCTGTCAGGACAGCGACGACAGCAACACTAGCCTTTTGTGTTTCAAGAATTCTTTCAATGGGATGGCGGGTGTTCTGCAAATGGATCAGTTTTGTGGCAGGAGCAGTAGGAGGTTGCGTACAGGGTTTTGGAATACGTCGTCTGTATGCTCCTCCTCTTGAATCCGGTCATATTCAAAGTTAGATCTCCCTGCAACTGGGATTCGCTGGCGTAGTTTTCCAGGACTCGCCATAACGGAGATGAGTTGTCAAAAGAGAAAGGAAAGTCAAATTGAACCGCAAAACCTTGCCACGCGCAACTTTACGTACGTTGATGAATGCGCGTCTAAATTTCGGGTGCTCGCTGGACAATTGCTGGAAGGACTCGGGACAAACTCTATCGTGCGTTTGCTTAAGTATAATATATTCACTAATCCAGAATATAAGTAACTATAGACAGCAGAAAGGAATTACTGATAAAAGGAACGACATGGCACGACATATTGGCAAAAAGGAGGGAGGGAGAGTTGAGAAAGTTCGTCAGGGAAAAAAAAGAAAAAAAGAAACCGAGGAAGAAACTGGTAATAAGTAAGAGTAAGAGAGATCACAGATCAGCTAGAGACACAGGTACACCAAAAATGACAAGAGAGACGGTTATACAGAGGGGAAGCGAGAGGGAGGGAGCGTTGGGCCAACATGTGGAATATATACAGTGTAATGTTGGCTTTGATCAGGGAGCAAGAATAGACTCTGGAATCATTGAGAAGCAAGCAAGCACAACAATGAACAGAAACAAGCCAAACAAGGGATCGATTAATCCCGAGCAATCCAATCCGTACTTCTCGACACCAGTTCAATCGAGTTGTCAGTGGTCCAGAACAACCTCTCAGTTGCGCTTCGGCCAGTCCAACTCTTCTGGTCTCTCAGAATCATCGCCTACAGGGAGAAAAAAAAAGTAAATCCAGTGAAGAGGAAGAAGAGAAAAAACCGCAACATACCTGCTGTGCACCAAAGTTCCTTTGGTCATGCGCAAACAGATCCACGTTATCGTCCAAAGCTTCACTCAAAATTTGCAGATCCTGTAAAATCGCCTGCATCGCTCTAACTGCACCCAACGTCAGAATCTCCTTTCTGTTCCGCGTCGCTCCCTGATTCGGAGCCGGGAGGGAACGTGAAATGGTCTGAAGGACGGTGTGCAGGATCCGCTTCGTCTCGCTGATGATCTTTTGCGCCTGGGGGAAGTTCCGTCTCGATACCAGAACAAGGGCGCGAGTAATCATGTCGGAAGCGAGAAGCTCCATCCTTCTTCGGACAATAACCGGGTCGGAGACCGAGGAAGGAGGCTTGGGTGCATTGGGTGTTGGGGGGAGGAGAGTGACGGTGAGCAGCACAGGGTGAGCGAGACGAGTGACATTCTTGGATGCAGCTGGGTCGAAGAATGAACCGTCGACTTCTACTACAGGTACCTCGTCAATCATCCTATCCATCATACCGTCTGCGAAATCAGGTCCATCGTCAATAGTAAGAGAATCCAAGCCCATGCTCTGGACGAAACGATCCGTAGCATTCATGTTACGCATGTCCACACGATTGCCGTGCCCGTTGTTTCGTGCAAGGCGCTGCTGAAGGTCTGTATTGTCGAGCTCCAACTCGATAAGCATTTCCTTCCTCTCGCCATACCGAAGCTCGCCTACTTCAACATCCACATTCTGTCCGTCGCTGGCAAGAATGCTCGATGGACCCCCAGACACTTTCCTTATCCTGAACCGATTGCCATCTACAATTTTCATATGTAGCTTCATGTTCAGAAGGCCAATGGACATCATTCCGCCGACGCATCCAGCGATACTATCACGGAGATCGTACCAGTCTTTGACAAATGTGTACGTCCCGGACGTATGGTTCGACATGAGCCACAGGGAGGCTGGATCGTGCGAGCGACCATAGCCAAAGGAGTGTATCGGCACGTTGGCAGCCTCAGCTCGTGCAAGTACGAGGTCCATTTGCGCTCGGCGCGTACTATCAGAAGCATCGGAGACTAGAATCATTCCGGAGATCGAGTTGCGCGCTTTACGTTGCAGAACGACATCCAAACCTAATAGAAAACATGGTGTTGGTTAGGGAGGATGAGAAGCGAAAAAGCACACTCACCGTGGTTTACAGCCGTCACAACATCCGTTTTTTCATCCTTGCTAACGCGCACCAAAAATTCGTCTTGACCACTGCGGCCCATTCCCATTTCTTCTGGGTCGGTTGGCCTCGTCGAAATATCTTCGATAAACCTCTCCAGTCGAGCTTTGCTTTGTCCTTTGCTCACGCTCAAGAACGGCGTCTTGCGTACTCTACCTCCTTGACCAACCTCAAAGGTGACTAGACTGAGACGGTCTTTGGTGCCGAGTGATGCTATGACAAAGTCTAGAGTTGCTTTGATGACGCGAAGTTTCAGCTGAGCGGTGCTGGGGGATGAGCTGGGAGGAGGGAGGGAGATGACGAGTATGAGATCCATAGACGGATGAGGGAGAGGCGTGAGCGAGTTGGATGGTCCAGACGAGGTGTACGGTGTCACCAAACCTGTTGGAGAGTTGTATTGGCTCAACTCATCATCCTCTCCCAGTGTGCTTAGTTTATGTTGTAATGGTTGCCGCTGTGACTGCTGAAGCATAGATCCGTGAGAGGTGGAAGAAGTCATGGTTGATCTGGATGAGCCATTCTGGAGTAGACTATCGACACCACTACTGACCGTAGTAGATGTACTGCCACTCAGCATCCTCATTGCTTTCGAATTTCCGCCAAATTCCTCCATTTCCAAAGCACGCACCTCTTCCGGTTGTTGGTAAGATGGGTTCTGGGACTGGAACATGTTAACCAGGGCTTGGATAGTGTTTCGCCAAGCTTCGAGAGACGATCGGTCTTTGTAGATTAAGATGAACGAGGCGAGTTCATCTTCCATGTCGATGGTAAGAGACATTTCTCCTGCTGCACTTGATGCCGTAACTTGCTTAATGTGGCGAACATAGATTCTGCCCTTCAGGCGAAGAACACCTTTGGATTGCGTCGACATTGTGGATGCGGTCTCGGCAAGCCCTGATGCATTCGACAGCAATCGGCCGAGTGAGCGTTTCTTTTCTTCGACGACACAAATAAGTGCCTCTTTGAAGAGATAAACGTAAAACTCGCGGACAAGAGAATCTCGTCTAACGGAAAGGAGGTCATACATCTGGAGAGGACCGAGATCAGATAGGGGATGACCCTTCCAGTCTATGATACGGTTGCGCAAGTCTTCTGTGATGGCGTTGAACGGCGAGTCTTCTTCCTGGATAATGTTTATTGGTTGGTTAGATCCTGATGAGTACGACTCGTGCCCATGGCCAGATGAGTTGTTGTAGTGGACTTCCTGAGGGGAATAGGACTCGGAGAGTTGTTGTTGCCTTCGAGGTTGGGGTGAGACATGACCCCCATTGTGAGTGGGCTCCTTCCTCAAATGACCATTCGAGCTATATTCATGCGGCACAGGTCCAGGGACTGGCGCATGAGCTCGCTTCCCAGGAAGCTCGATAACGACGATGCAAGTTAGGGGCTGATTAACATCGTGCGTACGGGTAAGGGAAGAGAATTCTGGGCGGACTTGGATGGAAGGAGCGACGATATATTGGGAATGTTCCCTATTGGGGTCTGATTTAACAGAGCCAGTATGGTCAAGAGGATCGTCTTCGTTGGGGTCAAAGGCCTTTTGAGGAACGGGCCGTCGTCGATTTGTGGGCGTATCCCTACCAGGGTAGAGAGCCGAAGAAGTATGGTCGCCGACACCGGTCAATGCAGCCAATTCTGAAAACAAATAAGGAAAACGGCACGATAAAAGTAGATGCAGACTTGCTATTCGATTTGCCTCCATCTCCGTCCCCTACTTTCATAGGTCGTCTGCACACACCACATACTCCAAGATTTGATTTTCTGGGTACTGTAGATTTGCTTTGGCTGGGAGGAGGGCCATAAACAGCAGTAAAACAGGCCTAATAGAAGTAAGGGTTAGCTGAGGAATAAAATGAAAAATAAACTTGTACGGACTTCATGAAGAGCATGCCCACATTCTGGAACGATATGAGGCTTTTCTCCAGGCAATCTGAAGCTGAAACTGAGTGGTTCAAGGCAGACTGGGCAGTCTTCTTCATCGTCGAGACTGTCTGCGTTGGAAACTACAGGCATGGGAGCTACGTGCATGGTAGCGTATGGATGGGAAGCAACAGAGTCGGGAGCAGAAAGAGAGGAATCCACAGAAAAGACCGAAGGTGGCTTCTTTGTCTTTGGCTGGCGAAAGACTAAGGATCGGAAAGAAGGAGTCTTGTTTGTGGAATTTGGCGGTAAGGGAGGAGGTGACCGTGGCTGAAGGTAAGAGCTGGAGTCTTGAATGATTGGATCAGCCTTTCGAGAATACCAATTCCCTCCGGAATTAGCAGCTGCAGTACCTCGCATGGGTTGCGCAGTCCAGTTCTCCAAGTGCGCTGTCCTCAGCTCCTTCAAGTGCGTCGCCAAAAAGTGTATATTTTATTTTCGCCACTCTACAAACTATTTGTCCCTGAATTACCGCCTTGCCGGCCGTCGGGAATGCATTTATTCGCTCTGGATTCAATTGGCTCGATCAAATTCAATGCTTCAACTCTGTCGAGCAGCTCGCCCGCTCCGTCTGTTCTGAAGACTTTCTTTCGTATCCAAAACCGCAGTCTTTTCGTCCTTCCTTCGTTTCCTTTTCGTACCCTTGGAGCTCTTTTTTCCGCGGCTCTTTCTGGCACTTGCCGGTCATCAATTCCATTACTTACTGGGGAGAGTCATATGTTTGTTTCAAGCGATATTATCTATTACTGCATATCAGAGATGCAACTCTATAGAGACAACTTTTTCTCAAATAAACGATAAAGAAGCTTGAAGAAGCTGCAATCTGCTTCCGGGACGAAATCCATCCGAGCTCCTTTCGAATGCCCTTGGGACTGCGGCGCATGTCGATAGCATCGGCCATCGTCTTACCCTGTTAGTTCTCCCACTTTCTGTTTCTCAGGACACTACACTGTACAGCCCTCATGATGGTCAGACGGTTGCGATTTCACAGGCAATAGACGACATGAGATCGTCTTGATGACCGTGACAGTAGGCTTTGACATTGAGCTAACTAAACTCCACTGGCGTACACATACATAACAACACACCTCAGTCTGTCGATCTTGCGATCTCTTACTTCCATCGACGTCCACAATGGACATCTGGCAACTCTGCCGTCTCCTGCCTCTTACCTGTTCCCTCGAGTCACAGTGAATGCAACAACACCAACACAGCCGATCCGTTGCTGTTGTTTTCCATTTCTACTCCTCACATCACGGAATTCAGTACGTATCCAATGACCTACACCTACATACAGAATCGCGATCTCCAAATCCAGACATTTCCCAGACATTTGAATATATCATCGTGTCACTTCAGTGCAGAGTTCCTCAACGAACTGAAAGTGAATGTATGTATTTCCGTTCGTTCATTGCTATCGGCGCGTCGTTCT
The DNA here is from genome assembly GCA_009733575.1 of Gymnopus androsaceus JB14. Lineage (NCBI taxonomy): Eukaryota > Fungi > Basidiomycota > Agaricomycetes > Agaricales > Omphalotaceae > Gymnopus > Gymnopus androsaceus. Next base: position 28,442 of record ML769468.1, on the reverse strand, counting down.
AGCTATCGCAATCATGATCATGATCCCCGATACCGGTGCCATCAAAAGGTATCCGATAATGTATATGTTCAGCACTGTTGTACTCAGTGACACTGAGTGACGCTGGTCCCGCGTCTATGAGCCTTCTCTACGATACTTGACAACATCGATACGCGTTTTACCGCCTCATCAGCCTCTAACGCTATCAAGTTTTCCCGAATCGCTTCCCACTATGTAGTAAAATCCCTGGGCTGACAGCAGCCAGGTTAGTAAGTAGGTTAAGTAGGACGTTTGTCACTGGTACTGTACCGGGAACAACTCCGAAATCGACTCGGACCCCTGGGCCAAGGCTACGTTGGCGTTGCGAATGAAACCTTTCGTACCTCAGACCTCAGGGCTGCTCAAGCCTTGAGCTTTTCCGAGCCTCTAGATTCTCTCCTGAACGGCATTAGTTCAACTCCTCCACCCCTGTGTTATTCAACGTTTTCGTTTCGTGTTCGGTACATACGATTTCATCTATACTTTTTCAAGGCCGCGTACGACGTCTTCGTCTGAGGAGGTTTAAGCGGCTATAGAAGGGAGCCACCCTCGGCGTTGATGAGTCGAGTACCAATCGCTAGCTCTTCTAATACGTATACGGTTCCAGTCGTGCAAGAGAATAAAACTATAAAGTAGGACTCGGGGAATACAAACCGATAACTGTAGGCGCTTTTCATAGCACATACACTGACAGTATCTCTCTATCTACTATATTCTTTTTGGGATTGGACTCTTCGTCGAGGGGCTTTAGAAAGGTCGTTATCACTCCGATCCTTACAAGTCATTTACCACTTACTAACTAAGAATAATTATTTCATTTACCCAATGCAACACTACTGCAGTCTAACCCTGAATCGCTTCGAATTCCGCCGACGAATCCTTCGTAGTTGTAATTGAATAGCCTCCTCAAAGTCGTTTGGTCTATGGCTGAGCTCCGGTGATTCATAAAGACAGACTCGTGCGATTCGCTAGTATATGATCACTAAGTGGTTCCCCTGTAGTGGCCAAGCAAAGGGTCATGTTAGCAGAAGTCGATAAGACTGGCATACTGGCGACTCGGAAAAGCTCTCGAAATCAAAAGCTGTACCTCCTGTGGCAAGTATCTTTCTTCGTTGAAGAGAGAGATAGAAAAAGCTAGAGGTGCTACTTCTTTGCCCGAAAAGTAAGTTCGCCAGCTAGAATTCCCGAGAGTCAAGTTTTCTTCACTCTCAGGAACACAAGCTGTATTGAGTATGCAAAACAGTGGAGACGGCCAAGAAAGAGAAAAATTCAGTCTCAATTTCAGTTTAAAGCGAAACAGCTGTTCCAGGCATGCCCTCAACACATTGCTGAAGGACACACACATATAAGAAGCGAACGGAACATCCTGGTTGAGCGCCTAATTGTTGTGATATCTTGCTTTGCCCGGCCATAAATAGTCATAAAAGTTCGTGATATTGAACCCGTTAGATACTATTAGTTGTAGGGTATCAAAATATTGAACTGTCCATAAATCCATTCCACGACCTATGTACTCATTCAAACGGCATTCCCTCCACAGCCTCAGAAAGAGATGACCAGTTATTCAAGACAGCTTCTGCATATTCCTGCTCCTCGCGACTAAAAGATTGTGCCGTTACACTGAGGAGAGTGTTTTCCCTGTTGTGAAGCACAATACGGAGCTCGTGCCACACGCTGCACATAATCTAGTTTAGTGTTTCTGGGACGATGAGTATGAACAAAGACATACCAGGCACGAATAAACACCCTCCGACTAAGCTGAGCGGCAATTGCAGCTTGATCCTTTTCTATGGATGCTACGAATTTATCAGGCTTCATCTTGCCATCCGTCTTTCTGAGCAGCCTTTATGCCTTCCAGTTTGAGCGAGTTCGTTTCGACGCGCTTTTTCAAACGCTCGACTTGATCGAGCGAAAGACGGTCATGACGAATGAACAAATCGCGGACAGCGATGTAAAGGTCCCTTTGAGTCTATATAAGAAAGGATCAGCGCAATCCACGAGTTGACGTCCATCTCATTCACCTTGAGAGCCTCCAGCGTCGTGTCAAGCAAAGTGCGTGTCTAATGATAACCATGAGTCCTTGTTTACCAGTAGAGATGGGAAACTTACCCGATTCTCCGAGATTTCGGAATGCCTTTGGCAATGGATAGCAATCTGTTCCAACCCCGTTCGCACACCGCTCGAAAGCTCGCATTCGTCTCCTCTCCAACATGGGTCATTGACCTCAATGACTGCCCTCACGGTATTCGTTAATCTGGACAGATCACCCTGGTAATCCAGAATATTCATCCCAAAAATGAACCGATCATGGAATTGTCGAGCGTTGCCGAATCGGAAAGGTTTGAGGAGGCAGACATTCCAGAAGCGGAGAAGGCGGTAGAGGAGGCAACGGAAGCCGAGTCAGAAAGCGAACGGTGATTGGAAGAAGCAAACATAGGCAGCAGATGAGCTGGAATGAAAGGACGTCGAAATGGGGAAGGAGACATCCTTACCGCTGCAGCTTCACGCCTCTTGATGATCTTTTCCGATAGTATGCATATCCGCTGCCACTGCTCGATTAAAGGATTCACCCGACGACGGATTATTCTGAAGACAATTTAGAATCAGATATGATGATAAAAGGGAAACATACGTGATTTTGTCCTCTAGATCACTTGGAATGCCCATCTCCTCCGCTCGTTCGATTCGCTTGCTGGCAGACTCCTCATCAAGAGATACTGAAGTATGTTTACGCCACTCCTCAAACGAGATTTCAGTCAAAAACACGGAGAGCACACCGTCGTCTTTAATGATTGGATGGTTGCTGTGGAATGTTAAGTAGCATAACACGCATCGGTGGATATAACCTACAGCACATAGTTCAGAGATCTTGCCAAGCCCCTCCTACAGCGATCCATTGGTACAAAAGTGTGATAACGGATTATGGAGCTTACCTTCGTTGCTCTAGGAAGTATTCATCCGCTGATTAAAGTTAACAACATCAGACTCGAATTTTGAGGTAGAGATTTTGCATAACGCACGTCCTATGCGTTTCGGAGGTAAAGCAGGGAAAAGCCTGAATGGGTACCGTCGATAGAGGCAATCCCAAAGGAACACAAATTCAGAGTATCTTCTGACGACAGACGGTCCACCCTGTTACAAGAAGGTCAGGGAAGGTTTGCAAAAGGTTAAAGATAGGATGTTACCTCAGTCGAAATCTGATAGACCGTATAACGATTCAAGATGAATCCCTGCTGGCCTTGTATAGTTACATTGACGCTTCTTTGCTTCGTCCACCAATCCTTCGGTAGCCCAGTGCCGGTAAGAGTAGTGCCCACTCCACGGCTTCCAGAAGAATCAAATCCACTCATGTTTGGCGGTGCTGCCACATGCCGATTGCTGGTGTCCCATGGATCATCAGCAGCATACTGCGGCGCAGGTGAACGAATTGTTGCTGTGCTATCCTGTCTATAGTTCGGTATTGGTGCAGCAAACGTAGAAAGAGTCGGTTGCAGGGAGTCGAGATTAAGAGTGGGTTCGGGTAGTTCGTTCTGCGAGGACAAGGCTGCCACTTGTTCAATGCTAACATCTGCATTGAATCAGAACCGTTACTTGCAATGAATATCGTGTGACTCACCTTTACCGGACTGCGCGAGGGAAACCAAAGCTAAAGCAACGAAAAATTCAAGTTTGGATACTCTTGGTTTGGAACTGACAAGATTTACAATCTGGAACAATAAGTCTTGGTTACTGGAAGGATATCTAAAGTGTTACCTTGTCAATGGTAGACGCAGGAAGAGATGAGGTTGCCAAAACTTTAGAAAGCGCGTTAACCGAGGTCTCTCCAGTGTTTCCAGGATCAACAGCTGCAAAAGCACGATTATAGACCGATGGTACAGTTGCATCAGCTAGAAATGCAAATAATGTTATGTAGTTGCCTTTAATTTGCGAAAGAAGTAGTGTATACCAATTACAGAGCTGAAAATGGAGGTCGCAGACCCTGGAGCAGGCGTCTGAGAAGGAGAAGGGGCGGCAGACCATGGATCGAGACCATCATAAGCCGAACCAGCTAAAGGATTATCATCTACAAAGCTTCCTCCGAAACCAGTGGTGGTATTTCCACCATATCTTTGAGCAGGCCGAGGTGAGTTGAACATGAATGCCGAGAGTCAGGAAAGCGAGCCGTTGAGCGATAAACCACCGAATTAAAGTAGGAATCAGACGTATGCTAGACCTAGCACACTGGCCAGCTCACAATGAATGAAGGTGACGAAGACGAAGACTGGATCAGAACTAAGAGGTGGCTGTAATACGGTTAAGATAAGATAAGATTTAGTCTGTAGGCTCATGAGCGGCTCAATTAGGCCAGGCTACTCGAAACGTTATGACCCAGTCGTTTCTACTTTACAAAGTGCAAATAAAGACCGCATTTCATACGAACTAATACCCCAATAATTAACTTGAAATGCTATAGAATCCTGAGTCCTTATTATGGTTGGTCGGGCATCTGGCACATAATTCCATCCTTCATCACTCTTATAGCAGCCTTGTGTTGTGCAACAGCAAGCACGATAAAGCAGTGCCAAATAGCATGAGATCCTGGTTTCAGAGAGCACACGTTAACCATGCACCGGAAGAAAAGTAAGCTGTTAGACAGACCTCCACCAATTTTGTCCAAGTAGCGGGACCATTTCTCCGACATAAAACGCTCCGGGATGTGTGTTGCATAGAATATCAATCCGACAATATATGAGACGAGCGAGGGCACAACAGGCGCTGTTACAACACGTTAGTTAACACAGCCAGAGTACCAAATCATTGACCTACACATGAACGTAGCCATTGCGCTCGGAGAGTGAATGATCGCTAACGCAGCCAAAGGTGCTAACGAAAAGAAGGCTAATGAGAGGAAAAAGACGATACGCCAGCCCTATACCGCGCCGTGATCAAGAGATGGAAACTTGAAACACATGAAGGAACTAACCCGGTATCGAACTTCATTAAACCACTGCATGAATGGACAGGTGTTTCCCAGCAGACCGGTCAAGAGACAGCCCGCTAAGAACATCTTTCCTAAATCTGGGTGGCACTGGAATCCATAATGAACTACGGTTCCAACGCTGGCGCTAATTAACCTAGATGAAACACGCGTTATAAACGATGATAAGGATGCATGCAAGAGAACATACCATCCTATACCAACATAATCTACGCGCGCGCAGAACTCCATGCTTGGACAGTGAGCACAACCTGCCATAGTGTGCCATACAGCACTGCTGAACAAACAGATGACAGCGAAGACCATAAACAGGGCCTCGGGAATATCCTCGACTCCAGCAGGATTAACAAAGGGTATGGAGTTGATAGCCCATAAAAGGCCAGGTACAAGGTGAGTGTGTATGTTCACTGACAGAACGGTTAGACACGCTGAAAAAGGAGCCCATTAAAAGACCTTACGAAATTCGTTGTGGAATGCGAATAGGGAGAGAATAATTAGATGCCATTTCTCTATAGGTATAAATCTAAGGGAGAAAGATCAGATAGAGTCCTAGAGTGCAAAAAGAATATTCACCTATAACCTTGAGTAACGAATGAATTGTTCTGCCATGGCTCAGGAAGGTCAGCGTAGCTTATGAGGCGGACTCCGTGGAAGGAACGTTTGGCAGCTAGGGCGACCTCTTTCGCGGCATTCTCAAACACTTCCTCCTCCAAAGCTGCCGACTGGAGGAAATCAGTGACTAGCTCCGATGAGAGGAGAGAGTCGACAAGATCCGAGAGCATGGAATGCGAGCCAGGGAGTCCTATAGGCAGCTCCATAGCGGACAGACGAGATTGGAGGGACTCTAGTTGCTCGGAAAGGGTCGGAATATAGTCTAGTGGTGCGTGAAAGTCTATATCATGGAATTTCGTGCGTACAGTGTCCAATTTAGAGGATATGCAATCCGGAAGGTCAGGCAAGTGAGAGCGCATTTCGCTAATGCTCGGTACATCGGGGAAATCAGGGAGCCATGCTGACTTGAGGTTTTCGATGCTGATGTCGGAGAGGTGGATATCTGGAAGGTGAGAGCAAACATCGTTGCGAAGTGACTCGAGCATGTCCAGGGTCTCTCGAGACCACTGTCTAGCCTCTTCAATAGTCAACTGTCCCTTTGTTTGCCATTGCTCTAAATCCGGGGACTCTATGAGTGAAATCCGTTGTTCAAGTTCGGCCAAATACGAAAGGACCAAGAACCGAAGGGAAGCAAGTATTTGAGCGGGTGAAGAGGCGGTCGATAGATCCAAAGCTTCAAGAGACGGAGGGAATGGGTGACAGAACTGAATGCGATGCGTCTGTCTTGGTGCCGGCGTGGAGAGCCTCCGTCGCGCATTGCGACGGAGACGAATGGTGTTTACCTCCTCGGTTTGAGACCATTCGACTGAAGTAGTGGTGGACATCGAGATATTAAGGAAATAATAAGTCGGAAAGAATAACGAAAGAACGAACCGCCAGTTGGCAGTATGAACGAAACAAAGAAACCGAACAACAGAGTGGAGTTTTGAGATGAAGTAAATGCGCCAAGGGGCGTCATCCCCATAAAGCAGGCGCACGTGCGATCTTATCTTATCTATCTTCGGTCCCTGCATCCGTAACTAGCGCCCAGTTTAACTCTGTGACAAAGAATGACTTGCGTTTCTGGCATGGTATAAAAGCTTCCAAAGCAGCTCGTAGCCTGTCCTTCATACTTACAAATCTCCCTCGAAATGGCTGTTTCAATCCCCCAAATCCTAGTCGCAGGACTTGGAAATCTTCCAATGCCTTCCACAAGACACAGGTGCGTTATTCGACTCGCACGTTGTGCTCTTCAATGCTAACCATTACGGTACAGCTTGGGACAGCATCTTATCGATGCACTTGCTCAACGTCTAGGCATCAGAATGTCTTCAGATAGAAAAGGAATCATCGGACAAGGAATTGTCACCCTCGGAGAAACACCCGTCTCGCTGATTTTGTACAAGTCCAGTGAGTCTTTTTTTACGGTTTCGGACCTAACAATTCTCAAGCTTTTCGATACAGAATCATTCATGAATGTGTCCGGACCATCCATTGCCGAGGTATATCGCAGTTCGGTCAAGACTCCAAGCGCGATGATTGTTCTTACAAGATTCCATGTCCCATCGAGTTGGGCAAGTCAGTGTCAAATTAGGTGGTTCCGCAAATCGGACACAACGGCATCAAGAGCATAATATCTGCCCTAGGTGGCGAACAAGGCTTCTATCGCTTCCGTCTAGGCATTGGCGAACGAGGTGCTACCGATGCGGCGAGCTTTGTCATGGGCAGGCTGACACCCCACGAGCGCGAATACTGGTCCGAAAATGGTCTTGACCTTGTTATCGAGGAAATTGAAAGGATAGCTCGAAAAACAGCTCGTTAAATACTGGTGAGTCACTGATGCAATGCTATCACTTGTCATAAGTACTTACTGAGAAAATCTTTCCATACCTAGTGGATCGTAGCTTAGTGGATATAATTATCCCTAACCTTTCTCATGATTCATCAACCCGGCCAGCTGGTATACATCGCGTCGCCAAGGACGCTACAGACTCCAGAGACGGTGTCATAACCTTTATACTTAAATTGGGTCTATCGATACATACTGTATAGCGACAGCCAACATGAGCCAACGGCGCCAGCCCAAGCTCTGTTCAAATGTAATGAATAGAGGCAACAGCGCCCAAGCTATTAAATATTCTTTTTGTATTCTGATTTAGTCGAATCTTTCCTTCTTCCCACTTCCTGCTGGAACAGGTAACATGTCTTCCGACGAACGATTAATGGTTCAGTCCCAAGCTACATTGAGCTCGCCTACTTACCCTCCTCAACTTCGACCGAGTCGAAACATCTCATTCTACTCGGACACACAAGGGCCCAACTTCTTCCTCACTCTATGCCTGCTCGTTCTCCTTGGTCTTCGTCCCAAACGATTGCAGCAGCAATTAGATTCGGATGATCCTAAAACATGGGAGAATTTCAGAGAAGGGTTAATTAGACGATGGGGGACGTTAGGGATCACTAGTGGATTAGTCCTATCTGCTGCAACGACTATGTTGTTCTCTGATAGGGTCGAAGGAGCAGCGCTCGTTGCGGCTTTTGCTTCACTGTGTGCGACCATTGTATCGATTACATTTGGAACTGCGCTGGCGTTTATTTTCGCAGATGCTCCAGCGAAGGATTTCAAGGTTTGCAAAGCTGATCCTTTGATGATAAGTGCTGAGCTAACCTTGAGGATAGGCCCTGGCTGCTCGTCCGCTACATATGGTCTTTCTTTTGTCTATTCCCAACATGTTTGCGATGGGGTCAATGGTGGCATTATACATATCCATTACCATCTTTGCGTGGTCTTTCAGCGATGGGAAAGTTCCTACGATACTAGCAAAGATGGGGACTACTGCCGGAGCATTAATCATGGGTATACTATTTGCGTACGCGACTTGGTTGGTGCGGGATCTATCTGGGAAGGATAAAGATGGCCAAGAAATAAAATCAGAATGGAGAGACAATAGTAATACATGAAATTAGAAATTATATACTAGGATACTTACTGAGAAGCTATCGAAACGCCAATGTAAGTATAAATCCGAATGAAAACGCGTCAAGAGTTAAGCTGAAGTACTGGGATGCAGTCTGAGAACCGATTAGCTTCATATAAAGGGAGTGGACAGCGGTTTAAAATATGGAGTTTTGAGAGATGTACATATAGGTCGGTACCAGTGAAGCAGTAAATAGAACTCTCTGGTTTTTCGTATGTATACTAATAGAGGAATAGAATGCGTACTCACCTCTAAGGACGAACACAATTGCCTATCTTTAACTGGAAAAGGAAACCTTAGACAGAGTTCTTTGAGGACCCTTAGAGCGGGAGGAATAGTCCTCGCTGGCAGAAGGATTTCGGAGAGACTGCGAGCCTGTACTACGTAGTTAGAACAGCGAGATACTCTTCTAATACAGGCCTTTAAGCTATTATATTAGGAGAAGAACACAAGTTGAATGACAAGCGTAAATGCTTTTAAATGAACAAAGCAGGTGTGGAGGTCTGGGTGTATTGCGAGGCAGAATTTTGAGAAAAAGCATAAGCACGGCCGGGCGTCGAATGCTCGAGCGCCCAGAACGCGTCATCAAGTCCTGAGTCCATTCGGAGATAGCGCCATTTTGGGACTCAGGACTCGGAGACTTGAAATCATCTTGAATTCCGAAAGCGGATTCAAGTCAACTGCGCGTGGATACTTCGATACATTAATTTGAGGCATAAAAACTCAGTTCTAGGATCTTTTGAATGTAAGTAAACTCTTTCTCTCTTCCTTTTTTTCCCTTCTTTTAAATTCACTGTAAGCCCATGACCATGGCTACATATTTCGGTAGAGTGAGATTTGAGTATCGAGTGATAATATTGGATGCACATACAAATTCCACCGATTACATATAAGCCAAAGGATATGAAAGCTATAGGCTGAGGTAGGCGCGGCGTTTCCGAGTTTCGAAAAGCGCTAGCGCTTCCAAACACATACACTGTGATGATTTGTACAACGACTCTAGCTTGGATAATTCTACTGAAAAACCCTGTTGGAGGGGTTGTCCGCAGCTAACAACCCTCGGTCCGGAGGCCACTTCGGAATTCCCCTGGTGTGATGGCCGCTCGGCAAAGTCCCACTAGCGCTCAGTAGGCGCCAATGCGCAGCTCAACCGTAACGACGTTGGACGAGTTTATAATCGTCGCTTCACTGTTGTTTAGCTGCATGACGCAGAATAGAATTTCATGTATTTAGGTAAATAATGTTCAACTATGTCTGCGGTACTATGTCTGTTGTCCAAGCTCGTCACTTATTGACAATTGGTCGCTTGAACTATATTTAATGTACAATAGCCTGCAGCCCCAGCTTGAACAGACATTGGTATACTATATGGATGGCTATGTTCCCCTATTCCTCCTCTTCCTACACTGCAAGTAAGCACATGAATCGAGAATGTCAATGGTCTCAACAGGCGCCAGCAGGGTGGTGCCGGGCGGCAATCACACCAGCGGAATTCCGAAGTGGCCTCCGGTTTTGCAATTTGCTGTAAGGACAATAAGCATATCACGCTCTGGCACCTCGGAGTCAACGTATAAAAGATTGTAAGTACATTCAAGAATGACAAATAACAAGACAGTATGATACATGGGCATGCTTAGCACGCACCACATGGAATACTCATGATCATGTATCCAAGTCTATCTAAGAAGAGTCACACACGGACGGAAATGGTTGGATGCAACATGTCGCGTCCAATTGCTAGGTACCTGACACATCAACGACGCGTAGAACCATCCAACCTGAGAGAAACCAGACTTGAACAGTGCTGGAAGATGGAATGAATTGAGCAGGCTATAGTACTGGAAGAGCTTCGGAGCGATGGGAGGAGGCATGTGCAGCTTGAAGAATGTGAAAATAAGGAATAATAAATCATTGCAAAGGCGACATGGAAGAAATGATGCCGATGAACACCCGGAGGACAGCCAGCGTGACGGAGATCAGACAGGGTTGTTTGGGGTTGTCTGGTGCCAACGGGGTTGTTCAGTAGAATTATCCCTCTAGCTTAGCTTTCAAATGAGCTATCGAGCAACAGCATTTTCGTGAAAAGGAGCGGTGAAAATGCTATTACAAGACCAGCGAATTTATTGAGTATGTCCTTGTTAGCGGATATTTGTACGGGTGTTTGCGACTCAAAGTCGACTTGGGGCTCGGTTTTGGAGTCAGAGAGAAGAGGTATCGAGACTCGTAGTATGAAAAATGAAAACGTGCTGAAAATTTGAAAGGTGGCGGTTCAAATTAAAGGACTCGGATTACTGGCCTCTAAACCCTCTCAAGTGCCTGCGGCGCCAGCTGCCGACTGGTCTCGGGTCACGGTCCTCCTCAAGTCCATGATGAAGTTGTTGCTATTTCGAAAAACGGCACCATTGCTCAGCTCATCAATCACATCAACATATGGAGTAGCAAGGTTGGGACTGGGGGCTGTTTGCTGATACGCTGTCGAGTGTAATCGATTGTAAGCTCCGCTGCCATCGGTTGATGTTGAATACACATTGAACGATGTCGCTTGGTAAGATAGATCTCATGTCAGTGCGTGATAGTTCCTGAGCTTCATGTATATAAAGCTTGAAGCATGGTTCATTTCATCCGAACCACGCCCACTATCTGGTTTTGAAATGGCGTCCAGGTAGGTCCCCTTAATGCTGGAAGTAACTTTGATTGACAAATTCATCATTTAGCCCACAGATGTTTGCTCAAGCATCAAACTTTCAGATTACTGGTCAACCTATATTTACCACTGCTGGTACTGTTAATAACAATTTCACATATCATGGAACCATGCCTCAAACTGCAAACACTGGTGATTAAACATGATCTGAATTCTTATTCTGTTATTTTCAATGCTGATGTATGCAGAAACAGGTCAAGTCATTACAATTTCAAATGTTCTCAAATGCTCTTCACCTATCCAATACTTTGTGGGGCGGGAAGTTATATTGAGAAAACTTTCAAAAACATTTTCAGCACCAGCAGTGACTCTCTGGGGTACAAACATGGATGCACTCAAAGAATTTGTAAGACAGAACCTTAAATGGTAAGCTGTATTTAATGAAGGATGATATTGCTTTACTGAGTTCAGCAGTTCATTTATTTTTTTGGATGCAAGCACTCATCAAGCATTAGCCAAATCAGTGGCAGAGAACATCACCCACGATATCTGTGGAAATAACCTCCTAGTCCTGCTAAATGCAAATGCACCAGTAGAAGAATATCTTGACAGACTTCCATATGCTCCAGTGGTTGTAATGACTACACAGTCATTTGTTGAATCTTCTACTACCTTGCAGCTTCCTGATTGTGCAGATCAACAAGAAATGAACAAGCTGTTGTATTCTATTGAAAAGGCTCTCAACCCTGGACAACATGTAGTCACACTTGTGGCAAATGGAGGAACTGGAAAAACACAAACTATTCTCAAGTTTATTTCTGAGAATTCTTCCAGGTGAGGAAAAAAGACTTTCAAAACAATAGGTGATACTGAATATTTAAACAGATTCTCAAATGCTTGGTTTTTTGATGCATCATCCAATGACAACCTGACTGCCAATTTCAAAGAACTTGGTAAAGCTGCAGGGGTTGGTGAAGATGTCAAAGATGTCAGAGAGTTCCTGGCAAGGAACAATGAGAATTGGCTTTGCATTTTTGACAATGCAGATGATAAAAATGTCTATCTCAAGGACTACATCCCCATTTGCAACCATGGTAATGTGATTGTTACCAGCCGCCTCTCAGAGACATCACAAATGGCATCTCCAGATTGTCACATTGACTTGATGGATCTTACAAAGGAAAGTGCTGTGGAGCTACTTCTAAGACAAGCACACAAACAGAACTCTAATGAAAACCAGAATTTAGCTTTCAAGATAGTTGAGGCTCTTGGCTGTCATGCATTAGCTGTGTCAACAGCTGGGGCATATATTGGGGCAACTCCAACCTGTACACTGGAAAATTATTTGACACATTTTAATAAGAAAAAGAATAAAATTCTGAATTACAGAATGAGATCACTGGATAGTTATGAGAGGACTGTGTATAGTGCTTTTCATCTGAGTTTTGAGAAACTCAGTCATCGCACCCAGCTTCTTATGCAAATATGTGCATATCTGAATCCAACTGCCATTCCTTTGGAGATCTTCACTCAAGCAGCTACCTTCACTGGTAATGATACTAGTGCTTCTGATGTGATCCTCCTATCAAGGCCATAAATTTTATGAAGGATGTTTTGTCTTTTTTTGAAGATGAAGACTCATGGGAAGACAGTGTAGTTGAGATGTGCCAACTTTCCCTGGCATCGATACAATGCTATTAAGAAATGTCTTGACTTTCATGCAGTAATACAGACATGTGCCCAGGAAACTGTTGAATGTCAAGAGTATGTGAGCCAGACAGCTATATTACTACTTGCACGTGCTACTCCACTGGGACATACAAACAAGGAATATCAGTTTCGTCGTCAGCTGTTGATACATGCCAGTTATGTTTGGCATGCAAATAGTTCACTCACAGTCTATACAAAGATTTGTCTGGCAGAAATATTTTGGGATAGTGGTCTCTGGATTAATACTGAGAAATTGCGAAGAGGAGATGCTGCCACTGTGCAAGCAAGCACTTGGAGACCACCACCCAGATACCTTGATTTCCATGGGCAATCTTGCAGCCACATATCGGGAACTTGGAAAGTTGGAGGCAGCTGAGAAATTGGAAGAGGAGGTGCTGCCACTGCGCAAGCAAGCACTTGGAGACCACCATCCAGATACCTTGAATGCCATGGCCAATCTTGCAGCCACATATTGGGCACTTGGAAAGTTGGAGGCAGCTGAGAAATTTGGAGAGGAGGTGCTGCCACTGTGCAAGCAAGCACTTGGAGACCACCATCCAGATACCTTGACAGCCATGGCCAATCTTGCAGCCACATATAGGAAACTTGGAAAGTTGGAGGTAGCTGAGAAATTGGAAGAGGAGGTACTGCACTGCACAAGCAAGTACTTGGAGCCACCATCCAGATACCTTGGGCCATGGCCAATCTTGCATCCACATATTGGGCACTTGGAAAGTTGGAGGCAGCTGAGAAATTGGAAGAGGAGGTGCTGCCACTGCACAAGCAAGTACTTGGAGCCCACCATCCAGATACCTTGGGGCCATGGCCAATCTTGCATCCACATATTTGGCACTTGGAAAGTTGGAGGCAGCTGAGAAATTGCAAGAGGAGGTGCTGCCACTGCGCAAGCAAGCACTTGGAGACCACCATCCAGATACCTTGAATGCCATGGCCAATCTTGCAGTCACATATCATGCACTTGGAAAGTTGGAGGCAGCTGAGAAATTGGAAGAGGAGGTGCTAGCCACTGCGCAAGCAAGCACTTGGAGACCATCCATCCAGATACCTTGAGGGCCATGGCCAATCTTGCAGCCACATATCGTGCACTTGGAAAGTTGGAGGCAGCTGAGAAATTGGAAGAGGAGGTGCTGCCACTGCGCAAGCAAGCACTTGGAGACCACCATCCAGATACCTTGAGAGCCATGGCCAATCTTGCAGTCCACATATCATGCACTTGGAAAGTTGGAGGCAGCTGAGAAATTGGAAGAGGAGGTGCTGCCACTGCGCAAGCAAGCACTTGGAGACCACCATCCAGATACCTTGAGAGCCATGGCCAACCTTGCAGCCACATATCGCAAACTTGGAAAGTTGGAGGCAGCTGAGAAATTGGAAGAAGAGTTGCTTCTGCATAAGCAAGTAGTGGCTACTGACATTTCAGAGGGTTCAGGCTCTACTGCAGGTCACCCTATGGTGTCTTCCCCTTCGAAGTTCAAAGCAGAGGACTAGTAAGCAGGGGAGTAGAATGGCAATCAAGACTGTTGTATCAAAGTTTCTGGGAAAGCTTAGAGTCAAGTGAAATATTGCTGAAGATACAACTGTGCAGAAAAACACATAAAGCTGGTAAGTGGTAAGTGGTGCAGGTGACCCCTTTGTCTGCCATGGTTACTAGCTATGAAAACTGCAAAAGGCTGATATTACTACTGCATTCATTGATTGTTTCCTTTTTTTGTGTTTGTTGCTTGGTCGGAGTTGCCATTACTTATTGACATTGTTATTTCTGCCATCAGACTGGATCCTGTTTTTGTTGTTCATGTACTGATTTTCTATTACACTGTCTTCATTTCATACCAAAGTGTACTTATACAGAATGTTGTATTGTGACTTAATGAATATAATCTTGTACCCACCAAAATAAAGGTAGTCTCCCATAGGCAGAAGCTATATATGATGATTGTTTGGAACAATGTATATAGAAAGTAAGTAATGGAATTTGTATCTGCCGCCGAGTCTTTCAAAATACTGATATGAGCTGGGTCGGAAACACGACGAGGACTTGAAGGTCGGTTTTGATACCCTGACAATGTTTAGAGGGTGTCAGTGGATGCTTTCGTCGCCTTGGAGTGCCTGGAGTTCAGTCACTCGGAGGTGTTTTGGGATGTTGGAATGAAGTACTGAGATTCGTAGTGGTGAAGTGCGTGGGTTCTGCTGAAAGTCGCGTCGACCGAGCACGAACGCACAAATATCTAGACCAAAAAAACTTGTTGGAAACCATACTAAGCATTGTACAAAGATATTGGGGATGTTCCGAATGTACCTAAGGCCCAAACGCTTTCGATTATTCGCATGCAAGTTAAAAGTTGCCCACAGTTGAGAGTGCAAGAAGCTTCAGCCGTTTTCTCAATAAATATCGTAGATGGAGCGGTTATGAATGGAGAGATATATTTAGGAGGTTATAATGAGTGTGTACCGTAAAAAAATTGGAAGGATAACCATGGTTCAACGTTCGTCCATGACACAAACACGGTCAGACTCGAACGAACGAACCGCAGGAACCGCGAGTGCGCCAGCCGGCGCTTCCACAAACTCAAGAATCAAGCTCGCTCTCATCCTTTTACACAGCAAGAACGTGAAAACCTTTCTTCCAACATCCGACCTTTTTTTCTCACTCAAATAGCTTGACTTGATCTTTCCATCCAATCGAATCTTTCGAGAGTGTTCTAGAAATGTCCTTGAAGGCTCCGCGATACCTGAAAGGACAAGTCTCTCTTTCCGAAATCGCAGCCGTGTCTAGCGTAAGCTTTGCTACACAAAGGTATTTTCAATGATAATCTCGTCTCGTATTCTCTAACCCTGTTTTTAGTGGACTTGAGTGCTGGTTCTGGTTCGACATTCTCTACTCAAGAAGAGGATATCTGGTGCATTGACCATCGAGGTGTCTTGACACTTTTGAGTCTGCAAAGACACCTACAACGCGCTGGGTTTAGTGGGAAAATGCGTAGCTTTTGGCAAGGGGAAGGTAAAATAAAGTGATAGACATGGTGTGTTTTTCTTTCCTTTTTCTCAGTGGTGACCTCTGTTCGTGGAGATAGGATTACTGATCAACAGCCCGTTCAGTACAGTAATATCCAACTCGTTGTACGCCAAGGACGCTGAATCGAGCAAAGTTCGAGCACATAGATGCTTGTGTTGAAGAGATGGGAGGAACGAAGGGCTCGGGAAGTGGGTCCGCCGTTATGGAATGTTCTTGTCTTTTCAGAGGATGGCGAAGGTATGTAATGCCATTTTATCCATTCGCGCGTCTCTCAACTATCTCCATCAGGTCTCGAAAAAGCTTTCAAAAATCTTATAGAAGATCGAGCTACGAATCCTTTCGAAACAGTTCAAGCGCGCTGTCAAAAAAGCATTTCGAACATTCACGTCCCCGTCGTACAGTTGACTGCACGGCCCAAGCATCAGGGTGTGTCAACAAAGCAAGAAGAAGGCTGGTATGAGACGATCGAAGGACTGTTTGAGTCGGTTGGCATGGCGGGATTGGTTGCAACAAGGCAGGATAGTTTACTGTTCTTGGGTTACAAAATACTGATTTTGAAGACTGTTAGGCTCAAAGCTAACGACCGGATTGATCCATTCGTCGCAGTCTACGAGCCTCCTTCTTCCACCCGCATCGGGAACGTCATTCATTTGTGATGGACCGGTTTCATTGGACCTTCATTCGTTCAGTCCTTAATCGACCTTCTATTGTATGTCCTGTTTCTATCGCTGTCTCTCGAAATCTAAGTAATTGACTAAGGTTCAACAGTACTGCACAATCCTCATCAAGCGACTGCCCCGAGTTTTTCAGTCTCACCAGCCATGCGTGTACTTGGGTGCCCGTATCGTACAATTCGCCTAAAGCGCAGGCTCGGAGAGGGACGAATGCAGCACCGCCGTTGCGAGATCCGATGAGAGAAGTAGAGGATTCATGGTGTTTGATCATGCCTACTTCTAGTTGTTCAGACTCAGGCGGAAGGGAGTAATAAAATGTGTCACATGGCTCTGGCAGAAAGTGTTGGCAGGCACGATACACGTTTAGGCTAATGTTGTTCAACCTGTACAGTGCTTCCATGATCCCAAAATGTCGATCCACGCACTCTTGCATATCATACTCTATATTTCTAAGCTTCCTCGCATATGTGTAGCTTCGGAGGAAAGCTGTCCATGGTGCCTTCGACTCTGGTCCAATCTGCTGCTGAAATTCATGTGTCAATGAGTCAGCATTTGGTTCATAAATACGGTCTTGCTCAGTCTTGCTCCTTGCAGTAACAAACGGCATACTTTTGATACGGAGAATATTCTCCCCACCAAGCTCTCCTCCTACCTTTTGTCATTTTGATCATCTGAAGGTTGAATTTTTCTTCAAAGCTCTTACTTGGTTTGGGGTAACAGTACGGTTTGGTAAGGTTTGAATCCAATCGCACAAAGAAGGGAACCTTTGCTTTTGACACGTTTTAGGTAGGTCCTGGTAGGTATTTAAAGACTTGCCGAATACTCCACCAGACCACCAATGAACAGTCTTTCCCATGTCCTTCTCGATGGGCTTTACACTCACTACGAGAGCTCTCCTTCGAACAAGGCGGGTGGAATTCCTTTTACAAGAGATTTGACTCATTCTGGCGGTTTCCGGTAAGTTTTGGTCCAACTCCATCTCGTCTCGTCAAACGCCTTCCTTCATCTTGCAGATCTCGAAATCATGCAAATTCACTGTAAACCCATGACCATGGCTACATATTTAGGTAGTGATAATATTGGATGCACATACAAATTCCACCGATTGAAAATAAGCCAAAGGATATGAAAGCTATGGGTTGAAGTAGGCGCGGCGTTTCCGAGTTACAAAAAGCGCTTCCAAACACATACACTGTGATGATTTGAACAACAACAACGACTTGACAACGACTCTAGCCCAGCTTCCGAATAAGCCATCGAGCAACAGCATTTTCGTGAAAAGAAGTAGTGAAAATGCTATTATAAGACCAGCGAATTTATTGAGTATGGTCTCCGAGTTCTTGTTAACGGATATTTGTACGGGCGTAGTTTGCGACTCAGAGTCGACTCGGGGCTCGGTCTTGGAAGGGAAGAGGCATTGAGAGTGGTAGTATAAATATGTGCTGAAAATGTGAAAGGTGGTGGTTCAAATTAAAGGACTCGAATTATTAGCCCTCAAGCGCCGCCAGCAGCCGGCCGGTCGCTCTCGAATCTCTCTTTTTGATCTTCATCAAGTTTATGATACTTTCTGGAGTTATCACGAAATGAATTCCAAGTGTAGTAAAGGCGCCATTGCTCAGCTCATCAGCCACATCAAGACATGGAATAACGAGGTTGTGACTTGGGGTGCTGTTTGCTGATAGGGCTAGTACAATGATGTAAGCTCAGCTACCGAACTTTATTTTTGGTTGGTGCACGTGGAATGTACATTGAAGACACAAGGTCAATGTAAATATGTAGATCTCGGGCCTGATGGTTCCTTAGCTCATGTATATAAGGGTGCCACCGTGCCAGTTTCATAATTCATTCCGCCCAAACCACCCTTACTGTCTGGTTGTGAAATGGCATCCTCGTAGGTCTCTTTATTGCTAGAAGCAGCATTTAATTGGAAGATTCATCATTTAGACCACAAATGTTTGCTGGATGCATCAAACTTTGAAATCAGAAACTCAATTTTCACTACTGGTAATGTCATACATCATGGAGCTCCTCAGCCTTCAAATCATGGTAAACCAATAGTACTATCCTATTAATTTCAATGTTGAATGGATGCACGAACAGGTCAGGTTATTTCAATTTCAAATGTGCTCCAATGTCCTGCACCTAGCCCATACTTTGTTGGGCGGGAAGATATACTGAGAAAACTTTCAAAAATATTTTCTGCACCAGCAGTGACTCTCTGGGGTACAAACATGGATGCACTCAAGGATTTTGTAAGACAGAACCTCAAATAGTAAGTTGTATTCAATGGAGGAGGATGTTCAAGTACTCAGTATAGCAGCTCCCCCATTTTTCTGGATGCAAGCTCTGGTCAAGCTTTAGCCAAATCAATTGCAAACATGATCAACAAAAGTGCCTTGGCTCAGCCTGATGTCCTATTGGTTCTGCAAAGTGCAGATGCACCAGTGGACTCAAAATACCTTCATACACTTCCTTATGCTCCTGTACTTGTGATGACCACACAACCATCTTTGACATCTTCTGCTTCTCTGGTTTTTCACCTGCCCAATGAAGCCAATCAACAAGTAGTGCACAAGCTGTTGCATTCTGTTGAAAGGGTCCTTGATGCTAGAAAGCATGTAGTCACACTTGTGGCAAATGGAGGGACTGGAAAAACACAAGCAGTTCTCAAGTTTGTTTCTGAGAATTTGTCCAGGTAAGGAAAAAAGAGATTTTCCAAACAACAGGTGATACTAAATATTTAAACAGATTTTCAAACATTTGGTTTTTTGATGCATCATCCAATGACACCCTGACTGCCAATTTTAAGGAACTTGGACAAGTTGCAAGCATTGGTGAAAATGTCAAAGATGTCAGAGATTTCCTAGCAAGGATGACTGAGAATTGGCTTTGCATTTTTGACAATGCAGATGATAAAAATGTCTTTCTCAAGGACTATGTCCCCATTTGCAACCATGGTAGTGTGATTGTTACCAGCCGCCTCTCTGAGACATTACAAATGGCATCTCCAGATTGTCACATTGACTTGATGGATCTTACAAAGGAAAGTGCTGTGGAGCTACTTCTAAGACAAGCACACAAACAGAACTCTAATGAAAACCAGAATTTAGCTTTCAAGATAGTTGAGGCTCTTGGCTGTCATGCATTAGCAGTCTCAACAGCTGGGGCATATATTGGGGCAACTGCAACCTGTACACTGGAAAATTATTTGACACATTTTAATAAGAAAAAGAAGAAAATTCTTAATTACAGAATGAGATCACTGGATAGTTATGAGAGGACTGTGTATAGTGCTTTTCATCTGAGTTTTGAGAAACTCAGTCATCGCACCCAGCTTCTTATGCAAATATGTGCATATTTAAATTCAACTGCCATTCCTTTGGAGATTTTCACTCAGGCAGCTACTTTCACTGGTAATGATACTAGTGCTTCTGATTTGGATCCACCTATCAAGGCCATAAATTTTACGAAGGAGTTTTTGTCTCTGTTTGAAGATGAAGACCTGTGGGAAGACAGTGTAGTTGAAATGTGCCAACTTTCCCTGGCATCATACAATGCTGTTAAAAAATGTCTTGATTTTCATGCAGTAATACAGGCATGTGCCCAGGAAACTGTTGAATGTCAAGAGCATGTGAGCCAGACAGCTGTATTACTACTTGCACGGGCTACTCCATTGGGAAATACAAATAAGGAATACCAGTTTCGTCGGCAGTTATTGATACATGCCAGTCATGTTTGGCAGGCAAATAGTTTACTCATGGTCTATACAAAGATTTGTCTGGCAAAAGTATTTCAGGATAGTGGTCTCTGGATTAATACTGAGAAATTGGAAGAGGAGGTGCTACCACTGTGCAAGCAAGCACTTGGAGACCACCATCCAGATACCTTGAGAGCCATGGCCAACCTTGCAGCCACATATCGCAAACTTGGAAAGTTGGAGGCAGCTGAGAAATTGGAAGAGGAGGTGCTGCCACTGCGCAAGCAAGTACTTGGAGACCACCATCCAGATACCTTGATGGCCATGGCCAATCTTGCATCCACATATTGGAAACTTGGAAAGTTGGAGGCAGCTGAGAAATTGGAAGAGGAGGTGCTGCTACTGCGCAAGCAAGTACTTGGAGCCCACCATCCAGATACCTTGAGTGCCATGGGCAATCTTGCATCCACATATTGGGCACTTGGAAAGTTGGAGGCAGCTGAGAAATTGGACTCAGAGGTGCTGCCACTGCGCAAGCAAGCACTTGGAGACCACCATCCAGATACATTGAATGCCATGGCCAGTCTTGCAGCCACGTATTGGGCACTTGGAAAGTTGGAGGCAGCTGAGAAATTGGAAGAGGAGGTGCTACCACTGTGCAAGCAAGCACTTGGAGACCACCATCCAGATACCTTGAATGCCATGGCCAACCTTGCAGCCACATATCGCAAACTTGGAAAGTTGGAGGCAGCTGAGAAATTGGAAGAGGAGGTGCTGCCACTGCGCAAGCAAGTACTTGGAGACCACCATCCAGATACCTTGATTTCCATGGCCAATCTTGCAGCCACATATTGGGCACTTGGAAAGTTGGAGGCAGCTGAGAAATTGGACTCAGAGGTGCTACCACTGTGCAAGCAAGCACTTGGAGACAACCATCCACATACCTTAAGTGCCATGGCCAATCTTGCAGCCACATATCATGCACTTGGAAAGTTAGAGGCAGCTGAGAAATTGGAAGAGGAGGTGCTGCCACTGTGCAAGCAAGCACTTGGAGACAACCATCCACATACCTTAAGTGCCATGGCCAATCTTGCAGCCACATATCATGCACTTGGAAAGTTAGAGGCAGCTGAGAAATTGGAAGAGGAGGTGCTGCCACTGCGCAAGCAAGCACTTGGAGACCACCATCCAGATACCTTGAATGCCATGGCCAATCTTGCATCCACATATTGGAAACTTGGAAAGTTGGAGGCAGCTGAGAAATTGGAAGAGGAGGTGCTGCCACTGCGCAAGCAAGCACTTGGAGACCACCATCCAGATACCTTGAATGCCATGGCCAATCTATCCCAGGATGCCTCAGGATGCCTCAGGATGCCCCAGGATGCCCCAAGACATCCCAGGATCTCCCAGGACACCTAGGATGACTAGGATACCTGAGGTGTCCAAAGTTTTACCCTTTTTCCTGGGCCAACTAGGATACCTCAGGTTGCCTAAGAGGACTGGGTGACCTTAGATCCTCCTGGGCTCAAAACAGTTTTTGCTGATGTATAATCAAAGTTATACTGAAGAAGAGCCTAATCTATAGCTGAACATGTTGGAGCAGTACTCCATACGGTCCTCAATACTATACGCTTGTCTTTCCTTTTTCACCTACTGATATGTTTTCCCGGCTTCGTGGTTTCCGCTTACCTACATCGGTCATACGATCAACCTATATATCCAGCGGACAGACTTTTTCCCTCCCTCAGTTGTACCGTTACTATTACATCCAACTGAGGTGAGATTTACTACTTACTTATTATTCAGATACTTACACCGTTGCTAGATTTATATTTACCTACAGGTATAGTTGTACCATTACTATTACATCCAACTGAGATTTATATTTACCTACAGATTATGAGACTGGCTGTTCTACGAGCTTGAAAGGATAACTCACAGACAAATCGAACCGACTACCCAATCCAGGACTCCATGTCTTCAGGAAACTCACTCCTGAATGTACCTTCATTCCCCGAAGCATTGCAGCTATCAGGACAGGATACTTGATGGGCCTTCAAGGACCAAGTCAAGCTCAACATACAAGTTAGGGGCTTGAATGGATACCTCGATGGATCCATCCCCAAACCAACATCGGCTACGTACATCTATACGGCCCAAACCGCATCACCGGTCGATAGTCTATCCCCTTCCCCTGGCAAATGGAATCAACGTGAATGCATGGTAGCATCAATCATCTACCTGAACTGCACTGATCCTATCGGCATTGGAATTGAATGAGGAGATACTGCACACAAGACGTGGCAGTACCTTACCAAGAAATACGAATCCCGAGACGAGCAACGTATCCACATCGCGGACACGGACCTCCGTGAACATAAATTCAACCCCGACACCACGACAATGGAGGAGCACAAAAAACGGATGAAGAACCTGCTCAAAACCCTCCATAACCTCGGTGGAACCTGCAACAACTACCAGTTCAGGATGATTGTCATCGCCTCCATGCCGGTTACCTGGAAGGACTACATTTTGAACGTCCCAGGGATGACATCAATTATGATGCCATTCCCATTCTCATCTGTGGAGATTATTCAGCAACTTGTATTTTTGTATGAGCAGCTGAATAATGCAGGACATGTGATCAAAATCAGGGCGATATAGGTAATCATGATATGCGTGACCATTGTAGGTAGTGTTGTGACTCCGAGTACAGTTTACAAGTTAAATTGAGTCATAGTTAGGGGATAGTGTGATAGGGTGAGTGCGGGGATAGGGATAGAACGGGAGTTTGGCAAGTCCTTTACCCTTTTTTAGTGCATGTGTGCAATTGTTGATGCTGCTTATTAGGCTGTCGGATTGAATATCTCTCCCCATATTCACTGGATTTCCAACCCATTGAGCTTGCATTCTCCACAATCAAGGCTCACCTCCGACATATTGGTCTTGGCTTCTTCAGTGTTGAGAATATTTTCTATGAGCTTTATGATGCATGTTGTGTCATCACACCAGAAATGACCTGGGGTTTTTGGCGTCACTGTGGTTACTTATAGTTCACCAGTTTCATACTATGGTGCAGATAAATATTATAATGTTTAAACATTTGATAAATGGAGCTATGCATACAACAACAAAACCGGTGATACTATCAAAAACAGAATTGAATACACAGTGATTGATAGCAGGAGTGAGAAGACAGAAAGGCATGCAAGTAGCAAAGAAAACCATGAGAATGCAAAAGAAGTCAGTCCAAGCCCCAAGTCCATTGTTCAGCAGCATCTAGAACACTTCCAAGCTCACCCAGTGTCAGCATCACTGTATCCATAAGATCAGCTTCTTTGTAGAAGTGCAAGGTATGAGGGCCGGTAATCTTTACTGCATCCAGCTTTGAAAAAATTTCGTCCGATAAGTTGTATTTGGTGCAAAAGTCACGGAGAGGTAGTCGAGCAGGCAATGGAAGTGGATTGTTGGTCTCGATAGCATGGAGAGGTGGTCGGGGAATAATATCATGGAGTCTAGCTAGGTTTACAGTAATGTTTGGCTGGTGAGCTTGTTGGAGAAGACTAATGCGCCATTTAGCAAGCATGCCAATATCATCATCATCATTATTGTTTTCAACTTCAACGCCAGGCGGCATATCCCCCCCTCCTATACAATCAATACTAATTGTGATGTTAGTATGAGCTACCTGCCAACATCACAATTAGTATTGATTGCATAGGAGGGGGGGATAAATTTACCATGGCTGCAGCCCAAAGACGGATCCGGTACATCATGAGAGGGACATGTTTTCCTGTGGGATTGATGAGACACCTGGATGAGCGGCAGGACTTGTTGTTACATGTGTGATGAGTGATTAGTTTGTTGATGAACTCCAAGATTTTGTCTTCCTCTTCCAATGATTCATGCTTCTGGAATGTCAATTAGGGAAAACAACAATGAAACTAGTGATATTGCCATACTGGCGGGTCCAAGTCCTTACTTTACATGGTATGGTTTAGAGTCTAATATGATATATTATGATGCTAGACTCCAACTCATCCTTAATGTGCTTTAAAATGAGTTATCATAATATGAGCCAATGATCTACAAAGCCAGGCTTGAGACTTCATGCCCAGGTTTACCCAGCCTAACCTAATTCCAAATCCCAGCACTCTCCATAGTATGAGCACTTGAGGTGATGCTGGACTTCACAAAAGTTACACTTGTGATGTTAAATCTCAAAAAGGTCTCTCTTGGGTGATAGTGATTTGAATGAAAATTGTGCTGAATCAACTAAGTTACATTTGGGTGACTTTGAATTTAGTAAAGGTTACCTTTGATGTAGTGAAGATTACTTTCAGGCAACTTTGAATTTAGTAAAGGTTGCTTTTGATTTAGTAAAATCTACTTATGGGTCCAGGGTAACTTTGAATTTAGTGAAGGTTACTTTTGATTTAGTGAATCTACTTTTGGGTGACTTTGAATTCAGTGAAGGACCAAGGTTACTTTGGATTTAGTGAAAGTTACTCTCGGGTGACTGTGAATTTGGTGAACATAGACATGGAGCTTGTTTGGGTATCAGAGTATGTTACCATGCATGAATCATGTATAGATTAATTATTATGAGGTCCAGGCAAGGTCCAAAAGGTTCATACTGCATATGAAAATTGGAATCAAACTTTCTCAAGCCAACTTGAACTCACCATGGATGTGGAACTTATTTGAGTATCATAGGATGCTGCCATGTATAGATTATGTAAATCATGAGTGTTGTGAGGTCCAAGAGGTTCATACTGCATATAAAAATTGAAATTGAACTTTTTCACTTCAACTTGAACTTGCTGTGACCATGGAGCTTATTTGGTTTTTGTTTTGTTTGGACACAAGTCTAGTGCTAAAAGACTACTACAGATCTTTGTTATGCTGGATCCAATGCAGATTTAAGCCTGAAATCACAATATATCAGTTTAGTTGATTGAAATGCTTATAGCTTCACTGACTTAAGAAAAGTCCTTCAGCAATTTGAATTGACACAAACCTTGAAGTACCTACTTCAGTATAACTGAACATTAAGAGGTTGTAGTAATCAGGGAAAAGCTGTAGCTGCCTCCAATTCCTGATCAGCTACTAACCAAGTGCTTGATGGAAGGTCCAGGGTTAATCACTTGAATCTTATAGATCACACACTTACAGGAAAATGGAAGTCATAAGTGCTTAGCTGTTCAACATTATAATTTATTTGATATTTATAGTTACACAACATCAGCAAAACCTGTATGTGCTCCAGAGTGCTCCAGAGCTCTTCAGAGCTCCCAGAGCTTCTGGAGCAGCCAGAGCAAGGGTAGTAGCTCCAGAGTGCTCTGGAGGGCTATTGATTCCTCTGGAGCTCTCTGGCGCACTCTGGAGATCACTCATCATTTGACAGATTTCGGCTACAGAGCCCCATTTAGAAATCAAGAATTTTCACATCGTAACCATTTCACATTGTAACAATAATAATAAAAATTTTATGTATTATTTCCTGGTCATTTACTACATACAACAAGAGCGCCGCTATCACCTACCTTCTAAGTCTGAGTCTCCCAAAATTTCCCAACGATTCTCCCTCCCTAATGACATTCGCCACCTCTAAAACTCTTCAACGTTTCTGTATTTCTGGTAATCAATCTCGTTGAGCAAATTTAAGAACTTACAGTGGGAGTATTGCACTGAGTCGAGACACTGGGAGGAATAAAAAGCAGAAGTCCAAGTTCAAGTTCAACAGAGAAGCCTCTTACTTATATGCATTTCTGACAGTTTCCCGCATTTATATTGACGGTTTTGTTAGTTGTGTGGCGTAAAAGGAACGGTTGCGAGCCCCTTCCGTTTATGTCACTAAACCGACATTCTCTGACAGCTGACGATCAATTCCATCAGCTTATACCACTTCAGAGCAGCCAGAGCAGCCAGAGCACTCCAGAGCACTCCAGAGCACTCCAGAGCAGCAATTCAATGCTCTGACTGCTCTGGCAACATACAGGTTTTGCTGATGAAGGTTATGCTAAATATGGCAATGCCATATTAGAGTAAATAAATGTTGAAAATACACTGGGTGCTGCTGGGGGTACATTGGGGTGACATTGAGGTGACCTTGGAATCCCCTATCCTGTTCTACCCCTATCCCCGCACTCACCCTACCATACTATCTCCTATCCTGTTCTACCCCTATCCCTGCACTCACCCTATCACACTATCCCCTAACCCATTCTACCTCTATCCTGTACTATCCCTTATCCCATTCTACCCCTATCCCTGCACTCACCCTACCACACTATCCCCTATCCCTGCACTCACCCTATCACACTATCCCCTATCCTGTTCTATCCCTATCCCTGCACTCACCCATCACACTATCCCCTATCCCTGCACTCACCCTATCACACTATCCCCTATCCTGTTCTACCCCTATCCCTGCACTCACCCTATCACACTATCCCCTATCCCATTCTACCCCTATCCCCGCACTATCCCTATCCTCTACAAGGTCGAGAACCTCTTGGGAATGGTGTATACAAGCATTATCAATGATAATCACACTGCAAGGTGCAGGATATGGGTTCATCGTTAGAAGCTTCACAGAAAAATCAGCATTACATAGCGAAATAATGATAGAGGAAACATACCAAGTCTTCCCGAAGAAACTGGACAAAGAGATCATGATTGAATGATCCTTCAACAACCATAGAGGCTATGATTCCCTTCTCCAATGCCAATCCAGCCAGCATTGACAATCTCCGACCTCGAACAAAGGGTGCCTGCACCTCAACACGCTTTCCTTTTTCAGCCCTTCCCCAGAGTCTGGCATACGTCCTGTTATCCTTTGAAACTTCATCAACAGAGACAAGATAGTTTGGAGGATAGAAAGAGATTCAACGGATGAAATCAGTGTGTTTCTGAGGGCTGCGCTCAGAAGCTAATTTCTGAACTCGTTTTACACTGAGTCCAGCTCTTTTGAAAGTGCAATGGATTGTTGGAAGTGAAAGAAGGACATATCTGTGTTGTGTGAGTTGTTTTTGATATTCATGAAGGAATTGGGTCAGTGTATGTTGTGCTAGACTCAGAAGATAGCTGGAATCTACTTCATTTGCTAGACTAGGCCGCCCGTGACCAATTGCTGCTGCTTTCGCTACATTTCCAGTAAGACAATGTCTGCGCCGAGCACAATATAAAGTCTTCTTGGACATATCACAAATCTCTAATATTTCATCCCTTCCTAGTGGTTTCAAAGAGTCTCTATCCCAGAGTTTGATGGCGATACGTTTCTAGGCATCGGGAATTCAACGGAGGATATACAAGATGGATAACACACACTGTATTTCAAATTATTTGAGATGCAGCACTGTGCTGCTTTTTAGATTTCCAATTCAGGTTGGACGTGCGCAGGAAAAATGTCCTCAAGCCCTTTGGGCAACCCTAACCCCTAACCTAGCACCTTCGGCGCCCCAACCCCGAACCCTAACCAGCTAGAATTTCACTCAGGCAATCTGCATTGTTAGGGCTAGCAGAGCTAGCCCTAACGGCCGCAAATTAATGCCTCAGGGACTCTTAAGACCAAAATCTTAGATAAACATGTGCCCTCAGATGCAGCACACCTGGTATCCTAATGTGTTGCATTTCGAAGGTGTGTTGCATCTGAGGTTATTTGAAATAGAGTGTGTGTTATCCATCTTGTCAATCCCGAATTCGACGATTGACGGAGCAAAGGGAACAAGCGCCTGGCTGATGTCATCGCATATGCGAAACTTTTTCAAAAATTTTTATTTCCAAAAACCCATTATATTCGAAAATAGCAATAACTTGAAAATACTTGAAAAACTTGTCATCTCCACAGACTCAGGACATGGGCCCATTAAAACAGTCTATTGCAGTTAAATAAGAGAAACATGATTCCAAATGAGTCTTCCTTGCAAATTATGCATACCAGCATGAACGACAATTCCAAGCCCAATCACATATTGAATGTGGGATAAGTACAATGAGAATACAGGTACGTATGGTAAAGTAAATGTAATGGAGCGGAACGACAAGCATACATTCTCCAGAGCCAACAACAGTCCTCAACCTTGAGTTTCTTTCGGCCACCATCATCATTGCCGTCTT
>ML769467.1:160694-224438 GCA_009733575.1 Gymnopus androsaceus JB14 | reverse complement strand
ACAGAAGCAGTATATATATACAGTGAATGTATAGTCACAGCCACCATGAGACATCTCTGCATTCTGGAGCGAATGCACAAGTTTGAATGTCTAAGAGATAAAAATCAGGTTTCCAGGCACAAAATATTGTATTCAAGCACTAACTTCAATGCTCATGTCACAAAACTCAGAAAAACTGGCAGTGATCACGATTGTGATTGCAAAAGACAAAGTTTGCATACCCTAATTAGGTACTTGAGAGTTTGGGCATATCATAAAATTTGCATTGCATTGTGATCATGCTATGAGCTTAATTTTGATTGTGATCACAGCGCAAAATCTAAAAATATGGTGTGATCATGCCGCAAAATCCTAGAATAAAATGTGATCATGCCGGTAACTTCATATTTATTAGGATCATAACTCTATTTGATTTTGTCCAATAAGGCCGCCCATAACGCCCCACAAGTCGCGGATGCTATCCTTGGCAATGAGATGTTCACGCACTACGACCGTCCACGGATCGCCAACCTTTGCGAGAAAGCTGGATTGATGCAGAGGGTATGTATTTTAGTCTTAGCTTGTGACCATTATTCTAACTATTGTGCAGGCTCTTGAGCAATATGAGGATTTGGCAGACATCAAGCGTGTTATTGTTCATGCAACGACATTCCCGGTCGAGGTAGGTTATCTCGATTCACAATTGGTTTCTGATGCTAATGATTATTCCTAGTGGCTTACCAACTACTTCAGTTGCTTGACCACTGAGCAGTCAATGGCATGCCTTCAGGAAATGCTCCGTGTCAATATACGCCAGAACCTTCAAGTGGTCATCCAGATTGCCACCAAATATTCTGATATTCTTGGTCCTGTTAAATTAATCGAGATGTTAGAGAGCTACAAGACATTCGAGGGTGTGTTTCCTGGTTGTCCCCATGTTCTATATTGACATTTACTCTTATTAGGTCTACTACTACCTTGGCTCAATCGCCAATCTTAGCACTGACCCCGAGGTACATTTCAAGTATATCCAAGCTGCCACGAGGACCGGTCAGATTCGCGAAGTTGAGCGCATCTGTTGAGAAAGCAATTACTATAACCCGGAGAAGGTCAAAAATTTCCTCAAGGAAGCCAAGCTCGGAGATCAGCTTCCCCTCATCATCGTTTGCGACCGTTTCGACTTTGTCCATGACCTTGTTCTTTATCTCTACCAAAATAACCTCACCAACTTCACCGAGGTGTATGTCCAGAGGGTCACACACCCCGGGTGGTTGGCGGTTTGTTGGATGTTAACTGCGATGAGAACACTTTAAGGCTCTCCTTGCCTCTTTCACTGGCAACTTCTCCCTTGACGAGCTCGTACATGAAGTCGTGAGAAGCGGGATCCTTACCTTGCTTATATCGCATACGCAAAATGATTCTGTGACGATGAACTGATTGCCATCACCAACAACAACACAATGTTCAAGCAGCAGGCCCGTTATCTCGTGAAGCATCGCCAACCTGAGCTTTGGGCCCAAGTTCTTGTTTCCGATAATCTCCACCGCCGCGCCTTGATTGACCAAGTAAGTTGCATATTCACTCGTCTCTTACATACCGCTCATGCTACAATAGATCGTGGCCACTGCGCTGCCTGAGTCTACGGATCCAGACGACGTATCGGTCACTGTCAAGGCCTTTTTGATTGCCGACCTCCCCATCGAGCTCATTGAGCTGCTGGAAAAGATCATCATTGAGCTGTCTCCGTTCAATGATAACAAGAACCTGCAGAACCTCCTTCCTTTGACCGCCGTTTGTGCAGACAAGGGCAAAGTTGTCGGTTATATCAACAAACTCCAAAACTATGACTATATGGAGATTGCTAAGATCGCAACCGAGCACGGACTGTTCGAAGAGGCTCTTACAATCTACAAGAAGTATGACCAGCACGCGATGGCTATTACGGTTCTTGTTGAACACATTGTTTCTCTGGATTGCGGTGTCAAGTACGCGATCCAGGTCAACCTGCCTGAGGTTTGGAGCCGACTTGCCAAGGCTCAGCTGGACAGTCTTCATATCAAGGATTCCATCGACTCTTACATCAAGGCGGAAGATGCTTCTACTTTCCTCGAAGTCATCGTTGCGGGCTCCGGGGATGCCTGGTGTGAAGAATGAGAAGAAGAGTGTTGATACGCATCGGACGGTGGTTAAATCTGGGGAGGAATTGGAGAAGGAGAGGTAGAAAGCCAAGCAGGGAAGAGAATGCAAAAGGAAAAGAGAATAAGAAGACGTACGCAGGACACAGTAGCACGTCGAGGCCGTTGACATAGCGGTTGTTTTTGAGGATTGAAGAAGAGATGGATTGGGGGAGGGAGAGGAACGATGAGATGGCAGGAGTGGAAAGGTACAGGGATGTAGGCGATGCGATTCCGAAAACAAGCATGCTCATATGGACAAGCTGATGTCCGCATCTGCAGGAGCAATACCGTGAAGTAAAGGCCGAATTCGAACATATGGAACCCCCTTTGAAATTGAGATTTTCTCAGTCTCATCATCACCAGGAAATGTCTCTTGACTCTGGGGGAAACAGCCATCGACGCCTACACTTCGAAAACGAATAAGTCGTCCTAATTGTGATTTGAAGTCGCAGTATTTGTGATCAGGATGCGTCAATGGAGGAGAGGGATAATTCTTGTTGGCCAAGTACTGGGTTATGGTCATTTTTCAATGTGTCGAATCATACCGTGCGTTTACTCAGACTGCTACTACGAATTGACAGGAGCAGCTCCTGGTACCCCTTCGCCCCTCTCAACAATTATGCTATTCAGCCAGGCTGGAAGTGTTTGCTGAGAAAGGATTACATCAGGAAAAATGGTCTGGGCCAAGGATAGCCTAGGTAACCTAAGCCTCCTAGGTTACAGGGGCTGAACTTGGGATGGCCTAGGCAGCCTAGGCCTCCTAGGTTACCTAGGACTATCTCAGGCTGCCTGAGGTTTCCCCAGGGTTCTTCCAGGTTTCCTCAGGTTTTCTCAGGTTTCTCAGGTTTTCTCAGGTTTTCTCAGGTTTTCTCAGGTGACTCAGGTTGTCAAAAGTCCACCCCCTAATTCCTAGGTCATCCTAAAGGAACCTAGGCAACCTAGGTGGCCTAGGTGGCCTAGGTGTCTTTGAGTTACCTTGAGGTTAACTTCAGGCCATCCAAGGCCCAAACAGTTTTTCCTGATGTAGTCGCGAGTCACGGTGAGTGCAGATAAGGATTACGGCGCCAATTTCTTAGTCGCTCACCAGGCTCCTTCTGAACTACTTAGCCCAACTCTCTTTCTCAAATACTCAGCTGAGCCTACTACATGATGAGTGACAAAGATAATCTTGCTGTGGTCTCAAAAGTTAGTCAATGCCCCGGAAATCTGCTGCTCAACTGAGCTCTCTTTTATCTTCAGGCCTTCGTATATTGGTCCGGGAAAGCCAAGGCTAAAGTTCTTCACCCGCTATGTCTTCAATGCATCATACATCGAGTGGCGTCGCAGACGGGATTAAAATCGTACAATGAATTTCATTGGGTATTTGTGCATGTCTTCCTTTCATTGCATTCAATTCATATCATTAATGGAACTTTTCAGTGCTGCTGGGACTCGCAACCACAATCATTTTACGATTCGAGTCTTCTGTAAAAAATACGGAGAAGACGCTGTCTTTACAGTTCATTTCTATGGCGACAGGAAGACAGAGCTTTTCGGGACCGCACGTTTCAAGAAGGACTTCCGCTTTTACAAGCCCCGTCTCGCTGGAGTAGTGTATCTTTGATCATGTATCAGTCAGTGCTTTTGCTGGTATCCAATGTTTTTGTTGCTGATTTCTATCTGCCAGGCATCCGGAACTATCATGCATTTTCGATTCTCTGCTATTAATTATTGTGAAGTAGCTTGGAATTGTTCAATGTTATAGTACTATGTTCCGAATCATAAGCGCCCACGTTTTGTCCGCAACTGTCATATCATTCCGGCTCTACTCTCTTTAGAACGCCAGCAATCGATGGAAAAGGAACTCAAGTAAAGGAGCAGGGGAGCAAAAACCGGCAGAAGCATAAGGAATTAGAAAGCGAAGATTGTTCATGGCTATGGTGAGTTTTCGCATTCTCATCTCTTAACTTTATACCGACGTGTTTCTCAATGCTACTAGTTTGCAAAATGAACTCGAATAGCAATCGCAAGCCCTCAAGGCGGGAACGACTGTCAAGCATAAGAATATCTTGCTCATCAGAGCTGGTAAAAGCTCGATTGGTGTCAAAATCGTCGAGGGTTTGGTCTCTGGTGGCGCGCACGTTGTCATCACCACCTCCCGCTACGACCACTCCCCGGTTGAATACCACCAGTTGATTTCCCAGACCTTTGAAAGTCATGGATCTGCTCTTACCGTTGTACCTTTCAACCAGGGCTCAAAGAGCCCTCTTTGACTTCATTCACACCACTCTTGGAATGGATCTCGACTTCATTCTTCCCTTTGCCGGAATTCCAGAGAACGGCTGCGAGATCGACGGTATCAACGACAAGTCTGAGTTGGTTGCGCCTGGGAAAGTCGTCAAGGTTAAGGGCCACGTCTATCGCGATGGAAAGCCCGTTGTCAAAGTTGTTTCTGCATTCCTTTCTTCACCGACTTCCCAAACACCTTCGAGTTGACTGAGGAACCAGACTACATCGTCCCTTGGTTTGAGTGGGAAGATGAATCCCGATCTCTCACCCCTGGACTTCCCCTTGTCTTCCAATTGCAGTCCAAGGTTTCGTTCAAGGATTGGGTCTCCTTCTACGAGCTTTTGGTTACTGGCGACATCTTCATCCAAGATCAGTTGAAGAATTTCCACAAGGTTGGATCTGTTGACTTCCAGGCGGACGATGCACATGGAAATCCCGTTGTTTCTTACCTTCAGAGGCACGGTGTTGTTCAAGGTCTTACTGTCCCCCTTGCCAACGAAGGCTATACCCTCACCAGCATGGAGGGTTCTACTTCTTTCTCCGCACTCCTCACTAACGAACCCTACTCTGGCGTTTTGGGCGATTCCAACCCAATCCACATCAACCCATACTTCTCCTGCTATGCGGGTCTGCCTGGTATGATTACGCATGGCTTATGGTCCAGTGCTGCTACCCGTCGATACAATTAGAACGTTGTTGCAAAGGAACATCCGGAACGTGTACTTTCGTGAGTCTCAAGTCTTTTTCCATGTATTCGATGCTGAATATCACCTTTTTTCTTTAGGTACGATTCCTTTGTCAGAATGGTTCTTCCCGGAGAGGAGTTTACGGTCAACATATGCCATCTCGGTATGCGAGATGGCAACATTGTCGCCAAGGTCGAGACTGTAAACTCTTCCGGCGAGAAGGTCTTGGAGGGTTCAGTGGAGGTTTCTCAAACTACGACTTCCTACGTCTTTAACGGACAAGGATCGCAGGAGCCTGGTATGGGTATGGATCTCTACAACACCTCTCCCGCTGCTCGTGCTGTCTGGGACGGTGCTGACGAACATCGTCGTGCGGTATATGGATTCTCCATTGTCGAAAATGTCAAGGACAACCCAAAGGACAAGACTATCCATTTCGGTGGTATCAAAGGGCAGGCCATCCGCCAACGCTACATGGAGATGTCCTACGATACTGATAAGGACGGGCATGTCAAGACCCTCCCCCTCTTTGCGGACATTGTCATTCTTACTCCCAAGTACACCTTCAACCACCGTAATGGTGTACTCTTTGCTCAGATCGCACTCGTCGTTACCGAGAAGGCGGCATTCGAAGACATGCGGGCCAAAGGGTTTGTCCAGACCGACTGTGCGTTTGCTGGTCACTCCCTCGGTGAATATTCTGCTTTGGCGTCTATCACCGATGTTCTTGCCATATCTGCTCTTGTCGATATCGTCTTTTATCGTGGAATTACGATGCAGCGCACTGTCGAACGTGATTTGGAAAACTGTTCCAACTACGCTATGTGCGCGGTCAATCCGAGCCTAATCTCCAAAGAGCTTTGAGAGAGGTAGTTGATACTATTTCTCAGCTCACTGGAACTCTTTTGGAGATTGTTAACTAATGTTGAGGTATGTGGTCTATTTTTCTGTTGCCATTTTCTTACTTATTTATTACAGGGACAACAATACATATGCGCTGGAGAGCTAGTCGCGCTGCAGACCATGATGAACGTCTCAAGGGTCAAGATACGTAACGCTAATGTCACTACTCCTAAACGTGCCTCAGTGGTGTAGAGGTTATGATACCTGGTTCAATTAATTACTGTCAACGCTGTCAACGCTGTCGAATGTGAGAGCAGGTGACATGGGTTCGATTCCCTTCTGAGGCATTATTTTTCTACTCTTTTGTGGCATTAAAAGTGAATGGTGGGACTGCGAATGTGGCAGCATCAACGCAACTTTGGGTTTTGCTTTGACTATTTAGTACTAGTGTTGCCAGTAGTAGAGTAGATGCAATATTACTACTAGTATTCATTGAAGTCTGTGCAAAAGAGGTAACTACAAAAAGTGCCTAAAATGAGCCTGATAATATATCTAACCAGGGGTAGCCTAGATTAGCCTCACAGGATAGCCTAGATTAGCCCTACTGGATAGCCTAGATTAACCCTAGAGGCTAATCTAGACTAACCTCAGGTACCCTCAGGTACCCTGGGTACCCTGGGTCACCCAGGCTACCCAGGCTACCCAGGCTATCTCAGGCTATCTCAGGTCAGCCTCTAGGGGTAGCCTCAGTTTTCCCAGGCTAATGCAGGTCCAGAGCATTTTTGCTGATGTGTCTTCTATATATTCTCTTCTACTATCAGTCTCAATACCTTTTTTCTACCCATAACAGTAACAATGGACCACTATCAGGATGCAAGGAACAAGTTCCATTTAGCACAACCATAGACCTGTAAACAAATATAATCTCAGTTGGACATATGAGATACAGCACAACTAATACTGTACCTGTAAACAAATATAATCTAGGTAAATGTAAGTATCAGGTCAGTAGATAAGTAAAGAAGATCTCACCTCAGTTGGACATACAAGATACAGTACAACTGAGGGAATAAAAGTCTGTAGGCTGGATATATATGTTGATCATATGATCAATGTAGGTAAGCCAAAACCACAAAACCGGAAAAATAAATGTGTAAATATCTAGAATGGGAAAATCAAAGCATAGGGTATCATTCGGAGTACTTACTCCAACAACCCCCTACTCCATACAGTCTAGCCCAAGCTTCCTAACTAACTTTGAGTGTGTTGGGCCTGCAAGTGGTTTTGTGAACAAATTCCCTAAGTTTTCTGCAGACCAAATCCCTTTCACTATGATGTCTCCATCTGCAACTTTCTCCCTGATATGGTGGTGGCATACATCTATATGTTTGACTAGTGCATGTTGTTCTCATTCAAGCTGTTGGCCCTTTCATTGTCCCCAAGCAGTTCCACTGGTCCCTCCTGCTCCAGATCAACCTCAGCAAGAAATGATGCCATCCAGACCACTTGTTGGCTAGCTTGGGCTAGTGATATGTGTTCTGCTTCACCAGGGTCTGCCCTGTTTATGTAGATCTGGAAAATGATTGAGAAAAGTTAGAGGAAAGATAGCCTTTCACAGTGAATTTCTTGATCCAGAAAGGACCTTTATTGGGACTTGGAAATATTTTTGGAACTTATACCTTTTACAGTCAATTTCATGCCCAGCAATAGTTTTGGAATATACTGCCTTTCATGGCGCAGAAAAAATCCCTTTCACAATAGATATCCCATCCATGAAATTATGTGGGAATAATCTCTTTTGACAATAGTTTTCCTTCTGGAGAAGATTCCAATGTCCAGCCCATGAAAAAAATTGTAATTTTTCCCCTTTCATGCCCAAAATTAATTATTTCTCTCAGCTGTAAAACAAAACTGAAGATTATTGGTCAATGTTCTGCCAACAAGCAGTTGATGATATGCAGACCATTGATTCCTGATCAGCTGCTCAGTGGAACTGGAAGACATTGGGGCCTCACAGTGGCAGAAAATCTGGTGCTTTGCGGAACTCTCAGTACTTAGCCATACTGTCACCTGCTGCATGTTCATATGCTTTTGCTTTGGTGAGTTCACTGCTTCAGGGCACTATCCTGGTACTTATTTTGAACATCTAGTCAATGGTGGACAGTTACTACAGAGGGAAGGAATGTTTGCAGTTGGTTCTATGTCTTTCTGTAGCATGTAGCACTGAATTTTAGGTTCTTGTTAAGAGCATCCATTGCTTGAGTTTTTATATTGCATTGAAATACAAACAATCCCTTTATATTCTTTTTTTACCTCCCATGTTGATACTTTATGATGTTATTGGGACATTGGCTGATGCTGTTGGACAAGAGCCTTCCAATCCCACCAATATTGAAATTATCATGCCACCACTCATCAACCACTGGGCCAAGCTTAAAGATGATGATGTCAATCTTCAGTTACAATTGTAATGGGCCATTCTTTCCTGCCATATGCACCCCCAGTCTTTGAAAGATGTTGCACCATCATTCATACATTGCTCTTGCAATATCGACAATTCCAGCAGAATCCAGATCTTGATGAACTGGACAAGTTTTTCCCTTGTCATTGCCCTGGACCTACTATCGGGTCTTACTCAAGGCCTCAACATGGCACTCAAGCCTCTCATCACCCAGAGTCAACCAAATCTACCAAATTTACTCATGATTTGGCTCAAGCATCCCCAGGCTCCTGTTCAACACCTCCTTCATAAGCTGTCACAACAAATTGAAATGGTATTGGGCCTTTTAACCATTCACACCCTTTATCCTCATCCACAATGAACTCGGGGTCGCCTTGAAGCTTGAGCTTTTCCTTGATGTCGGCTGAATTCAAGAAATCTATCGCAATGGTTTTGGATGCTAGGAACTGATCTCGAGTGCATCGGGTCTCTTTGTGGATGGGCATGCCCGGCGGTAGGTTTGTATTGAGGCTCTCGGTGTTGGGAAAGGGGATTGTGAGTGTGGAGTGGTACTTTGTATGAAGAATTTGAGGATCATTGGCGGGACGGTCAGTCTGAGTGTGTATGGTCGAGTCAATCTATGGACATGCCAGGCTTGTAAGCGTGATTCAATAAGCTTCAAGGTCATATTTACACCCAGAGGGGCTGTACATACAGCGAAGACAGTGGAGAAAATGGCCAAACCGCCAAAGGCCGCAATAGAGAGGTTGAAGCCGTGAAAAAATCGTCAACTAAAATTATTGAAAGTACTGTGATCATGAAAGAGCGCTAGCAAAACCAAGTTGACTTACGAGCACTTGACCAGCAAGTTGAGGGGAAACCTAGGGTTGAGTTGTCTCCGCTGCTTTTAAATATGCTCCTGTTATTAGCAGATTAACTGACGAAGCTCACCTATGCTGTGTACCAACTGTGTACGAGTCAGCTTGATACGGTCACCATCGAGCCTCCGATGTTTAATGCTCGCTTGAGTACAGTAGGTTGAAGCTTTACGAGTGACTTATATTAATTGTCAGGAGATGATACTGGTAACTGCGCCCATCAACGATCCTTTAACAATCCCATTAATGGATGGCAGTCCCAGATCAAGGTGCAGGAACTTGATCTGTCGCATAGGTGATGAGAGATTAAGAGGCTGCCAGCCGAAAAAATCGACGTGGGTCAGAATACGTAGCTGATTTCAGTTCAGTTGTATGAAAAGAAGTTGCAAAAGTTTGGTGCAATGAAAAAACAACCTATCAGAAGCACCTACGACGCCAGCAGGATTTAAACCGACGCCTTCATTGACGAACAGATGACTAGCCAGCAGTGAAATCCTGATCTGTGGCTGTAACCACTTGACTACAGCGCCTCAGTGTCTCTATTATTTACATTGTTGGATTGGCGAAAACGGACGTTGAGCTTGGAGAAGCCAAAGTAGGAAGCATAGTCCCTCCATGAAGACAGAGACAGCCCCTGCCACAGATATGAGTAGTGAAATCTGGATACCATAGCTTGAACGCGTGCACAATGAGAGGATTCAATTGACCGACCGGTAACGGTTGGTTTCCAGGATAATATTAACTTATTAAGAGGAGAACAAGAGAGAAAGTTACTGATGGATTTGCTGGCAATGAAACGCTGTTGGAATCACGAAAACAGATGGCATTGGCATGGCTAGTCGTCGACGATTTAGAGCCGGGGCTTAGCTGTAAATGACTTGGCTGCACGAGTCCGAAGCGAATATTGAATTCTTCTATATGTTTTAAGAGATACAGACTCGATCAGTGATTTCCGAGCTGATGCGGCTGATGACTGTTGGAATCAAAAGGGAAGTTGTGGCAGTGCTACTAGCTCAAGTTAGCAAGTTACCAACTGTTAGATTAAGACTTGGACGTATCAAACTCTTCCCTGGACCGCCACTACCACTACTGGACCAGTATGCGCTAGTAGGCTCAATAATGTTCAAAACTCTTCTTACTCCCTTACGCGCTAGATTCGACTTATCCCCGCGCACCGCGACTATTACTCCTCCTCCAATACCTGACGATGAAGATGAGCTGGCACCGGAGGACTTTCGCGAGGGATGTTCTCATAGAACTCATGAGGAATTCTGTCGAAAATTTGAAGCAGGCAGATACCAGAAAGGGCCAGATGGAGGTATGTCCAATATACTTTCTGTATCGAAGGCATTGAAACCGAGTTAAACAGGTATTGGCCGAAATCCAAAGAATTTTGCTTCAGGAATCTCAAACAAAGGACGTTTTCCGTGAGCTCGATGGATTTCTAGTTCTCATCAGCGTGCTCTCGACTGTTTACCAGTCTAATTCTGGCCCAGTCGTTGAGCCTGAGGACCAAGTGCTTGCGGACGTGATTGAATGCACACGACTGGTGTTTACCGTGACCTCGGATGCCATGTACGATCATGCAGAAAATACAGAATATTTCATCACATGCGTCGGTTACGACTCTCTAGCCAGCGCTCTGCATGGACTTTTCTCCAACCCAAAGACCCTCGACGAAACCCTCGGATTTCTCTTCTCCTTTGCGCTCTCCGAGTTTCTCCGTTTCCCGCATATTCTGCAGCTTTCGTCTTCACACAGACTTCGACGGGATAGACGCGACTCTCCATGAATTCGGTCCTAGACTTGCCTATGCGACTGTTCACCGCCCCGAGGCAATATATCTCCTTTGGAACTCTGCTCCAAAATCATACGCGATTCTTAAACTTTTCGAGCTCCTTGCGGGGCTAAACCATCGCAACCGTGCTATACTCAGCGTGCCGGAAGTTATTCAGCCTCTACTGGAGCATCTTCCCAAGGTGCAGGAGAAGAAGGAAAAAACCGTGGTGCTAAAACTGGCTCGAAAGCTACTAGACATGGGCGCTTCACCTTCTGTCGCTCGAGGCATGTTTCAACGGTCTATCAAAGACGACGGCACGCTTGATATGGACCTGTTGGAGTTGATTAGAGCTGGAATGAAGTCAAGGTGGCTGGAACACTTTTCTTTCCGCTCTTCGGCGGGGCTATTTCTCACACAAGAGGGCGTAAAATCGCTGCCAGTCACTGGATTTACATTCATGGTACGTGTATGATGTTTTGAACCTTTGTCAAATCGCTTTTTAAACTCGTTCTAGATATGGCTATGGATCGACAAACTACCTCAAATGGGCACATCTCAAATGCTCTTCTCCACGCGCATGTCGGGAATGTCTGAAGATTTGTTATCGCTGCGGTTGCAGCACGATGGAAAACTGGAGTTCTCCTCCGCTAGCAATAAACAGTCTGTTGAATTCACCCAAGCGCGTATTTTAAGAGCCAAGTGGACGCATATTACACTGGTACACTACCCTGGAAGAGATCGGTTCTCGAATCCGAGTATTCGTACGTGTTGATCGCGATAATTAACATTGTCCTAATGCCATGTCTATAGGTCTGTTCATTGACGGTGTACTTACAGACACCTTGAACTGGTTTTATCCAAAGCCAAGCACAACATCAGCGCAACCCGCGATTGAGTACATCATTGGTGACAACTCGAAAGATGTGACTATGAGCTGGTGCTTTGCTTCCTGTTATATGATTGCTCTCCCACTCGGTGAGTTGTTCTGTCTCCCAGATCGAAGCATTGCTAACACCCCTCCAGGGGACGACATCCCTCGGTTCATCCATCACCTTGGCCCTCGTTATTTCGGAAGTTTCCAAGACCCCGCTTTAGCAAAGTTCCTGACTTATGAAGCTTCGACTTCACTCAATATGTTCCTTTCCAATATCCAACTTGCCGCCTCTCAACGTCCTCCCCCTGCTACACCACTTTCACCGAACGCTAATGGAGCTTCGGTGATAATGATGTCCCAAGTCTCCTCCTCTATCGTTAAAGCTGTAAAAGACGGCATTGGCTTACCAGAATCCGCAATCATCTTTGCGCTCAGTCCGTTAAACTGCGTTGCCTCTGGGTTTAGTCGTAGTATTCCTGCTCTGGGTGGAAGTGGTCTTGGGAATGGTTCTGGTGGAAAGACTGATCAGGCATCTTCGAGGAGGGAGTTTGTTGTAAAGGGTGATGTGTTTGTGATGAAGGCTAAATGTTTGGATAACACGCTTTGGAGAGTCGGCGGGGCAGCTGTTGCGCTGAGGTTGGTTCAGGTTGCACAGGTGCGTTTTCCCTCATCGTGTTTGTTCGTAATTCTTATGTTCTATCTAGACTCAGCACGAGCTCTCTCGCGCTCTTGGTGTTTTGACCGATGGTATGAAAAACAGTTGGCAGAACTCTGAGGATATCGAGCGGTTACGTGCGTTTGCATAATGCACATTTTAAATGTATGTACTGACAGTCATTCAGGTGGCTACGATATCCTTGCGGACATCCTCCGTTTGAAAGCGGAGATGATCAACATGACCAGTTTCGAGACTCTGTTCGAGTTTTTAGGTCTAAACTTTCGGTCTCCCGAGTTCGTTCGTCTTACCTTCCTCGTGTTGAGCGATTTTCTGAT
The DNA here is from genome assembly GCA_009733575.1 of Gymnopus androsaceus JB14. Lineage (NCBI taxonomy): Eukaryota > Fungi > Basidiomycota > Agaricomycetes > Agaricales > Omphalotaceae > Gymnopus > Gymnopus androsaceus. Next base: position 211,520 of record ML769467.1, on the reverse strand, counting down.
GGTCTTACAGACACTCAACTATCGTCAACATTGTAGCATACCGAGCTATAGCCCTAGACTTTGAGCTATGGGCTCATGCGCGGAAAGACATCCAACGGGTATATTTCGAACACTTTATAACGCTACTAGACGGAAGTCGATACCATCGGTTCAACATCAAGCAACGATTCGCCAAGATTGGGCTTGTGAGGAGATTGCTTTTCGTGATACAGACGGATTTGTATCCGCAGGATTGTCTGCCGTTCCTGATGGATGCTTTAAGGTCTAGTGCTCATGCATTATGGACAAAAGACGACGCTATCAAGCCTTTGGTGTCGTATCTGGCTGCTAATTTGCAAGAAGGTGAGTTTGGTCGGTTGGTCGGGCTGTGAGCATTACACCTGCGATCAAGCTTCCACACTGACCTACGTTCTCGATAGATGCTACGGCCGGCTCCCCTCGCTCTATTATTTCACGCTTCGACTACAAGGACGGTCGAGAAAAGGCTGAACAAGTGCTCCTCATCCTAACATCGATCTTATGCATACCTGCTTGCTACACAAAGTTCGTTCGCCGCTCTACCCATCACACGTATATGTCTCCTTTTGCTCGGAGACAAACCCACGCCTCTAGTTGCGACTCAAATCCTTCACCGATTATCGGTATCAGCGTCTCCGTCTCCATCTCGTTCTTGCGCAAATTTGAGCTCATCACTGGGTGGAATGTGCTCAAGACGGTGTTGCCGTCTTGTTGGGGGCCTACTGTTAACGAGGTGGCGTTTGATGTTCTTCTTGGTCGTCTCCTGGCCAACGGCGAGAGGAACCCTGATCTTGGTGAATACGCCGTCGTGTGTCCACAGATGGTCCCGGTTATCCTCGCAGCGTTGAAGGCGGGGCTGAGTGCTGTAGCCAGGAACTGTGAAGTTATTGAGGAATCGGACGGTAAACTTTTTCTGTCGTTGAATAGTGTCGTTTCTGACTCATATCTTCTTCAGCTCCAGCTCATTATAGCTGGACTACGGAATCTACGATGGAAGAGCTTACAGAAAACCTCATGAGCCTTCACAGTTCCAGTGGGACATTCCGCCATGTCTTTCAATCTCAACAGACCACCCAGCTGTTCATTGCAGCCTACAAGTCATTCGTGCAAAAGGTCTCAAATGCCTTACAAGTCAATCTGAGAACCATTCGAATATTGGACAAGTTGTCGCATTTTGGGCTTGCTTTGGCGCTAGATAATGCTGTGGCTGGTGGTCAAAAACGCGAGGTTTGTTTGTTTTTGGCTTGTGTAAACGTTTCGTATTCATGATTACTTTACATAGATCTCGGATATCCTACAATTGGCTGAAGCTGTACTCAACCCCAGTGCTGAGAAGACCAATATCGATCCCAGTTTGGTTCAAGATACTCGGACCGTAGGTCAGAGAATCGCCTCTGCTCGTTTCAGCATACAGGTCGGGGAACGAACCGTCATCAAAACTGTTACCAGAATGACTGAATGGCGCAAAACTATTCGGGTTTCCGAGCGCAAACGACTACGAAAGAATATTTTGGATCTGTAAGAGATACCGTCATGGTTGAAAAAGATTGCTAATCCTGACTTTTGGCAGCCGAGAAAACCGTCGACAAGTCTCTCGTCTATACGAATGGACATTGATGCTGACTGCTGAACGTGGATTATGGGCTAAAGTAGAACCTCGTTTATGGCGACTGGACGAGACTGAAGGCCCTCATCGGATCAGGTAAAGTCTCGGTCGACCGTCCCCGATGTAATCTTACCCTTCATCAACAGAAACAAGTTGGAACCTGAAAACAATAAATCTTTGAATGCTCGTGCTGAGGAACATCATCGTATCCATGATATCGTGATTTCAGAGGACTGAAGATGGTTCCGCTGGAACTCAGGTCGAGGTACCGCCCTGGGCAGAGTCTTATGAAATATCTTCCACCGACATGGAAGGTGAGTATCTTTGCTCATGCTTTTTGAAGCAACTAAGATCGTTGGTCAGATCGTCAACTCGCCGAAGACATCGCGGAAGATAAACACCGAAGGGTAAGACATGAACTGGAGCCTGGAGATGTTATTGAGTGCGTAGGCACGGTGTCAAGAGTTGCTGGTGTGGATTCCTCTCGTGAGTACATGTTAGCAGCTAGTCACCGAAACTTTCAACTAACGTCTCGTATCAGCTGGATTGCTCATCGTTGGCCGGACGCATGTATACATGCTGGACGGTTTAGTGGAGAGTGAAGACGGGGAAGTGATCGACGCCCACGATGCACCCAAATCATTGCTCTTTGTACCCGGGAGCATTGTTGAACTAGATGGACCCCAAAGAGCCCAGAGATGGTATCTGTCGTCACCATCTATCTGGTTATGTAGTTTACTGATAACCCTCAGGTCTCATGGACAGATTGCGACGTTCAGCAACAAGACATTCTTATTCCGTGACGTAGCGTAAGTCATGCTTGAACATTGCTCAAAACTAGTTCTCATATCCTTACAGGCTCGAGATATATTTCAAAGATAGTCGCTCGTTGCTGGTGGTCTTTATGGACAAACAAAAACGCACCGAAATCGATCAGCGTTTGACTAGTATCACGACGCGAAGCGGTTCCGAATCTGCTCCTATGCGAACTCCTCTATTCGGAATAGTCAGTGCAAGGGTTTTGTCCGGTCTGTGGGCAGATGAGCTTTCCACAGCACAGCGCAAATGGCAAGCACGGGAGATCAGCAATGTAAGACCCTCTTGACTTCTTGGATAGAGAACTTGATCATGAACTAATATGCGAATGAAGTTCACGTATCTGTGTGTTCTGAACCAGATTTCCGGTCGGACTCCCAGCGATGCTACGCAGTATCCGGTATTTCGTGAGTGATTCTAACTCTAGGTCGTGAATGTTTACCCATCGAACTTCCTTCTTATAGCCTGGGTTTTGCAAGATTATACTTCATCCACGCTGGACTTGACTAAACCAGAAACATTCAGAGAGTACGACGGCTTGTTACTGTTCGACCATTTCGCTTACCATTAATGTTTTTAGCCTCACGAAGCCGATGGGCGCACTAACGCCAGCTCGACGGGAAGCCGCGGAAACTCGCTATAGCAATCTAGAAAGTGTCGATGAAAAACCGTTTCACTATGGCACACATTTCAGCTCTTCTATGATTGTCTGCCATTTCCTAATACGAATGTCACCATTTACGCACATGTTCAAGACTCTACAAGGAGGAGATTGGGATCTTCCGGATCGTCTATTCAGGTGATTTTGAGTTTTAATTTGGGCTGCGCCAACTAATGCTCTTGTGCTAGTGATATAGCCAGAGCATACGAGTCTGCCGCCCATGATGTTCGAGGTGATGTTCGAGAACTCATCCCTGAATTTTCCATTGCCCAGAGTAAGCTTTTCCTTGTCGGCTTTTTATTCATCTTGACTTGTTTCACAGGTTTCTTGAAAATTCAGCGAACCTTGATTTCGGAGTTCAGCAGAATACTGGCGAGCGTATACATGATGTGAAGCTACCACCCTGGGCAAAACAAGATCCATTACTGTTTATCATCATGAATCGTAGAGTGAGTGAAACTGGCCGATTTCATGATACATATTCTTAACATCTATGTGATCAGGCGTTGGAAAGCACCTATGTCAGCGAGAACCTTCCTGCGTGGATTGACCTCATCTGGGGCATAAACAACGAGATCCTGCGGCATTGAATGCATTCCATCCTCTTTCTTACGAGGGGTCTATTGGTATGTCAGTTTCTGTCGATCGGATTTCACTTTTTAACGTGGTTGGCTATGTCAGATCTTGACACCATTACGGACGAGTTGGAACGCGAAGCCACAGTAGGCATCATCCATAATTGTGAGAGAACGTCTAAATCCTTAGACGTTGTTGCTTACCTGCTATGTAGTTGGACAAACACCCAGGAAGCTCTTCACCACTGCGCATCCTCTTCGTTATCACAACGGACTTCCTACACTGCCGATTGGGACACTACATGGTGTGGAAGAAGACGCGCATCTTCTTGTGCAGGGCAGTCGATGCTTCAGAGGTAAAATGACTCAGTAATTCAGAATTGCTACCATCCTGAGCTGAATGCGATTTCTTCAGACCTAGGCTCCAACGTCCCAGTCAGAAATCTTGTTATAGATATGATAGGGGAAAAAATATTACCTTGTTCAGCAGGTGTTTTGCTCGTACCGTCACATCCGCACGAGCAAATCGAATGGTCTGCGTCTCATAGTGGTGCCAAAGAGCTGCGAGTGGTGGTAGACCATAAGGTTGTTCAGGTGATCGAAGGCTCGTTCTGCACATGCGTTGCTTTTGCAGATTCAAATAATATGGTTACCGGATCGAGTGACTATACGGTCAGGCTTTGGACGTTAACACGAGGAGCACAGGTAGGCGGTAAGAATTTGCCGCTAAGCGTTTCGCCGACGCACATTATGCGAGTGCACACAGATGAAGTGATCAGTGTCGCAGCTTGTCGGGCGTGGTCCTTGATTGTCAGTGGCTCCAAGGATGGAAGTGCAGCACTATGGGACCTTAACCGGGCGGTATACGTTCAATCTATATGGCATGGAGAAGGAGGAGAAATGTCCGCTGTATCATTGATTGACATCAACGAAAGCACGGTATGTTTCTTGTACCTTGTTAACTTTTGCCGTCTCATCAAGACCATCTAGGGCTACATAGCTACTTGTTCGCGACTGAAACTGTGTTTGCACACAATCAATGCTCGGCCAATTGTCACCCTAGACCTGACGACGTTACCCAGCTACACTGCTCTTCAGCCCACTATAACGGCACTCGCATTTCATGAGCGAGAGTACTCCCATCTTGGTATTCTCGCCACAGGTGGCTCTGACGGAACCATCGCATTGAGGACATGGGATGCTGATCGAACGCCGGAGGGTGAAAAAGCTCGCTGGGAATTTGTAACATTACGCTCAATAAAAGTGCGATCACCTGTCGGTCGAGGTGTATCGTCATCTCCTGTGGTAACTGCGTTGAAATTCCTAGGGTATGTACCAATCTTGTCGTTGTCTCCCCAGACTGACGAAATTTGGTAGGGAAAGTCTATGTCATGGAGAGGATACAGGCAAGTCATTTTTGTGGAGTTTGCCTGATTGAAGCTTGTCTTTCAATGTGTGTATAATATTTGCTGTATCAAATTTTTATCTAGTATGTGGAGGAAAGAAAGCAGAATCAGTCTGGAGTCCTCTCATCTTGGTCGATGTTCAACCTGTCTCCAGACGAACCTGTAAGAAGTGGTGATAGAGCAACTGGTTGAAGGTTGAAGGTTTACCCGACTAGTTGATTTTTTTTGTTCTTCCTTCCTTCCTTCCTTCCTAAACCCACTTGCCACAGAGTAGCATGTGGTGCCTGCATCGCTCCAAGCGCTTGGTGGAGGCGAGTCTGAGACGGCTGGGATTATACGGATAATCATTATACGTCCCGCCTTTTCGCTTCAGACATCAGAAATTTACATCAGAAATTTCAAATTGAACTTATCTCCCGCCAAAGTTGAGGCTTGTCTTCCCTTTTCCATGTTCTCCCTTTACACATATGCGTTACTGAGTTTGCTCGTCTTCGCAAGTCTTCTCAACGCCGCCCACATCCCTGGGGCTCATTGGGGACTCCATGCGAGGACGCTCTCACGACGGAACGTCACGACCGAGGTGGCTAGTTTGTTGGATACTGTTATCACAGGAGAGGAATTATCGTTCGATTACATTGTGATTGGCGGAGGAACAGCAGGTTTAGTAAGGTTTAAGTTTCGATCTTCAGAAACCAAAGCGCTGATTATCCGAATCAGACTGTAGCTGCTCGACTGTCCGAGAACTCCTCAGTCACCGTCGCGGTTATTGAAGCAGGGACATTCTACCAGATTGATGTTCCAGTTCTTGCATCAACTCCTTTAGGAGATGTTGCTTTTGTGGGTTCGAGGCCACTCGATTCTGATCCTCTGGATGATTGGGACTTTGTGACCACTCCTCAACCAGGCGCAGGAGGTCGAGAAATTCACTATGCTCGGGGAAAATGTCTTGGTGGATCTTCTGGTACGTGATGCTTACTTTCAGTGGATTTAGATGGGATCTGACTGCTTTACAGCGAAAAATTTCATGATTTATCAAAGACCGACAGTCCAGTCTTTACAAATGTGGGCAGACGATGTCGGAGATAATAGCTACACCTGGGACAACTTTTTGCCCTACTTCAAGAAGAGTGTTCAGTTCACAAAACCCAACACAAGCACTAGAGTAGCGAATGCAACGGCAGAATATAATCTAGATGCGTTTGAAACGAATGGAGGCCCGTTACACGTTTCGTACCCCAATTACGCACAGCCGTTTTCCAGGTGCGTAGTACTTCTGCATATCCGGTAATGGTTAGTACTTACGGGTTCGCGTACAGCTACGTACAAGGTGGTTTCAGTGAACTCAACATATCTACGATTGAAGACTTCAACTCTGGCTCGCTCATTGGAGCTCAGTACACGACTACTACTATCGATCCCTCTGGAGAGCAACGAGCATCCTCAGAAGAGACGTTCCTCGAAGCTTGTGCTGGTCGCTCAAATCTTAAGGTCTATCAACTAACCATGGCGAAGAAAATCGTCTTTGATTCCAACTTGAGTGCCACTGGCGTCGAAGTGGAAGCTGCCGGTGTGCTCCCACTCACGATTAAAGCGACCAAGGAAGTTATCTTGTCAGCTGGAGCGTTTCAATCGCCACAACTGCTTATGGTCTCTGGTATCGGACCTCAAGCAACACTGGACCAGTACGGGATTCAGGTTTTGGTGGATAATCCCAACGTTGGGCAGGTGAGTGACTTTTATCGTTGTCGATCCTGATTGACTTTTTTGAAGAATATGTGGGACCATGTCTTTGCTGGCCCCGACTATCCTATCAATGTAGATTCTGTCACCCGAGTGCTCAATGTTTGTTGAATTATTTTGGTGGCTTTTGCAATGTGTACACTAATCTTCTTCTAAAGGACCCGTATATCTCGCGGAACAGCTAGTAAAATATGAGACGGAACAGCAAGGCGCGCTCACCAGCAATGTTGCAGACTTCTTAGGTTGGGAGAAACTGCCTTCAGACATGCGCCAGAATTTGTCGGAGACTGTTCAGAAAGATCTGGAATACTTCCCGTCAGACTGGCCTGAACTTGAGGCGAGTATTTTCATCTGCAAAATCGAAAGCACTATTAAGCTCTACCTCTAGTACGTCTCCAGCCCTGGATACATCGGAGATTTTAGTAAGTCTATGTGTCTTTTTCGACAGGGAGATCAGAGATTCATCAACTTAATGCAGCTGCACCCGAGTTAATGCAGCCTCTGCAAGGCAACTACGGTGCTATCCTCGCCGCCATCGTCGCTCCTCTATCTCGAGGAAATGTCACTATTGCTTCAGCGGATGCCAACGTCCCCCCAGTCATCAACCCCAACTGGCTCACCTCCGAATCCGACCAAGCCGTCTTGGTGGCAGGCTTCAAACGCGTGAGACAGGCTTTCCTCACGTCTTTCATGCAAAAGACGGTGATTGGAGAAGAGTATTACCCTGGAGCCGATGTACAGTCCGATGAAGAGATCTTGAAACAGATTCAAGATTCGTTGATGACGGTATGGCATGCGTCGTGTACGTGTAAAATGGGTAAAGCGAATGATACGACAACGGTGGTCGATCCTCAAGCAAGGGTTATCGGTGTACAGAGCTTGAGAGTGGTGGATGCGAGTGCGTTTGCGTTGTTACCTCCGGGCCATCCGCAGAGTACTATTTGTGAGTTCGAATTGGTTCATGACCGTGACTAGATTTCTAATGTGTTTTGTTCAGATGCACTCGCGGAAAAGATCGCGGACGATATCAAGGATTCACATTAAGAGAATCTGATTCTTACTGTCCAAAACTTTCATACTACGTTCCTTCCATTATTACGAATTTTATGCGAGGTATACTCGTTGTCGTTTCTTTTATGATTACTGATATTCTTTTGCGTATCTTACTATTGTTTATCTATACTCTACTCTCGTCGTAATCACTAGATTTCTTTGTTAGTCTGAAGCCAATGGCAGGTAGTACCGTAAGAAATTTTCTTTCTGATCGCCAGCTTTGACCATTACTGTATAATTATGACCTAAAGTTCCCGGGGTGTTACGCATTACACGCTCACGGCTCTGGTTCGGAATGAATCTGGTAACGAGATTTTGGTATCAATTAGAATCATTTTTTCGGAAATAATCTGGACTTTGACCGATTTCAAACCAAAAAAGGAAAACCGCGTTGATTTCGCGACGGCAATCCAAATTACATCCGGTTTCCTTGATATATCGGTTTAAATCCGGCATAAAGTACCTGAATTGAAACAAACATTACTGAAGTTGAAGAAACGACAGAGTCTGGAGCACAGCCACATATCTCCTTTCTTCCTTTCAACCATCATCGCTGGATCGTTCTTGCGGAATTCAAGCAGCAACTCAAGTCTGGTTCCAGACGTGCAATTACAAGATAATAGGCACTGTTCAACATGCCAAAGGTATTCTTATGATCCTCAAGATTCCTTGAACGACATCAACAATATTTCTGGGACGATTTCAAGCTCATCAAGCCTCCGCAAGCAATGCAAGACTCAAGTAACAATGAAATCCTCAACATTTCTTCAAGCTTATAGTATTATTCCAAGTGCCAATGTGGCCAGCGGACATTGTCATGTAGTACTGACTTTACTTTTTTCTCTAGACTTTTGCTTCTTATGGTTATTTCCTGTGCTGAGGTGGATCAAGCTCCTGGGCCATAGGTGTGTATTGAGTGCTTTTTTTTTGACCATTTATTAATGATTAGTTCGCTAGCAGCAAGCAACACAGAAATTGAAGGGCATTGGGAGTATACGAGAGTAACGAATAGGCGGGAGTTAATGCATCAGAGTCTATCTGAGAGGCCTATATCGACTATCGTACTGTCTTTTGTTGTCCTCGTTCTCCTTGTTCACCAAATATATTCTATTCTATGTATTTTTTCAACCATCGGGATACATCGGGAATGAAAATGAACATCGGGATGCCCCGGCAGTAACGAAATTCAATGAGCAACCCGATGTAAATCTAAAATATGCCATTGGTTTGATTCCAGATTGAATCCAGAAATATTCCGGAAATCCGACTTTTAGCTGAGAACCGGTCGGCCTCAATTCCGGATTTTTTGCTTATTTTTTAGATGCCATCTAAACGATCAGAAACCGGATTAATTCCGATCTCGGGACCTGTCTGTGTACAGTGAGAACTTCAAAAAGTGAAGTTCTGAAGAGATTTTTAGTGCTTTTTTGGGCATTTTAGCACAATCTTTGCAACTTTGGGTTACTATTTTGCAAAATCCAAAGTTCCTTGGACCCCGTTATGTGTTACAATTTTTGAAAGGCCAAGTTCCCAAGGACTACATTATGGTTATGGGAACTTTAGGTTGTAATTATACAGTATGCTTGCTTTGGCCTCATCTTATAGAGCCCAGGACACAGATATTGTATACAAGTTACTTAGATTACAGTTGTAAATAGTGTCAATGTCTACAAATTTATTACAACTGTAGGTACCCTCATTATTAGTACTAATATTACTATATATATATACAGTTGGGCACACAAACTTTGGGCCATCCTCCGCTTCCCCCGGCACTGGGCTGGTTTTTATGGGTGGAAGCTTGAGCTTGTAAGAATAGGGTTGGAACCAAGGGCCAGTGAAAAATCTCAGCTCCCCCATTGTTGCAAATGACGAGATAGTGAACATGCTGCTTTACACCAGGTGCACTGACTCAATCTGAAATTCCAGTCCCCACTGTTTAAATATGCTTTCAATCATCCATCAGCAAAACCTGGGTGAGCTGGACAGAGCTGAACAGCTCTGTGCAGTGCTCATAGCACCCATAGCACCCATAGCAAGGTCCCCATCTGTCCAGAGCTATGGATTGCTATGGACTGCTATGGATTGCTATGGATTGTATATTTCACAGCATGTTGTCTGTCAGCCGTTCAATTCAAAACTAAATATATCCTTGTTTTGAAATCACTTCCCTCACTCAGCGGCGGCGACACTCACTGAACCAAAATTTAAATAATCATAATCTATAATATTATATTGGCATGTTCATGGTGTAAAGCTTGATCCTGTGTGTGGACGGAAATGTGCTTTGGGTTTGAGAGGGCTGATTGAGGTTGTTTGCAGGCTAAAGAATGTATATATTGGAAAGCGGGAAAAGTCCCTCTATCTCGACGCGGTACTGGTTTTATATGTACCGAGTCCCTATGTATCTATGATGGTTGTACTAGCAACAGTAGGTAGTAAGGAATGAAATGTGCCTGAGAGCACTGATAACTGGTAGCTATGTAAGGTAATGTCACTATGGTAAGTCCAAGGAACTTGTCACGAATTCATACACGTGCATACGCGTATGAAGCACGACATTCCCTCTCCACTTTTTAAAAAAAAAGAAACCACAGGGGGGACCAAATGGAGCGGAAAAAAAAGAAAGAGAGAAAAAAAAAGAAAAACAAATGAGATGCTTTCCTTTTCTCTGGCCATAGGAAAGCGTGGTTGTGAACGCTGTCAATAATATCTTTACTTTCTTTGGTATAGCAACCAGTGGGAGTGAACAGTGGAGGAATAGAATTGAGCTGGGGACATATGTGGGTATAGGAATGGAATTATTATTCGGGATTAATGGTAAGGATTTAAGTTGAGAAGGAAGGTGTGGAAGAATGCCACCTAAGTGGAACAGGGAGAGGATAGACCAGATGAGATGATGGAGGAGGCTAGGATGGCTGAACACTGACAAATTGATGCGTACATCATTGCGTTGCATGAAAAATAAGTGTGGGCATGAAAGAGTGCCAAGATAATTTGATCAGAACTTGGTACTGGACCGAGGACATCAGATTTAAGAGAAATAGAGATATTGGCACCGAGATTAGATAAGTCTGATTTCAATGCTGCCTTGTTCACATCCTCATTGTTCAACTTACTAATTTCTTCTGTCCCTTCCATCCTCCTTGCAAAACCACGGAAGCTCTCGAGTCTCAAGGGATGGTGGGGATCATAACAACTTTGTCAGTATTGGGGTCGGTCAGCATATAGTGCTGATTGCCGGAGAGGAAGTTTTGGACATGGGCCTGGGTTAATACTTCGAATGGACAGCCTAACAAGACGTCGTATGTGGGAGAGTCAATGACATGGACTTGCAGGAACGCAATAATGTTGTTGAAATAGAATGGTATGTCTTTTGCAATTCCAAGAGTCCAGTCTGTCTTACTGTTCACACTCTGTAGCAGAATTCGACATTGTGGATTGAATGAGAGACCTAATGCATTGCTAGTTGCGTCCGACATGGCAACTATACTGCACCCACTGTCCGCTACACAATGGACAGCACATTCTCCAACAAGAGCATTTATTCCTTGGATACTTGACAATTCTTTGGCAACATAGAAACCATTGCCTTCTGCTGCATCAGCCTGCATCTCTGAACTCCTGGAAGAATACTGCCACCAGATCTGGAGGGTCCTTACAGGCAATTGGGAGGGATTTCATGTTGCTGTACTGGGTTCTACTTGGGGACAGTGATTTTGTAGATTCCAGCAGGTATGCAGCTGCAGCTGTAAGTTTAATGCAAAGTATGTAGGCAATAGACGGTTAGACCTAAACGGTATAATGCAAAGTAACTGGATAACTATCCACATCAGCAAAAAGGGGTTAAACCTATGATGACCTAGGGAACCTAGGCTACCCTGGTCACCCTGGTCACCCTGGTCACCTTGGGTCTTCCAGGCTACCCCAGGCTACCTTAGGCTACCTCAGGTTACCTCAGGTTCCTCAGGTTAGCTCAGGCTTACTCAGGTTTACTCAGGTTAACTCAGGTTGCCTCAAATTCCCAAGGTTTATCCCTAAATCCTAGGCAACCTAGGTGACCTCAAAGGAACTGAGGCAGTCTAGGCAACCTAGGTGGCCTAGGAGACCTAGGCATCCCTAGCTCCCCTTAAGTCTCTTTAAGTCATTGTGGGTCAACCTAAAGTCAGCCCTGGGCCCAGACCATTTTTCCTGATGCAGCCCTATAAGACTTGAGCTTTGTAATATCCATAGAGGTTGAATGAGGGATCGTGGGAAAAAACAGACAAATTTTCGAGCCTTATGCATGATGTGATCCTGACCTGCACTGCCAAACCCTAGACTATCCATAACCCTAATAATCCCTAACCTTAATATCCCCAACCCTAAACTTTCTACTGCAGATAGCAGGGCAAGCCCCGCACCCCAGACTTTGTCCTCAACCCCTAACTCTGGATCCCTACCCTAACCTTAACCTGTGTGGACCAGGTTAGGGTTAGCTAAAGCTAACTAATCCTAAAGACCACTGTGGACCAGATTAGGGTTAGCTTTAGCTAACCCTAATCCTAACTCTTTCTTGTCACATGATACTCCAGAGCACTGTATGGACCAGGTTAGGGTTAGCTGAAGCTAACCCTAACCCTAACACTTCCATTGATCACATGCTATTCACATTTTTCTGATTTGAATATCGATATCTTATCTTAACCCTAACCTAACCCTAACCTAACCCTAGCCCTACTCTAACCTCATCCTAACACACCCTAATGGTACTATATATGTACTAGTAATGGATCAGTAAGAATTGTAGTTTAGGTATAGTTTAGATAGGCTAGATAGTTGCCCTGTTACTTTGCATTAAGTCATTTAGGGATGTTGCCCAGATACTTTGCATTGTTACCACAACCGCTGGTGAGGTATGTTGGTTCTTCTTCTTCCAACAAATTACTGTCAATTCCAATATGATGACTCGTCATGCTCTCTTTTACTTTCCTTCGGTAATCTGGCGCAATCGCTGACAAATCATCTTGTCTGATAGATACTACACTCAAGAGGCCAGCTTGAACAACACATTCAACTGCAGCCTTGGTCTTGATAGGTGCATGGTAACGAAAAAAAGTTACAAACATTGTCCTTAGGAGGGATATCAACCATCCTTTCCTGCGGGGGGACATAATTCGGAGGAAGTTTGCCTATGATAGGCTTTGATGGTCTTGTTGGACCAGGAACAAGAGGAATTGGCTGGGAAGGCTCAGGATCGCGGGGAGGAGGATTAGGTTTGGATATAGGCTTTGACAACATTTTATCAGGTACGTTGTTGTCTTTAGCTTCTTTCATTGCTCAACAAGTTTCCATTTTGAAGATGAGCTGACATATTGCTTCAGCTTCTGGCTCTTCCTCAATGGGACTCATCATATACGACACGGCCTTTGCGAGCATTGATGGACCTTGGAACCCACAGAGAGAATAGGAGGAATGAGTACTCACATTGACTCCTGCCAATGGACCCATTGTAACCTGGGGTGACTCCAACAACCAAGACTTTTTGGATGGATGGTCTTTGAAATAATATTCAAAGTATTGTTTCAAGGTTCCTTCCATATATTGTTGATTACAAGGGAGATGCTGACTACTCTTTAGTTGCACGAATCCATTCTCACTGCACTTGACTCGACCCTTGTCAACCCAATCTCTTAGGTTGATGCAGTTATTGAAGTTGAGACTATCACAATTGTCCCAGAAGCATTTGTTGGATCGGTTCTGTTTTGGACAACGGTTACCACCACTAGACTGAGGTGAGTTATCATTTCCCATCTGGCTCATCATTTGGGTGAACAATGCCAGGAACTGATCAAGCTTTGAGTCCATAGATTCTAACTTGGGAGTAACCAGAGCCGTTGTGGAGGAAACACTAAAATTTCCACCTATCATGGTGGTCAACATGTCAGAAAGGAGGAAATCAATAGCTTTGCGTAATTCGGTAAGTGAATACGCTTGACCTTTAACCTTCTTTGGGAATGACACCTGTAAATGTGTATCTAGACGGATGCGGATGGAATCAGGGAGCACCTGCATGTAGAAGCTGGCAACTTGGACCTTGGAAAGGATACCGTGTTCCTGGAGGGAATTGGCAATGATGGACAATTTTTGGTGGTAAGTACCGAGTTCTTTACTGTTTGATATTCCAGACTTAGCAAACTCGCTGACAACCTTCTTCAGGTCCTCGGTTGTCACCTCTGCCACCTCCAATGCGCTGGGATAGTGGGACAAGACCTCTTTCTTGAATTTGACCCATGCTTTGGCAACTTCTTTGAATGTGGGGAGGGTTCACCAGAACCTCATCAATTCAGGATCAACATAGCAAAGAACTCCCTTCTTCATCTCCACATCATTGGCATCAATACCTGCAGCTTTTGCAACTGTTTCAAATTCCTCAAAAAAGGTAGGAAGTTGTTCTTCATACTTTGAATCCCACTTAGGGGATGAACGCTCATTTTGAGCAGGAAGAGGGTGTAACATGGCCATCTGTGGCAATCAGGTAATGTTTGGAACAGGATTTATCTGTTGAGTAGACCCTGGAGTAGGTCTGGTATCTGGATTAACCCTGGGACTAGGGTTGGGATTAACACTCCCTGGACTAGGAGTTTGGTATCTGGGACTTCCGGGACTAGGAGTCCATTCTGGAGGAGTATTGGGTGGTGTAGATAAAGAAGAAAGGGATGGAGATAACAGGGAAAGCTGATTGTGTGTGGCTTCATTGTCAGGTACGGGTTCGAAATGTCCAAGACTTTGAAGCTAAGTGCAGTGGATTGTAGAGCAGTGAGGAGCTCCTGAGAATCTGGAGAGAGACAATGGGTTCTCAAGCCTTCTTGACATGGTCAAGATGTCTTGAGAAGATAGGAGTTGTTGCAAACAACACTGGATTACCCCCTCACAGTGGGCTCCAGATGTAAAGCTTGATCCCATGTGTAGATGGAAACGTGCTTTGGGTTTGAGAGGGCTAATTGAGGTTGTTTGCAGGCTAAAGAATGTATATATTGGAAAGCGGGAAAAGTCCCTCTATCTCAATGTGGTACTGGTTTTATACGTACTGGGTCCCTATGTATCTATAGTGGTTGTACTAGCAACAGTAGGTAGTAAGGAATGAAACGTGCCCAAGAGCACTGATAACTGGTAGGTATGTAAGGTAATGTCACTATGGTAAGTCCAAGGAACTTGTTGCGAATTCATACACATGCATACGCGTATGAAGCGCAACAATGGTAGTACACATAGTACAATAGTGTGGCAAAACTAGTATAACTAAAGTACTAGTTCTTACATATACTACAGTAAGCGGTAACCCTCACCAAAATATTGGAGATGTCAAATGAACCAAGAATATCCAAAACCAAAGTTGCAACTCAGTGTTGACTTGGAAAAAAATTGGGGAAGTTGCGAGAACACATCCTGGATGTGTTGACTCTTATATATGGTTGGTGGGAGAGGATGACAGCTGTCAAATGCTTGACAATTGGTTCGAACACTCAGAAATCCCACAGGAGCTCATAGTAAGCCATAGTAGGCCATAGAAGCCATAGTGTTGTAGAGCACTATGGCTTGCTATGGCTGCTATGACCATTACCCAGGTTTTGCTGATGTCACTGGGCCAATAATAAAAGTGCAAACAAATAGAACAACAATGGAAACCACCATCTGGTAAAATCTGCCCACCTCGGCTCTCCCCTCCTGCCATACCTTTGCCATTGAAACATGTCATGCATACCAAGGAAAGCTGTAGCTGCCTCAATGCAGCCCTCAGCTTGCTGTGAAGCCAAAACTTATTCTGAAAAAGATGAAGTACATGATGATAAATTTCGAAAAAGACTTTGCTTAAAACAGTTCATATATTGCACCCAGAATATAGTTAGAATAATATAATCTTTTTCATATATAATCCTGGCTGAAAAAGTTGGTGGGAATTAGTCAATATTTCCACAGGAAGACAGAATCAATTTCACCTGGTAAATTGTTATGATTCCATCTGGAAAAGGAATCAGGATGAAAGACCATTATTGCTGCTAAAAGACCATCTATTGCACCCAGGAAAGGTCCTGTAGCCTTTGATCTTTCCTGCTTGAAATTCTCTAACTTTTATGCCATCAAGGCAACTGGGCAGTTGCCAAATAATCAATGGGCAGTAACTGGGTGCCATGTGTTTGATGGCGTAAAAGTTAGAGAATTATGAGCAGGAAAGATCAAAGATCACAAGACCTTTCCCAAGTGCAAAAGATGGTCTTTCACTAGCAGTAAAGGTGCTAAATTCCATTTCCTTTTTCATATGGAATTGTCAGAATTTTGTTTTTCTATCAAAATATTGACTAATTCCCACCAACTTTTTCAGCTGAGATTATAAATGAAAAAGATTATATTATTCTAACCATATTCCGGGCACAATATATGACCTGTTTCAAGCGAAATCTTTGGCAAAATTCATCATCATTTACTTCATCTTTTTCGGAATACATTTCGGCTGTTTTATAATCAATCCGCGGAGTGTATGTTACCCATTCAATTGAAGTATTATTTGGGCAATTATACATACTCTGAAGCCCAAAAAATTCCTACTATGAATTTTTTTCTAGTGGCCTCCTTGGGTCAACCGACCGACCCTTGGAGTGTACCGGTCTGCAATCCCGGTTCCCCCTTGATTCCGGACTCTGGAATAAGTTTTCCTTTGGTTTGGAATAATTATTCCATCTGCATTAGCCCATCTCATATCATCAGTAGATGATATGACTTAGGAAATCTAGAATCGGTGAACCTACAATGCGAAATTATTCTGACTAACTACTGTACAGAAGCCAAGATCCCCCAAGTACAATCTCAATCTCAGCCCAAGACTCCTTCCAAATCAACAACCAAACCGAAATCCAAATGGGTCCCGATATCCACAGAGGAGCTTTTAGCTGCTGCAGATGCTGCACAATGAGAGCAAAAAATAGTAAAACTAAAACCCAATCTCAATCTCACTCTCGGTTGATTTCAAGAAATTAAGCAGTTCCAGTTGCGGGAGTCTTTGATGATCAGAATGACAGGTATAGTGGCAGCTTTCACCAACTCGTACCTGGGCCTCAGTGACAATCCAAGTCTGAGTAGGGTTACACATCAGCAAAACCTGGGTAATGGCCATAGCAGGCCATAACAGCCATAGTTCTCTACAGACCTATGAGTTGCTATGGGTTACTATGGATTGCTATGAGGCTCTGTGGGATCACCGACTTGTATCACCATTTGACAGCCATCTGATGTTTGACATTCTCTCCCGCCAACAGTATATAAGAAATGCAGAATCATCCATGTTGGAACTTCAACTTAGTCTCGATTGTCCAACTTTGTCTTGATTCTCAGTCACTTAAGTTCATTGGATATTCACAGTATATCTTTATTTAATGCTTGCATACAAGGACCAACACTTATAGTATGGTCTTGTACTAAGCAGTATTAGAATTTTAGTTATTTTGTTTTTTGGTGCACAGACCCCTTTTCACCAAGCTACCTTTATTCTGGAAACTATGAACAACTTAAACCCAGGAGTCCTGAATACTTATATCCCATCTGAAATTTCAATTGACATCTAATGTGGACCGTTTGACTACACAAGAGCTATAAGTTAATTCAGGAGCAACCTTGAGATAAATGACATCATATATATAAATTTTCATGATCAATGTTTAAAATCATATGTTGTTCATCATGGCATCCAAGTCATATCGGTGACGCGAATCAGTATCTAAAAGCAGCATTGAGAGTGGATAGCTAAAGCCTGAATGCAAAGAATGGGAGTTTGGATCACACCAAATTTCCTGATCAAGACCAGAGAATAGGGTGTGATTTGAAACTATCCATTGTTGGCAATCGGCCTTATGAACAGTGAACATTATCCCATGTTCTTGAAGCAAGTGAAACCCCTTCTTCAGAATCCAGTCAAAGTAAAATGCAGTGTTAATTGGGGAGTATCCAAAGGTGAATTTCCCAATCTCTACCTGCACCTCATTCAAGCTTTGAAAGGAGGATGAGACAAGAATTTCTGCAAGCTCTCTCCAGGGAAATGCAGCCACTGCTTCCTCTGAACTGCTCAAGTTTGCCGGGCAATAGAGTGTTATCCCAAGCTTGATCACATGTAAAAGTGCAGGGGCAGGCAAAGCTTGCAGAATCTGTCTTGTCAGCTCATGATAAGCTGCCGAAATTTGTGGCCTATTCAAATGATGTAGTGTAATGGCTCGGATGCAGAAGGTATGCAAACGGTTGCATGGTGAGGTATTCAACATTTTTGTCCAAAACTTTGTGTAGGACACTATAGAGATGTAAGTAATCACCATACAGAGACCTTATGTATGATCACTCACCAAGTCCATTGTCCTCTATGAATGACAGAATCATCCGAAAATCAGGAAGGATATATGTAAGCTCCTGCAAATTGGGACCAAAGTGACCAAGAGCTGAAGCAACAATGGGACAGACATCGGGTAATTGTTTGAACACTTGAGGTGCTCCATGTATATCGCTAAGTGGAATGGTCATGGAGTTCACAGTGAATTGTGACTTTGAAGAGAAAAACAGGTGTCGTAAAAGGATAATGGTGTATGCATCGAGGGCAGTCAAATGGATATTCCGAGTCGGGTAAACGTCCTTTTTCACAGCTGGTGGGGTCCTGAGTAGTGTCAGATGCTCAAATCTCGCACTGGACAGTGACGGTGGAAGACGACAAAGAAATTCCACCAAGTCCATCTCCTCCGTCCAAACAAAGCACCCCAGTTCCAGGTGTTCAATGGTCGGCTGGAATAAAATGCTCCGGAACTCGGGTAACACAAGATTCCATATCTCGTTTGTCCACCTGATGGATTTGAGTGCAGTCAAATGTCCAAGAACTTTGGGCCAATTGATATTATCCACCGTGTCTGAGGGCACTGCTTGCCCAATCTCTGGGTCGCCATACTCAAATATGGTGAATGCAGCATTCAGCACGAGTTTTGACACTGCTGGCCCAACAGTGCTCCATGATGATTCCAGAATGGAAAGAAACTGGGGAACAGCATGAAATGGCTGCTTCGAAGACAGGTAGATAGTTGAAAAGAGATGGTGGCGGCTTCGTATTAGCATTGTTTTGGAGACCTGGCTAGTGATGAAGAGGGTGGTTCGATCATCAGCAAGGCAGTCCACAAACGCTTCTAGGATTTCCATCGGAAATGAGGACAGAGAGCATTCAATGACGGGCATCCTGAATGCACGGCAGAGTTATCATGTTTGGGGGGTTTGAACATATTATACCTTTCAGCACTGAGCAGCAGCACCAGAAATCCGATAGATCAACTGTTTCAGATATATGAATGATGATGTATCGCTGTTGATGCAGTCATATGTATACAACACATGCATGTTTGATCCGAAATTACCGAACGCTTCCTGCGTGTTTTTGCCTTTGGATCTGGGGCACTGACGGGACCGCCAAGCACCTGTCATGAATGTTTTTTCTCAGCACATATGTCTGGAAACGAGTTATCACAAACTTGCCGAATTACTGCAAACTTTAAACAAACGCCGAAATACTTCCCAATTTGGAAATTCAAGATCTGGCCAGCGTTTGGTTAAAATAAGTTCACGGTAATCACGACGAACTTACGCTAAGTTGCATCTTGTACTCGGGACCAAGATGATACCCTGGATTTTCATATTCCAATGAATCAGATAGGCGTCGGCATTGACAAGCCGTTCTTCACCTCGTCTTCGTCTCTAGCCCTAATGCTGTCATGCTCATTTGATAAACATCTGATCTGGCGATCTGGGAAGTGATATTTACAGCTTTGACCGGTATGATCGCATGTGCGCTTAGTCTTTCAATGCTCTAAGCAATAAACCTTTGGGCTTTGATGATCACCAAGGTCCAAGCTTCCCTAGGCTTTTGTATGTGCCATTATGGCACCTTGGAGGATCCGGTCTCAGACACTCAACACCAACACTCAACGAAATCAGATTCTCTGGATTATTTAGGCCACTTATTAAATTACTGAGCGTTACTATGTGATCTGTTTTTATGCTGTTGAACGCTCAAGCGCCGCCCCGCATATCTGCAGTCTACTATTTTTTGGCATGGAGCCTCTTTTAATTGTGCTTCTAGACTACCTCAAGTCTTTTGACCTCTGAGCAGCATCACTTTCTCTGCTTGTTGCATCCGCTCACGGGAATGGGGAAGCACGCAAATTCTTTCAGATGGATGAACCTTCCATACTATTAGCACTATATGTTTCGGGTGTACTGTTGATACCGGTGGAAGTGGCCAAAATGGTCCGGGATGCCCAAAACAGACTTTTCCTAGCAGGATGCCTTAGGCTGGTAACTTGTACATGTAAGTATTTTGGCAATTTAGATTGATATCTATCTTTTCAAACAGATTGATTGTGACATTACAAGGTGGTGCTTCATCTTGGATATGAACGAAATATCCGAAATATTTGCTCTCACAGTTTAAACTTTATTGTGAAACTAGTAAGATATCCATCGGTGGGATAAGGATCTCTGTCATCAGCACGTCCAAGTCAACCGAAAAGTGATGAAAATATCAAGAAACATTTACACTTCGAGCTCCGAAAAAAACAATACATAGGCAGTAACGTCGTAGGGAAGTATGGAGCACTGTAAGCAGTAGGCCGCCCATTATCAAATAGTTACCGTGACGCCCCAATCGTCATATGGACACTTTCGTGTGCCCAAATTAACGACTTTAAATGAATACCTCCTGAAAATTGGCTGAAAAAAAAAAAAAAAAAAAAAAGGCTGAATGGGCGATATCGGTGCAAAAACTCGGGGCATTTGAATAATGCACACGCAGCGGCGGTTACGGTGACCTCGGGGGAGAATTTTGTGTGATGAAGCTGCGGTGAAAAAAGGTTGAATAGCAAAGCACAAGGAAATATATGTACGAACCCAATGCACTTGAACATTATGAGCGCACCAGGTATTTTGGGATCCTAAGAGTTGTAATTAGGAAATAAATCCCGGGGAGTCTGGATATATAACGGCTCGAACAGCTTTGGGAAAAATGGAGCTAGTGGAAGACGCAAGAAAGATCTCGCCTCAATATGTCAACAGATGATCAGATGGATCTAAGGGATTCAGATGCACCCCTTGCATGAGCCCCGAAAATACCGAGCAACCCACCTTTCAACTGCCCGATATGTGGCACTAAAGTTATGTGTATAAAGCCTGCTGCACATGTCCTTGTCAGGCAGGCTGGCCCTCCAATTTTCCCACTTGTTGAACAGTCAAAAACTTATTTTGCGCCAGAATCTCCCTGTCCCAACTGGAATGAGATCATACATCCCTCGATTTCTCTCGATTATTTTTATTTTGGCAATTCAGAATGTTGTTTCTACACCGCTGCCAAAATATGTGCTGCCCAAACAGGTAAGAGTTTCTTTCGTGGTTTATCTAGAAAATGGTCCTAAATCCCAGAGAGCCGGACTGGAGCTGCGCCTGGAACACTACTAATCCAAGGAAACCTCCGGAAACCTGAGAGAATTTTCGGATCCCTGGAGTCCCTGGTCATCCATGAACAGAACAAGATTTCACTTGGATTCACTTGGAGATGATCACGGACCCCAGCGGTCTTGAGGTTTCCTGGGATTTATTGGGTGTCCCCTGGCTCTCTGGGAAAGGTTACTTGTCCAGGTGATCTTCTGTAGGTAATTACTTATATCATGATCATTTATAGATACTTGCTAAAAGGGCGGGAGTGGGTTGGCCACCATTTGCCAGTCCAGTTCCATTATTGACTCCCAATGAAAAGAAAGTGTTTGGTAAGTACTTTGTTGCATGATATAACATTGTTTGATTATCTCATGGTTCTTTTGAGAATCAACCCTGGATTTACACCTGCAAGGAGATCAGATCAAGACAGATGCCATGGGCAACAACAACGGCATTTATCACATCACCCAGTACAAGAACCATAAAGATCTCATAGCCAAGGTGGTCAATGATGATAGGTTGGCATACTTTGAGGTCAGAGCACTGAAGGCAGTTCAACAATATGTAGGCTCCGGAAAAGCCAAGGACCACAAAGGTCATGAGGTCCATGTGCTTCTCATGACAGAAGAAAAGGGACAAACCTTCACTGCACTAGCATCCAAGTTGGATGAAGATGGAAAGAAAAAGTTCAAAGCCCTGCTCAGGCCTTTGATTATCACTGCCATTGCAGAGGACTGCTCACAAGTCCCAATATGTCCATGTGTAAGTTGTCCAGATATTAAAGAGAATTCCTACCTGGAATATTGAAATGTCATGTTCTTTAGGGATGCCGGGGAAGGGAATTATTTGATTGAGGGTGATGTTAACAAACCTACCAAGGTCAATGTGATTGACTGGGGAGAGACAGGATGTTCATTGCTGAAGGAACCAATTACTCTTCAAGATGCAGTGAGTTTCTTTTAACAAATCAGCCTTTCAAGTTAATCATTTTGGGGCTTAGAAAGGATCCGCCAAAGCATGGGCAAAGGATAATAAGATGTTCATACATAATTGGGGAAATGATGAGTAAATGCAATGCTTTTTAAGTTTATGAGTGTTTATCAAAAATCTCATATATGAATTCCCTATTATTTAATTTGCATTTGAATTTGTTACTTCATAATTATTCAACCAAAATCTGTTATGAGTTCTTGATGGTATCAAAGAGCTCTGGGCCAGAAAATCCTGTACCGAGGGGGGGTTCTCAAGCCGTGCTCCTCTTGCTCACTGATTGCATTGCTACTTCCCTATCAACCACTCCTCTGAATGGGATGAAGCAAGTTTTGATTGAAAAATAATACAAAGAAACAACAAAGAAAAGAAAAGAAATCCAATAATTTTGGAGATGAGAAGCAAGTTGATAAATGGCTGGCCCTCTATTGCTGTGAACCGGCCTGTCTAGTGCGAGTTGCAGGTGGAGCTGAAATGGACCAACGAGAAAAGTTCAACATTGCCCAATGACTCCTGACTGGTGCTTCTAGCCTTGCTTACCATTGGAATGCCAATCCAGGAAGAAGGGAGATCTATCCACATGGTCCACATCCTTGTCCTTGGAACACTGAATGGGATGATTGAAGCATGGACCAGGATGGGTCATACTGCTATATTCAACAATGGAGAAGGACTGCACATTGTAACAATGCCACCACCCAGCACCTCCTTCCTCAGGCTTAGTGATGTGCCGGCTCAGCCTGAAAGCCCCAGGCCGGCCGTGACCTTTGGCCTGATGCGGCTTTTGGCCCAGCCTGAGTTTTGTGAAGCCATGAGCCGGGGCCTCAGGCCGGGGCTTTTGAGAGTTGTATGAGGATAGTGTTTCCTGGAATTTTTGACCTCAAAAATGCCACTTCCAGTCTTTGAAGCAGCAATTTTGTCCTATTCAACTCAATTTTCTGCTTTAGATGTCATCTCAGAGTAAATATCCATTTTGGGATATTAACCCTGGTATTTTCTCACATACCAGAGACATGATCATTGGGTTTGCTGCACTCTTTGGCTTATTGCAAAGACTCTGTTTACTTCCAGTAAGCTATATTTAGTGTATAGTACTTAAAATCCTTCAAAAGGACTGCTCATTGATGAGTTCTCATCAGCAAAACCTGTATGACGTGGGCAGTGCTTGAGCGAACTGTCCAGAGCTCCCAGCGCTCCAGCGCCCCAGCACTCAGATGGTCCGGCCGATGCAGGAGGGGGCGCTTATAACGCCGGCAAGCACTGGGCGGCACTGTCCAGCGCTGTCAGATGCTGGAGCTAAGCCGTTATCTATGTACTGCTACCGGCGATAAGCCGGTGCCTATTCATTGCAATCTATATACTTTTTACGAGGTATACTGAGCCTGGTAAGTTTCCGTTCAATCCAAAGTCACCCCAATCTTCTTCGTTAACTTGGCCTGGTTCAGTCCAGCAGCGGCGCTTCAAGAAAAATGGAGTACTGAGAGACAGCCTAGAGTATCCAGTAAGAAGTGCTTACCTTCCTGCTTGCGCCCACTTCACCAGGTTTCGCTCAAGTTCAGGACCGTGGTAGTTGGGGTCCGTCCGAACTCGCTCAATAGCCCACAACACCGCAAGGTAACTGGGATTATATTCTTCCGCTGTGAATTTTTTCGCGATATGCCGACCATTCTGAAATTCTTCTAAGCAGTTTTGAATCTGAGTGTCGAATTTTTAGCTGTAAAATAGTTATACTGAGAAAGTTCACTGACGATTGTTGCAGCCAGAGCAAAAGCACCATCTGGGACCTTCTCAGTAAAGTCTGCTGGAAATTTGCGCGCCATTGCTGACTTGTCGGTGTAGAAGATTTGCTTAATAACCTGAGGAATGGCAGGGTGCTGAAGATTATTGGTCTTCTTCTACACAAAAACATCGTCAATACTAACGTATTTGAGTAAATAGTCTCTTACGGTGACTGGGTGCTTTCCATTTTTGCAAAAATGTCCAGCATTCGCAACGTCGTCATCCAGCAGAACTGTAATTTTGTCTCGAGTTAGTTTTACCAATAACTGGTTTCTGTTCTTCGTTTCTTCGGCAGTTGGGTTTTCCAATTCCTCAGGCATCTCGTCAGCAGAGAGAGGCAGATTATAAGCCGCCTGAATGAGGCCAACAGCCTTTTTCTTGAGGCCAGATCGGAAGCTACTGATATCTTTATATAACTGATAAACAATTAGTATAAAGTAACAAAAACTTTGGTAAGAAGCCGTACGAGCAAGAGTATGTTGTTCTCATATTCTTCAAGGTATCCTTGAAATGTTTCAGCGAAAGAATCAAGTTGAGGACACGGAGAAAAGTCTTACCTGCCTCGACAGTACGGCCATCTTCAGCAAAAGATCGGATTGCCTCTTGGAGCATTTTCGAAAAGCATTCATTGCGAGGTCTTGGGAAGGGGTCGTTAAGAACCAAATGACGATAAACCTCTGACTTCGCAGCAAGAATTAAATCTGACATTCCCTTTGGATAGAATGCGAGCAGATGTGGTCGTGTTTCAGCTTTCCTGGAAGATGTTCTGGAAGCGGCTACATTTTCATCACTGTCATCATCATCATCATCATCATCATCCTCGCCATCGTCTTCATTGTCTACGCAAAAGTAAGAAGGAGGAGAGAACAATTAGAAGGATAATACCAGTCGCAAGGGCTCTTCGGACTGAAGTTGCTCAAGAAAGGATGCCAGAAGAAGGACGAGACGAAGCTCTTGAACGTTCAACTAAGTATATATATCAATATTTGTCAAGATTTATTGTTTTCACAACCTACCTGGTTGCGCTTCATTCATTTGTCTCACTACGTCTTGTCTTTGGCTATACTGCTGTAGTAAAGAAGGATCAGGTGCTTTTGGAGCCCGGTTTCGATTCTGAAATTCTTTGACAATGTCCTAGAAGATGGAGGTTGAGCTTTGTATTCTCGTATTAAGGAGGCGGATCAAGATTACCTTCACTGGCTCGTCAGAAAGTGCGTTATTGGGCTGTGCGTTATATGGGAGATATAGCCCTAAGCGCATGGATTAGAAACTCCACTAGGAATAAGAATGAATTTACCTTGATGATAGTCAGCATTCCTTCCATGATCGTCACCAGCTGTTTCGTTGCCTCTTGTTTCGTGTTCGAGTCCCATAGTCTGTTCCATTGCATATCCAAATCCCATAGTCTGCTCTTCAAATCCTACCCCCCTGCCCAGGTTCCCTCGGTACTGCTGATTACCGATATTCCAATTGGGGAGGCCAGAGTTTGCTGTGGCGTCCAAGTTCCAGCCAGAAGGCATACCTAGTGTGTTGTAGTTGGATCCGCTGACATTCTGTGCAGCCTGTTCCCAGCCCCTCGTAGTATCGAGACCCAAAGGATAATTTGAGCTCGGTAAGTCAACATTATTGGAGCCTTCGACGATTCCAACAGCGTTATGGTTGGGCTGATTCCAGTTTGACCGATTCCAGTTGGACCGAAAGCCAGCGTCCCCACTAGTATCCAAACCTCCCCCGCCTCTGTAGACGTTGGGATTGTGGCTGGGTAAGTAAACAGTATTGGAGCCTTCGACAATTCCAACAGCGTTACGGTTGGGCTGATTCCAGTTTGACCGAAAGCCAACGTCCTCGCTACTATCCAAACTTCCACCGCCTCCGTAGATGTTGGGATTGGTGCTAGGAACGTTCAAATTCATAGCGCCCATGTTCATAACAATACTTTGCTCGGAACCTTGAACGCAAGCAAGTAATTAGAAGGAGCAAAGTCTATAACAAACAAAAAACTTACCCTCTCGGGAGGGAGCCTGTCGAGTATAAGGAATGAGAGCATTCGCAGGCATCTAGAATAAACCGTATCAAGCGTGTTCCTTGAAATTCCAGCCGGGAAAGAGTTTACTTACCATTGGCGAACCCTCTGCTATTGGAGCTAAAGACGGTTTTGGGACAGTTCTATAAACCGTAGCAAGCTGCGGTGATACGCCGATTTTTCGGCTAAGGCTAGAACTGCGCAGAACCAATAATCCTAGGTTCTGTTAGTAACAAAACACGGTCAATAAGAGAACTATAGTGAGCCCGAGCTGATAGTTAAAATCTACCGAGGACCTATTCTACCCAAGAGGTTGCAGAGTAACGGTACGCGCAATGGCACCATACTTAACTTTGTGAATGCGCCTCGATCAAAGTCCTATGCGCGGTATGGTGTAGCGAGGCAAGCTTGTTGGATAACAAGTTGCTGACCGAGGCAGATAAACGAGCCCACATACCAGTTATACTAGGCTAGGTCATCGAAGGATATACCCAAGGGATCGAAGTCTTAATGAGGCATCGCTTCCGCGATCAGCTCACCGAGGAGTCTAAACACACTCAAGTTTATTAAACAAAGCAAGGTGGACCGAGATGGGGAAGTACCCTAACAGGTGCCCTCAAAGTTGACGCTCGCTGGAAAGCGCCCAGGCATATAGCCGCGGCAGTCCAACGCGGCCACATGACCCACTTGCTGTAGCTACTTCTAGAACACGGAAGGACCAAGGAGTATTTCTATCCGAGCCTCAGCGTTTTACCGAGATCCATATGCTACCAGGCATCTAGACTCGAGACCACGCGGAACTAGAGATAATAACCAGTCTCCCATTGGCAAGGAAAAACATAGAAATACCTCCGAGGGCTGTTCTGCTAAAGGAACTGGCGAGCCTTGTAAAAAGGCAAATGACTCGAGTCGATTCGGACCAAAATCCCAAAAGTCGACCCAATCGAGGAAGACAAACGAACAAGGCAGGAAAACGTCGAGGCAAAACCATAGTATACACGCATATATGGACATTATTTATCTTTTCTATTTTACTTACTCTGTTTCATCCTATCTCGCTCAGTTTCTCTCATTTTCCTATTTTCATATATCTCGCTCAGTATATAAGGGTAGCTATTCTATCTCGGAATAACAAGTTAGACTTGATACCTGAAACGCATTTCTATCTTAGGACCTGTAGTGATTCGTACACGCTCAGACGCGTCTGCATCGTCCTCTACAACCTTTGAAACGGGTGGCCTTCTTGTAACCTCGATAATACTGAGGCTGTTCATTCTACTTCCCGGCTATTAAGTCGAGCATTCCTGGTTTTCATCTCGAAGAGAGGTCACATCAGTCTTAGGACCGCAGGTGGAGCCTAACGTGCACACCTCGACGAGCCCGTTGTTAATTAGGAAAGGTCTTGGACCCAACTGTCGGCTTGGTCTAGTTTTAGGGAGGAAGCTTCTCGGAGTGTTACCTAGCTTTACCAACAGATTCTACCCCTTGCCCGCTCTTCGCTGAGTGTGTTAAAAACGCCTACTCGAGTGACTTGCGCGGCGGTCGTATAAGCTTGTTAGGTAACTCGCGGGAATCCCTGAGAGTTGGAGTATCATTGCGCGGCGACGTAAAGGCTCCCGAGATACGCAAAGTCGTTTGTTGAGTCGGCGTACTTGACCCGTGCTTTGGTGTTTGCTTTCCCCTCGATTAGTTCAGCGCGTCATCGTACGTTAGTTGGCTTTTCAAAACCTCCCTCCAAATAATAAAACCTTGTTCATTGCGCACTATCTGTGTCAACTGTCAAGTGCTTTTCTCTTCGAATCAATTAGTAGTCGAGGGAACCTTTGACAACCTCCTTCCTCGCATTAAATTAAACCTTTTGGATTATATCTGATTGGGGTGATTGTTGTTTGGTTGGTTTTCATACCCAGCACAAATCTAACTCATCAGCGGGGGTGAAGGAGGTGGCGAAGTTTGCTTTTTCTTTAGATTGCCCACTTTCCTGGACTTAGTTACGGCTTTTGATTTGGCGACCTTTACTTTAGCCGGCTTCTAAAATAATGAAGAAATCAGTCGAAGAATAATCTGGGAGGAATTAAAGAATTACAGGAGCTAAAGGATTGACCTCAGCAGTAGGGTCGTTACCTGCGCTGGTGGTCCTTTCTTGGGTTTGGCGAGGATCCGTTATACCAATAGCAACTTTTTCCAGCTGAGCTACTGCTCCTCCTTGGCCTCTGTTAGTTCGATGCGCTCTCTGCAAAGTCTGGCATCAGTGGCAATTGAACAAATTGGAATTCTAACTTACTGGCTGAGTGGCGTTGGCAGTGTCTAAATTAAAGGAGGCTAAGCAATTTCGCTCGGACAAAACAAATCACATCTTACCTGCGGCTTGCGATTGGGCTTGCTTGTTTTTTTTAGGAGGCATAGTGAAAGAAACCAAGGGGAAGATTAGTCCAGAAAGCGAGATCAAGAAAGTGAGGCAGATCAAGCAAGTGCCGAGGCACTGGAGTCGCAAACTCTAATGTAGCGTGGGTCCCAGGTACCCGCTCCCCATTTTGGGACTGTTTAATGTCTGTTGCTGCGTCTCCGTAGAAATTTGTAGCTAAAGGCATAGCATGATACTCTGACAAAACATTACAATTCCGAATTATACTACAATCCCTCCAACGAGCTTTAGTCTAAGGTCACAGATATTTTGGCCTTGCCACAAGCTACTACCCAAGAATCTAGAAGAAACAAAATTAGCTGCAGGCCTACAATGAAGATAACCCGTACGAACCATCAACTTGAAGAACCTTCACTTCAGGCTTAGGTTTAACTGGAGAAAGGGGGTAGCCTGCCACGCAATAATCTAAACAAAGCAAAATGAATATTGGTTAGGTCAAGGACAAGACGTGCGTACTAGCAAGCGTACAAGCTTTAACTTTCCGCTTAGCTGGATAGGCTTCGGGAAAGGAGTTGCAAGGCGACGCTGTAGTGAGTCTTGCATAAGGGGGAGGTGCAAAGCATAAGCAAGGAGGGCTAGCCTGAAGACTGTTCTTGAGATCAAAGGATCTTTGTAATATGGGCTGTATCTTCCCCAGCAGCTTCAGAAGCCTTCTGGACTTTTGATACGGTCTTTAAGTGATGCTGGAGAAGAAGTCGAGTAACATGAATCTTTTGTTCTAGTAATCGCTGCTCTGCTGCGTAAAGAAGTTCTTGAGCTTGGGAAATTTGCAACAGGGATCTTGCTTCTTCTGCACTTATTGCTGAAGATGCCTACAAAGATCCAGGTAAAGAGTGGCTCGTACAATGAACTAAATACTTACTAGAGAGGCCTGTAATTCATCTGAAGCCACAAGTGGAGAGAAAGGACCTAGAGAACTGTGAGCCAATTGCTATAAGTAAAGAGCATAGAAAAATATTACCATCCATGAAAGTGATAATACAACAACGATTTGAGACAAGACGTGGGTTAAGAGGAAGGTTGGATTGAGATCACGTGGGCAAATTAAATAACAACACCAAAGAATTTGAATTAACTTAGGACGACAACTAATCTGGTACAAATACGCAAAATCTCAGAACTAAATAACACCTTAGGATCAGCGTACACTCCTACTCTTCGATAGCATCATCTTCCTCACTATCGTCTGAATCCTCTCCCTCACCAACATCAATCTCACCCAACCCAATATCATGGTCCGCACCCACGTACGGATCACAGAAGACATACAGCTCAATCGCACGCTTCCCTTTTGGTAATGTAAACTCGAGCTTTCCTCTTCTATTTTGTTTCGATCCTCTTCCTTCCACTGTCCAACCTTTGCACAGAGTGCACCTTCCACCTTCCAGATCCTAGTGCCTTCAACCCATGTGAAACCGTCAACGGCGCTGGCAATCCCCACTGCACATCAAACAATCCGGACCCAACGCTTGGTCGATTCGCTCATTTTTGAGGGATCGTGGTTATCGTCGTCATCTTTGATGCGACCGTCTGTGCTTTCGATAAACTCGGCTTCACCGAGGATTTCAATCAACTCTACAATAGTCACCGCTCTGCTAGTACCCAGGCTGGAAGACTTTGCGGCCCACCCACTCCATGCCTCGTAGACACCAATCCTCTGGTAGAGGAGGAGCATCGCCCGGTCTCCATCGCCGTTGTGAGTCGACGGAGACAAGCCCTGGGATGCCATGACATTTCTCGGAACAAGGGCAAATAGTGTGGCGAAATCATCCCAGGGAAGATGACGCTCGAGAATTTCCTTCGTCTTTTGATGCTTGAGCATAGTCGTAAGGAAAGTGAGAAGCGCAGTAAGGTATGGATTGATCCTTGATCGGGCAAATGGGGAAGGTTTTCGAGTAGGGTGACCTAAGACGTACTTGAGCTTAGCAAATGTGAGCTCCAACGCAAGCTTGAACGCAGTAGGGGTTCGTCCGAGTTGACATCCATCTCCGACATTAGGAGAGTTGTGATGACCAAGAGGCCGATCCCAGTGAGCAACGCGGCGCCCCTCGTCCGTAATCTTGTAGATGGCCTTGGCAGTGCAGCGGAACTCGCCATGTTGCTGTTCACAAAGATCTCCATTGAGCTCGAAAACAAGACAGAAGAAATGATACATGCACGCTAACAGGAGAGTTTCCACCTGGTGCAGAGCCTTGCACAGTGAAAATAATTGCAGAATCGTTGTTCTTTCTCTTGTTGCTGACCAAATCAGACCAAAACAAACAAATTGTGCAGCCCTCTCTGCGGCTTCTTCCCTTCCAACTACTGACGTGAAGTCACAAAGCCATTCAAGTGAAGTGACTGCAGCAAAACAGTATTTATGATTCTGCTGACCCTTGCCGAGTAAGGGTTGAGCATGCTCTGTGACGTCCATCAAAAAGACACCCTTCGACCGCTCGTTGTAAAGCTGGAAAGCATCCTGTGGCTGAGTCGCCTGAGGAGGATAATTGGTTTGACAGCCGACAAAACAACGGAAGAGAGCAGTGATAACAGATTGTGTGATGATAATCTCATTGTCAGCTGATCATCGCTCGAGATGAAGTAGTTTTATGCAGATGGGCTGGGTGACGAAGACGTCCTGGAGGTGATCAGAGTTGATACCGTTTTTAGTGATGAACTGCTCCAAAACGTGGAGACCCTTTGGCATAAGGACATAGATTCCCCTGTCCTTAAACAAGTTGGAAGAGGGATCCGCAGCATTTTTGATAAGCCGAGCGTCCATAAAATGCTGGCTCATCGCCTTGGCCATATCTCTGGTCATGGAGAACGCGGTTGTAGTAGTCGTAGTGGGATCCGGCCCCCAATCTGCCTGCGAGAATTTGAGGGAAGCCAAGTTCTGCGCTGCTTCATCCCTGTAGAAATATGAGAAGGTTATCTTAAACTAAAAATGTAACCACGCACGTAGAAAACGAGTTTGCAAATGTACGGAAAAATTGTTTGTGGGACGAGAGCTGCAACAATACGATAAGGGTAGCAAAGAGGTCCAGTGTGTTGTTACGCTGCCTGTCAATATCGAATTGTAGACCAGATAACGCTGGAAAAAATACCTTGAGAAAAGGTCTCCCGCGTTTTGTAATCTTCATCATATGAGATGATGAGGAGAAGAGACAAGTCAAGACTTTGGGTCGTCGTCATCATGCTGAGCTTCCTTCTTGGCAATGCGGGAAACCATTGGTGCTGAAGAGTTGGGTTCGCGTGTGCCAGGAGCCCCTCAAATAATGACCCAATATTCACCGTCGCCGTCATGATCCTCTCTCGTTCCTCGGCACCTTCAAGCTCTAGATGTTCCATGAAACTCGAAAAGGTGGGCTTAAAGTTGTCAAGCTGAACGTTTGTAAACAGCATGCCGTGGAGAAAAACGAACCGGTCCTCCGGAACACGAGCATCGGGAAGTCGACGGCGTGTTTGCGCCTCAGGAGACCAGACGTGGAGAACATTCTCTCTCGAAGTTTGGAAAGGATGGAGATACCATGCTCCAGAAAAAGAAATTAGTCCTGTGTTCCAGGGGTGAGAACAAAAAGAAATACCTTTTCACAAAGTGATAGACAGCCCGCAATTCCTCTGCTTCCACTTCTCGGTACAGGAAACCCAGGCAAGGATGCAACTTGCCCGTCCCAGGCTGGTCCGCAAGACCAGTTCCGTACCAGTCATGGGCAATTGCTCTCCATGGCTCCTTCTCAGGTTGGAGTTCCAATGCTCTGGCCGCAGCAATCCCCGCACTCGGTGAGGGAGAGTCATCAATTCTTGCGGCAGGTGCATCACTGACTGATTTTGTGTCCGCATCTGCAAGTTTATCCGAGTCCATCGCCGGAGCTGCCCACAGTGATTGCTGCAACTGCCATCCAATATCGAGCGAGATCTCCGAGAGCCTCCAACCAGTTTTGGTGGAAGGTAGCCAAAGGCTGTTCTTCGTATAGTCCGGTGTAGAATGTGTAAGCATAATAGATAAATACCTCAAGATGCTCCATGGCCAGGGGCGATTCGAGACATGCGCGTTGTAAAGATTGCAGAATCTTGTTGAAACCGGTCACCCACAATCGCATGATATTTGGTAGGGATTTTGCGCAAAGAAGTGGGGACAGAAGGAGATAGGGAAATCTCGAGCATGTTGTGGATGTATTCCACGAGCCTAAGCAAACATTGAGAGGTGAATCCACACAAATGAAAAGAAAAACACACCGTTTGTGATCTTCGATCTGGTGCAAGGCTATTGCGAAGCAAAGCAAAAAGGCAGGTGGTCAAGATCAACTAGTTGGGAAAAACGCGAGAGAAAAAGCGTACAGAAACAGCTCATCAACAGTGCTTCGCACAGCATGTGGCAGAGGACCTCTGGAGACGACGAGCTATGGAAAGAAAGAAAGCAAAAGCAAAAAAAAGACTGTCAGAATGTGTTATAGGCTATGATGAGGTATACAAGACATACGCATCGAACGATTTCCAGGAGGTCATGAGCAGAAACTTTTGGTAATCTTCGTGAGCTATCCATTTTGTGTACAAGCAAGGGTACAGATCCTGTTCCCAACTTTTCAATGAGGAGATGGCTGAGAAAGTCGTCATCCTTGGACAAGTCGCGCATATTCATTATTTTTGTAGGGCGCCATGTTAGCGGCTCATGAGAGGTTGCGCCCTGCGTTGACGAGGATGGCATGCTGGCCACAAAGGTTGAAAACTTGAAGAGCAGCGGAGATAAAGCAAGCGAAGAGGTGACAGTATGAAGACAAGAGGAGGCAGTCTTAGATCAAAACCAAAATTTCCCATTATGTCCAAATTTCGGGTCAAAATCACAGACCCGAAGATGTTTCGCCTACAATACGGAAAGCTGAGTTGCTTTTGAGTTGCTTTGGGTTTAAATTATAGATACGATCAGGTCGTCTCTCAGTGTGGCGATGTGTGGCGAATCACAATTCAATACGCGACTTGTATTCGCAACAAACGGAGGACTGAGAGTGAAAGTCAGATTCACAGATGCTATGCCAAAGGTAACCATGTACTCACCAAGGTGCAGGGTAGACTCTTTCTGAAGGTTGTAGTCAGAAAGGGTACGGCCGTCCTCGAGTTGCTTCCCTGCGAAGATCAAACGCTGCTGGTCAGGGGGATTGCCCTCCTTGTCCTGGATCTTGGCTTTAACGTTATCGACGGTGTCGGAAGACTCGACTTCAAGAGTGATCGTCTTCCCGGTTAACGTCTTCACAAAGATCTGCATACCACCACGCAGACGAAGGACGAGATGGAGAGTCGACTCCTTCTGAATGTTGTAGTCAGAAAGAGTGCGGCCGTCCTCGAGTTGCTTCCCTGCGAAGATCAAATGCTGCTGGTCAGGGGGAATGCCCTCCTTGTCCTGGATCTTGGCCTTGACATTGTCAATGGTGTCAGAAGACTTGACCTCAAGCATGATCGTCTTGCCGGTCAGAGTCTTAACAAAGATCTGCATACCACCACGCAGACGAAGGACGAGATGGAGAGTCGACTCCTTCTGAATGTTGTAGTCAGAAAGAGTGCGGCCGTCCTTGAGCTGCTTTCCAGCAAAGATCAAACGCTGCTGGTCTGGGGGGATGCCCTCTTTGTCCTGGATCTTGGCCTTGACATTGTCAATGGTGTGAGAGGACTCGACCTCAAGCGTGATCGTCTTTCCGGTCAAAGTCTTGACGAAGATCTGCATACCACCACGCAGACGAAGGACAAGATGGAGAGTCGACTCCTTCTGAATGTTGTAGTCAGAAAGAGTGCGGCCGTCCTCGAGTTGCTTCCCAGCAAAGATCAAATGCTGTTGGTTGGGAGGAATGCTGTAGATGAGACATTAGACATTACAGATAACACCGATAAGGTCAAAATACCACTCACCCTTCCTTGTCCTGAATCTTGGCCTTGACATTGTTGATGGTGTCAGAGGATTCGACTTCGAGTGTGATAGTCTTTCCAGTAAGAGTCTTGATGAAGATTTGCATGCTGAGTAGAATTCGAGTCAGTACTTGGTCGTTGTGGAAATTACCAGACAACGACGTCATGGTTTTTGAGGAATTTGGTAGCAATAGGGAAGGACTGGTAGTGGAAGAGTTCCATGAGCTGGTTTTTGCCGTCGTGGAGATTGGATTTGGAGCTGAGAAGGGAAAGGATGGATGTGGCTTTATCGGCGGCAGCAACTGGGTTGGGAAAGACTTCTGATTCCTGACGCTGGACCCAGAAAGCATCAACAAAACGCGGCGAGACAATATCCTGGTCTGCCTCGGGCTCTTCGATCTGCTCTCCGCCAACAATCTTCTTGCCCAACATCTCCGCCATCAGCCAGACGTCTCCGGGAGCCATCCGTACAGTCCAACAAGAGCTGGATGATCCGAGATTGTTTAGGCTGCCCTCAAGCCTTATGCGACTAGCCCCACATCCAAATTGCGTCCTCGTTGTCGGTAGTGCTCTCCTTCGCAGATGCTGAACCCAACCGACTCTCCAAATCAGCGATCCCTTCAACCCCGGATTAACTTTCGGAGCTTGAGAAGAGAGATTTGGAGTAAGGAGACAAAGAACTGTAGTGGGTTGATGGTGGGTTGATGGTGGGTTGATGGTGGACGTACAGGAAGAAGAATGGGCGCTCAAGTTCTGGGCATGCTGGCCAACTACCCTGTAGCCCTAAAGAATATAAATTATTATCAGATCGCAGAACCGGTCCTTGGGAACGTACCTGCAAACCTATACGTAAAATTGAGGGACTTACGGCGGTCGATGGCGGTATACCCCAAGAGCCAAAATGACCTCAGAGAGAACCATTGAACCTTTGTTCTAAGTTTCTAAGTAGAGGCTATCAGCGGATAGAACAGAAAAATAAAAATAAAAAAGACAACATACGCCTGCTCGAATCCCCGGCGGAGCTGGATCCAAGTTCAAAAATCCCCCTGCGCTGTCGACATTGCCGTAACCAGCAGTTGACCTGGCGAAATTTCTATCAACCCAAGTACGATAGGCTGAGACGGTAAAGTATCCGCGAAGTTGAAATGATAACGACGGACATTCGTTATGACCAAGGAATTAGCAAAAGACTAGACTGGGAGTGGGGAAGAGAGGCACAGGCGCTCGGAAAAGCGCCGGGAATTTCGTCGGACTCCCAATTAGGAAGACTCTGCCAGCTGTAGCAGAGTCTTCTCTTTTTGTTCTCCAAGTTCCTCCCCCAAAATGTCGGACTATCGCGTCTCCTTTTCAGAGGCCCAATCTCTGAATTCCTTTCTACAAAATTCCAGCACAGTTCTTCCTCCAGAGCTCTTGGCTCTCAAAAATCGCCTGGAACATGATCTCCGGAGTACCGCTAGGGGTACTTTGCTATCTTTCCCAACTCCATCTCCTTCACCGTCCAGAGCATCTTCTGCTATTTCTGGAAGCATACCTGAAGCAGATTCCCCCCCAGAGCTTGACTTTGCTGAAGGAAAGAAAGGCAGAGAGCTTGCCTTTGAGGAAGGAACTCCGGATAGAGAACCTGAGATGGAATTGGATGATGAATTCAACCTTTCGCCTGGTTTCGATCCTAATACTGGCTCAGTCCTTCCCCCCTCTCTTATTACGGATTATCGTAATTACTTCAACGCCCAATCAGATTATAACTACAGCAATGAAGATTACGCCTGCCCTAAAGTTTCTCATCATCCTTCCTCTAGAGCCTCTTCTTGTCCCTCCTCCCCAACCCCTTCTCGTCCTTCTTCCAGAGCTTCATCCTCATATTTTGGAGACGAGGAAGAGGAGATGGAGCCAGAACCTTCTGATGCTGCTGATAACCTTATTTTGGCTCTGCTTGAGGAGACTGGGCTTTTACCTGCTTCAGGTCTTAGCGTATCTGCCCTATCTTCTAGCCCCCGAGGTGTAAAACGTACTCATGCAGAAGCCAGATCTTCCCCTGATGAGGATGAAGACTACATTCCCGCAGTAGCTAACACCCAACCTGACAAGGAATGTCCCCGGAGCGGTCGCCCTGCTAAGAGAAAGAAGCAGAAAGCATCTTTCCAACGATTAGAAGCAGGCAGGGATTCCAGCCCTAGCGAGAGTGCTCAAGAGGGAGAACGCGAATCTTCCGGAGAGAAGTACTTTGGCGTTGGTACCCCTATGCCTCCATCCCAAGATATCCTCAGCTACACCTCGCAGTGGTTGCTAAAGATAGCCAGCTCTCATATCTCAGATTCGGAGCTGTGGGTGGAGGAAATGAGGCAGATAGTAAGCGGAAGCGATTCCGAATGGTCGTTTCAAACATCTGCTTTGGAGGATTATTCGCTTCTGCACCTTGCTCAAAGGTGTCAGCGAGCTGAGTCTGTTGCCACTGGGGCGAACTTTGTGAGAATGATGTCGGAACTTTTTTTTGCTGCCAAGATCAACGGGTATGCTACGCTTCGCTTAGCTTTTCTATTTCCCCTTTCCCCTTACTGAGAAATTTCTTATTAGGATTCTACTTCACCATGCGTTACCGGAATTTTTTCGTGGAAGCGACTATAACGTGGAGCAAAAGAGAAGAAAGTACAGGCTCAGCATTCGCTCAAGCATGAATAGTCTCATGAAAAGTGGGATCCCTGAACGAACTTGTTTCAACTGGTACAGTGCTGGTTCACGTTGGGCTCGGCTTGCTGCTTCTGGTAAGTTTTTCTCTCTTTGCTTTCTAACCTATCTAAAGACAAAAACAGGAACCGTATACATTCTATTGATAATAGCAGCCAATCCTGGGGTAGCAGCTAGTCTGAGATCTTCCGCTGTTACTAGCACCGTAATTCTTTCTCTTTGCAATACAATACGTTCTCCTCAGGATGAAAGTAAGTACCTAGAGTTTGCTTTGTGGAAGCCATAGTTTAACCAGCCGATTGGACAGCATCGTCGCATTTGGTGTACAAGCAACTCGTACCTCTTATTTTTCTTTTACAAAAACATATACCGCTTGAAATCCCTAGCTTGTATTCTCCTCAGGTCCAACATTATTATCAAATTCCTGTAGTACTAGACTGCCAACAGGTAGCCATTACTGATTCATATTTCGATATGTTCCATCAAAAGTAAGTTTTTTCTTCTTTTATTTCGTGCCTCAGCTCATAAAAGTTTCAGTATTTACTGTTGTCTTCCTCGTTCTTCTTCTTGGCAATCTGTCCTAGAGTTCAGAGCAAACAATGGCAAAAATTTTACCTTTTCCAATATGGAGGCTCGCTACTTCAGTCAATCTTCTGACTTTGAGGATCAAGAACCTGTGCCGAACTACGAGGAAGAGGAAAAGGATATAGAAACTGCTCCTGGCCAGGACTTCAAAGTCCAATTCATAGGTAGCGTCAGCGACTTGGAATATACTAAATTATCTAGTCGTTTCAGTCTAAAGGCTGCCCTTGATGCAGAAAGCAAAATCAAGTCACCTCCGCACAAGTCAGGAAAGGAAGCGCGTAAGAAGAAAACAAAGAAGTACTGGGAGGATGTCTTGAAAGCTAAAAGAGTAACGAGCCTGGAACAACTGTCGGAAATTGTGAGCCATTTGTTGAATATATTGAGTTGTTTTAACGTATTTCTGTGCGTCTCTTAGCTTTTAGAACACTACCATCCACAGACAGGTCGCCTTATTCCTAACAAGGGCTGGACTTTGGTCCCACAAGAACTGATAGCTGGGTATGTTATCATTGTTCTTTGCAGAGTTTTGTCGGCGTTTTGATAGTATTGGCTGTAGTCAAGAACTTCAGGCCAACGATAGAGAAGGAAAATTAATTTTTTACGTTAATGGCATGCTCTCTACAGAACACCGAGACCAACTAGAGCATGGTCTGCAAGCCTGGTCAGAAGCTGTCCGTCCGACTATTTCTGGGGCAGAATGGAAATCTGTTGAGAGTTCCAAACCTACGCAAGGGTTTTCTGCATTCCATTTCGCCCATTACGCTAAATATGGCGTAAAAGTAAGCGCTGTTTTCTGTAGATTTGTTCAATATCTTACAGTTTTTCTAGGGAAGTAACGCTCCCTCTGATATTCATCCTCTGAATTTGAGACGAGAGGGGGGCAGGAAGACCAATACAGCCCAATTCTTTGTCCATCCTTCAGAAGATATGCAAAGATTCTCTGACGCCTACGATCTTTTGCAAAATGCTTTACTCAATATTATACCTGCCATTGTCGAACAAGTGAGTAGAATTTCATGGTCTTATACCCTATTATCCTTATGACTAGCTAGGCTTTGGGACGCCATCCTGATATGTTTGAAGAAGTGCGAACAACCATTGACATAACTCCTCTACACGACCAGTCTTTAGCTAGCCCCTTTCCATGTTTTGTTCTCAACTTCAACGTAGCCACTCTTCTTCATAAAGACCAAGGCGATCGTTGTGGATGTATAGTTCTGGTATTAGGCAAACACACTGGCGGTGAACTTTGCCTTGTGGAGCCTAGGCTTGTCCTCCAACTGAGACACGGAGACTGGGTTGTTTTTTGTTCCCAAGATATCAGCCATTTCAACTTACTTTACAACGGGAGAAGGGCGTCTTTAGTTATGCACTCTGATAAATCTGGATTTGCCTATCAAAAGGATGGTAATAGATGGGATGGTAATGAGTACGTTTTTTAGTAGCTTAGTACCGCTGTAAATAAAATTGTTAGCGCGCGCTTAGATTGCATGCCTTTCTCCCAAAAACATCATCTCCGCACTTTCCAGTGTAATTACTGTGCTCGTACCTTTGACACTCAAAGGGGGGCTAATATCCACGTTAGTCTTACTTCTTGTTCCAAAAAGAAGCGTCTTCAGACTCCCCAGGCAAAACAGCCAGTGCTGCCCCCACAATCTCCTCCCACTCTACCTTCTGCTCTTCCTCCTGCTTTTACCTCCAAAATGGAACGTTATCCTGGAGCTGCACGTATCTTAGGCCACGCCAATACAGCTCTGGATGATTTTGACACTGACCGATACGCCCAGGAGCGAATAGAAAACCTTTATTATCCCTGGAGCTCTAGAGAGGAATGGCAGCTTGCCCGTTTTCTTCTCCAGTCTTCCATGAGTTTGGCTGAGATAGATGAGTATCTCAAATTAGAAATTGTGAGTTTTCTTCTGCTTTGCGGCTGCTTTTTACTGATAATTGTAACTTACAGACGAAACGAAGCTATCTATCTTTCAAAACATCGAAGAAATTGATAGATACTGCTTGGCTGTTACCTCCAGTCCCTCCTTGGAAATATGTCCAGATCCCTACAGATCCTCTTTATCCAGCAAAGGCTCCCTTCTATCTACACTATCGGGATGCCATTGAAGTTCTCGAACACATGTTGAAAAGTCCTCTTGTAAAAGACTATCTTCACTTTGAGCCTCTGCAAATCTTCAAGACGGCAGATAAGACAATGAGGGTATATGAATCCTGGCTGTCATCTAACCGAGCCTGGGATATGCAGGTATGCCAAACATTCCATTACTTGCCTAACTCATCTACAGTCTAACTAATATTCAGAGCAATTTACCGGAAGGAGCTACACTTTTGGGAACGATTTTGTCTTCTGACAAAACGACTGTATCTGTTATTACTGGGGATAGATGCGCCCATCCATTATTAATCAGTACGGCGAATATAGATTCAGATTTTCAATCAAAAGCATCGCACCACTTGTTTCAACTGCTTGCTCTCATACCAATCCCTCATTTCATCCATCCTAAACGTAGCGTGCGAGCAGTTTTAGAGAACCGAGTCTACCATAAATGCCTAGATATCGCAACAAACCCATTGAAGATTGTAGCCTCCATAGGTCATCTTATGGCTGACCCTGTGGGTCAAGTCAGATGGGTTTATACTCTCCTTGTGGCCAACATTGTTGATACTCCGGAGGCCACTCTGATAGCCTGCGTAGGAGGTGGAGGAAAAACGTCTCCCTTCACTACTGCCATGTACCTTGATTATGGGGACAACTATCGTCATCCTCCACGTCTTGGCAATGATACTCTTAGAACTATAGATGATAGCATTGCCCATGGAGACGCAGAGGATCTTTCCAAATATGCTACAACCTTGAAGACGTTTCGGACAAACGGTGTAATAGACCCTTTCTGGCGAGACTGGCCTTTAGCAGAGCCATGCGAGTTCCTTACACCAGAAATTCTACACCATGGTTTAAAGATGTTCTTTGACCATGATTTAAAATGGTGCATCAATGGCCTTGGTCCTGAAGAAACCGATTTTCGCTTCTCTGTTCTGTCTCCTAGACAAGGATTTCGGCATTTCCCTGAAGGCATCTCTGCATTGAAGCAGGTCACAGGAAAGGGACAGCGAGACATAATGCGCCGTATTGTGGCTGTCATAGCTGGGGGCGTTCCCAAGGAGTTCCTTCTTGCTATTCGTTCAGCGATGGACTTTCGCTACTCGGAACAGGCTCCATGTTTCAGCGATGAGTCTTCTGCAAGGGTTCAGTTAGCCCTAGATGAGTTCCACGAGGCAAAACCAGCTATTCTTGAGGCAGAAGCACGGTTGGGATCCAAAGGCGGCCCGCTTGATCATTGGCAAATTCCTAAATTGGAATTTATGCAATCCGTTTATCCCAGTATCAAAGCGTCAGGTCCAATTATGCAGTGGTCTGCAGAGCCTACTGAACATGCACATATCACTGAAATCAAAGATCCTGCCCGAGCAGGGAATAACAAGAGCCTAGAGGAGGGGATCTGTCGAACTTTGGACTTGCAGGCTTGGATACGAGATTTTGATCTCAATACTTCCATGAAGGACTGCGACGTTAGGTTCAATATTACCGAAACACCTACCAAGCTTGATACCCATGGAAATCACCTTGACGATCAATTTGAAAATGGCGCTGATGAAGCTAGTGATGCAGATGAAGATAACGCTGCTACAGGTATCGTTGTCAGCACAACCTTAGATCTTCAAAAAGAGCTTGAAGCCACTCTTATATCAAAAAAGATCTGGGGAGCGACTCGTCCAAAACAGGATTTTTTCCTTTGGGCAGAAGGGGTTAAGGCAAATCCCAACTCTCCAAAGCCTTTTCGGGTTTTCACAGATCCTTCTGGTACTTGTGCAGCTATGAGCGTCACTCGGGATCCTGATTACAATAGTCTAACTATTGGAGAAGCAGCACTAAAGTTCAAGCTACCTGGATTACAAGGTGCTTTAAAGGATTACCTTGATTGATTTTCTGAAGGTACCAGGACTTTTCTAGTCGGTGGGCTTCGATCTCAAAATGCCAACACAGCATCTCTACCTTTTCGCAAACTTAAAATCTGGTCTCGAATGAGAGTGCAGCACAGGCAGTATTATGATTTGACCCGTCTTCATGATGTTCGAACTATCTTTGCTGCACCGCCTGACTTGGAGTCAGAGAATCCCAAATGGACGCTTGGCCGAAGTGACTTTGCTTTGGTTAATATCAATCCGAATAAAGTCTGGCCAAGGAGTTCTCTTGAAGGTAGCATCCGTTTTGTTATTATGACCCTTACTCATGAAGGATTCAGGTCATATCGTTGTCCTTGTCAAGATGATATTCACGCCATCTCAGCCAAAAAATGCTGTATTTTCTGTTCCAGGGACAGAGAAATTTCTGGCTTATTGCGAACGATTTGATGTCATCAAACAGCCTCCTCCTCCAGCTAAATACTTGAAGCTTCCTGTCTATCAGGCGTGGGGTCCAGGCGTGTATCCTGATTATTTTTCAGGGCAGTATGTGTTAAGGAAAGCATTTCGCCGGGATAGCACACCTTTAGGCAATATAATTCCCTTGCCACAATTCCGAGCTATGGTGGATGTTAATACAAGGCATGGAAAAAAAGCAAATCCATCTCTCACTTGTTATAACGTTACTCATATTTCCGTTAATTTTTTGCTTAACAAGTATTGGGATAAAGAAAATTTCTACGCATTCGAGAAAAGCGATCCTTGTTCATACAAGTAGTTTACTGTCCTTTTATTAGTTTTACTAGCCTTTAACGGTCATTTTATTACTAGTCCGATTTGTTTTTCAGAGTTAAAAGTACCAGCGGTAGCAGCACTGGCCAGCGTCAAAGCATCTCTTGCCAACACTGGCCAGTGTCAAAGCATCTCTGGCCAGCGCTTTCCAGCGCTGGAAGCGCTGGGAAATATATAGACACCCTGGCAGTGCTGTGGGAGAAAAATCCCAAAATACAGGTTTTGCTGATGCTGCATGTGTACACAGCCACCTCAAAACCCCCGGCTTAAGCCAAAGCCAGGCCAGGCCAAGCCAGGGCCCCGGGGGTAGGGCCCAGCTTCAGTTTTGGAAAGCCCAAGCCCCGGCTCACCAGGCCAAAGCTGGGCCGGCACATCACTACGAGTCAGGCTTGTGCAGGGCCTCTTCCTAGACAGCATGTATCAGCACCTCACCTCCTGCAGAGATTCTGGACCCATATCTCCAGACAAGCCTGTGAGACTCAAGAGGTGGTAATCACCGGAGGCTGTTGGGTGGAAGGTTTACCATAGCAAGTTAAAGGGAATAGTGACTATTTTGTTCAATATTTTCAAACCCACTTACCACACCGCACTCATCTTTATGGGGTCTGCCAGAACCCCAGAGCTGCATGCTTGCATTGCTCCAAGCGCTTGGCAGAAGCAAGTCTGAGACAACTGGGATGGTACA
Source organism: Gymnopus androsaceus JB14 (assembly GCA_009733575.1). Classification (NCBI taxonomy): domain Eukaryota; kingdom Fungi; phylum Basidiomycota; class Agaricomycetes; order Agaricales; family Omphalotaceae; genus Gymnopus; species Gymnopus androsaceus. The sequence continues at coordinate 168,344 of ML769467.1, read as the reverse complement.
GATTGTCATTATACATCCCTCAACCCCATTGGGCTTTGACTCGGTTCAGGAAGCATTGGGCATGGTTGGACTTTAGGGAAGTGGTGGATACAGATGGACATGCATGTCAAATTTACCTGTGAGAAGTTCCAGAATTTGTCTCAGTCTCCTGAGGAAAACAAGGAGTGTACGTGGTCATTGTACGCCCCAACAGTCACGTCATCAGCAAAACCTGGGTGGTCTCCAGAGATCTCCAGAGAGCTCCAGAGCACCCATAGCTTCTGGAGCAGCTGTAGCAAGGATAGTAATTCCAGGAAGCTCTGGAGGACTATTGAGCTCTCTGGAGCTCTCTGGAGACTACCTATCATTTGATGATTCAGGTTACCAAGCTCCATTCAATCGAAAATTTACATATCAAATTTTCACATGCAATAATTATAATTATAAAGCATTTTATTGTTATCATACACTTCTGAATTACAGGCATTGGACAAGGTACTACTGCTACATAGTACTATGTAATAAACTTATATTATTCCCATTTGCCAAGCCATCCTCTGGCCTACAGCCATTAGTTATTTCTAAAAATATCAATCACTGATTGATGCTGAAAGGGGATATCAACTTACAGTGAGAGGAAAGAACTTAGTGAAACCGAGTTGTGACAATGGAGGGAAGGAAGAAAAAAAAGCACAAGTCAACATTCAACTTTGAGCTGAACGGCAATACCTTTATACAATGTCCTGACAGTTTACAGCATTGGGTGACCGTTCTGTCAGTTATGTGATGTAAAAGGAAGGGCCTGGCAACTGGATAAAACTATTGAGAAACCCTGATTTTTGCAGAAACCCCCGATGACTATGGGAGAACCCGTGTATGCCACGGCCATGGGCCAGATTAGCTAATCCCGACCCCTACATTCTTCCGGCCAACGCGCGTCGTGTACCGTGTAGGTGACTCACGGCCAACTATTTTGTGCGCTGCTGCAAGGCAGATTTCAGCAATACTGATAGTCTTCTCGTCGTTGCCCAAATAGCGGATGAAATAGGGACTACACTTAGTACACAATAATGAGTCTGTCCCTCATCACCGGAATATTTTAGAGTGTTGTTCAAGTGTTGTTGTTACGTTGGAACTTGATGCGTATCGGCAAGTTTGAGACGCAATGTCTCTGAATTATTAGCCATGAAGGGTGGAAAAAACAGGTCAAGATGACCTCTGAATGGTTCTTACTTTATATCTAAGACCTCCTACTTCGAAGTTCACTGAGGATTGGCATCCTGGGTATAAGATGGTGAACAGTGAGAGCTCTCTGAGCTGAAAACATGGTGATAAACTGAATAAAATGAATTTATTACAATGGTGAGGTATTAAGAATGATAGAGTCTATGGCCAGGAAAGGTTAGCGAAAGTGTCGAAGTGCCCAGGGAGTGCCCAGGAAAATGGAGCATCCGGCCGGGCAGCGGCCAAATCAACAGAAACCTTCGAATGACATTTGCATAGGGTTTCTCAATAGTTTTATCCCTGGCAACTGTTTCCTTTTATGTCACTTAACTGACACTCAAGTCTGACAGCTCACTCTCCAGAGCTCTCCAGCACGCAATTCAATGCTCTGAGTGCTCCAGCGAATATCCAGGTTTGGCTGATGGCAGCTTCAGAGCAGCCAGAGGTCTTCAGAGGTCTCCAGAGCTCAATTCAATGCTCTGAGAGCTCCAGAAAACAACCAGGTTTTACTGATGTATGTAGCAGTAGTACCTTGTCCAATGCCTGTAATTCAGAAGTGTATGATAACAATAAAATGCTTTATAATTATAATTATTGCATGTGAAAATTTGATATGTAAATTCTCGATTGAATGGAGCTTGGTAACCTGAATCATCAAATGATAGGTGGTCTCCAGAGAGCTCCAGAGAACTCAATAGTCCTCCAGAGCTTCCTGGAATTACTATCCTTGCTACAGCTGCTCTAGAAGCTATGGGTGCTCTGGAGCTCTCTGGAGATCTCTGGAGACCACCCAGGTTTTGCTGATGCATGATGTAAAGAGGTATTTTAGAAGACTTTGTTTAAATTATTGAAGGTTGTCAGATATGGTATTTGTATAGTAAAATATTATTTTCTAAAGCTCCAGAATCATGAAGGACCATCTCATTTTTAGAAAGAACTATGAAATATTTATTGAACTAATGAACTTGTTGGAATTCTATGCTTTGGCACCATAGTCAATCCCGGGAACTCCGAGAATATTCTAGATAATTCTACATTACCCATCATATATGTAGATTACAGAATATTTTAGAAACATTTAGATACTGTATGGACATGTGTATAAGGCCTATGTAGCTAGAATAATACTCATTAATATTCATTCTCACTTTGAGCTTCACAGCTCAGTCAGTCCCTGCGCGTATATTTACAACGGAACTAAAGCAAGTAGTCAACTAACAAAAAACAAGATGAATAAGGACTCGGGGCAGATGAAATATAACGATGTTGGATGTCAAAGCGTCGAATTTCTTGTCAACGGATGCTCAACCATAACGTTTTTCGACTGCAATATTATGCCTCATCAAATCTGAATCCTAAGTAGCACGGATACCCAGTTTACAGAGCTATTTTTCTTTCCATGCTTCTTGAATCCGTCTAACCAAGCAAAGCGCAAACCGCTGAACTTCTTCGCGTGACGTCACGCGTTGAAACTCTCACTCGTAGCTCCGAATTTTGCCATAAACAGAGAAATTCCAGACAGAAGTACCCAGAAGCAAGCCGTACGTAAGCGGAAAGCAGAGGCCTGGAACGTGGAAAATCCAATGAGTGAGCACTCTACATCCGTAGATGGGCACTATTGTGACAGCTGTAGCTGCACCTTGAAATCTGACAATACTGATGCGGAATATTTTTATTTCGAGCCGGCAACATTCGTAGAGAAGGAGCGTGAAAGGAACGAAACGGAATGGATGTGCGCTCTATTGATAATAATGAAAATTACAGCGCGGCGGTGACATATGATGCTCTACGGCGGAGGTTCCTTCGAAAAAATAGTTTCGTAATCCGGAGGGGCCCTAATCCAGCCATATACTTCATTGTCTCCCCCAGTCCCTAAGCTGTCTGTCTTCCCCTGGCACACTTGTCCATTTCTGACATGTTCAAGGTGGTCTGAACATTTCCCCTCTTCCGTGTTTTTCACTATGAAGCCAAATAGAACAGTGCCATACATGGGATCTGTCCTTGCGAAACAAAGGCAGTCCTCCTCGTTCGTGAAGGTGTATTTCAATGGTAGTTTAACTGTGTCTTTGGCGGCGTTCAAGAGCGCTGTGACCTATAATAAATGTAGCATTGTCACCATACTATTTGTGGCCAATTGAGGGAGGCTAGGTATTACCGCGTCTTTCTGGACAATCTCCTCGGCATCATCCGTGCATTTGAGAGGGTTAGAGTCAGGGTGCACTGCTTGAATTTGTGTAACGGAGGGGTATGTAATCACGACTTCGGGTGTTTCAGAGGGTTTGGAATGAGAGTGGGGGGCAGCTTTGGCGTTGGAACTAGCTTTGGTGTTGGAAGTAGTTGATTTGATGCCTTTGGTGAGAGCCATATTATTGAATATAATACCCTTTTCCTTCGAAAATGAGAGGTCGCGTTTAGAGGGTACTAGTGTTTCCACATTGGTTTTTGCCTACGAATACGGTAGGCGAGGTTAAATAATGTTCAGAGAATAATTTGATTACTCACACCGAGGGGTACTGCAAATAAAGTGGTGCAGACTAGACTTAGGGCTGCGATAGAGTAGTTGAAACGCATCTTGCACCTCAACATCACACCAACTGAAACGTATAAGCCTGGCATGATGGCCCCCACATGCCAGGCTCCCTCCCCTTGATTCGCGTATTACCGCACACTCCGAATATTTCGACGAATAACTCTAGCTAATATCAATTAGGAAGGAGTCCAGATAGACCCATAGACCCCTCACATAAGCCAGAAAATGCGTGATTCTGTTTGACGGACGTTCCTCCGGCAACAAACTTGCCTTCCAATCTGCATCTTGCGCAATCAGGCATCTTATCATCATCCCGCCCTTCACCCGCCCTTCATCCCGCCCTCCTCCTGCTAGCTACCACCTTCCTACTTTTGACTTGACTTAATAGCAGATTCAATTTTTGCATTTGGATTGCAGCTCTTGCAGAGCTCTCACATCTCCGTAGTCTTTTTCAACACCCCGATTTATGGCGAAAGGTGAATTAATTCAGCGCACGGTACACTCATATGTTGGTAGTGGAAGGTTTGGAAAAAGGCCTGGCGTAGCTTCTACGTTAGGTCCTCAAGCTATGGCCAAGCAACGGGAGGAAGCACAATCAAGAAGAACGCAAGCATCGCAAGGTGCGTCTCTGTTATGCATAAATGACTGTGCAATACTAACTGTATCTCAAGGCCTCAGCACTGAATTGCAGAATGCTTTAGAAGACATTTCTGGAGACATGCCTCAGACTCCTGATGCTATGGATGTCAATGGCCTTGGGTTCAATCTCAATGTCGGAGGAGAACCGGATGATAATGATAGCGACACAGAGCTCAGGCCCTCCCAAAGTATTGTAGTAGAACTACGAGACTACATTGGCATTAACAAGTGGCATGGCCATTGCAAATACAAAGACACGCGCACCTGGAAGCAGCGTATTAACCAATTCCATAATGCATGGGCTTCCATCCTTGACGAACTAGTTGTTCACTACATCAACTGGAAGCATCACCCATCTTCTGTACCACAGTCTCCCGCTACTGCTGGTTGGGAGTTCTCTATCCCCGTCGTTGACGTATACTCACTTGCTTGCGAAATAACCATCCATTGAAATAGCGAAATGAAAGCCACCTCAGCCCTTGTCAGTGCAGGATACCTTGCTGCTTCACCTGAATCACCCTCACTTGCTGTCTCACTTCGAACTCTGGAACTCTTCTATGCCATGCGACTATTCAAGCCTAACTTTAGTGTTGAAGCTTTCGCCAAAACCACTTGTCATTTATACGCTGTGGGTAATTTTATTTATTGCTGCTTCACTTAACGCTAGCCACTCTGTAGATCCCATACCGCCGCTCATATCGAACCGCACTCTCTGACACATTTGACGTTTACCTAGCCATACTATGGAAGGTCAACACCCGCCTTTCTGCCGAGCTAGGACACAACACACCAGATTACTGCGCACTCAACAGCTGCCTGCCTTGCGCCTATGAGGTATGAAATCTGGGAATTAGTACGTCTCATCCAACTGACATTATTTCAGCTTGAAGGTGAACCCCCACTAAAATTCTCTCGTATGGTCATTGTTGATGGCAACAACTCGCTGAAACGCATGGATGGCGTTGGCAAACGTGAAGTTGCAGACACCCGTGTCTTTGGCGAGAGTGACTATTACCTCAGTGAGGAATTTGTCAATACTTTTGCCAACAAAGTTCCCGCACGCCGCTCTCAGTCCAAAACAGCCATAGAAGACAGCAAAGAAGGCTTCGGGGCGCCAGAAGAACATGGAGACCCAACCAATGGGGACCCAGACCCCAAAATTTGCGAATGTGCCAATAACTGGAAGGCTGCAGCGGCGGACGGCGAAAAGAAGATGTGGGAAGCGTTCCATGAGTCGGGGTATTTTGCCATGGCCTGTTGGCATGGTTTTGTACTGTGGGTAGCAGATATGATACGGAGTGGGGAACTGTGTGTTCTATTTTTCTCTTCTTGATGCATACTCAACAATTATCTTACAGAGCAAAATACCCACTTGCTATGGTAGCAAAAGCACTCAAGGTTTTTGGTCCTGCGTGGATATTGGCTACGATATTGGCTGCAGCTTCAGCAGCACAATACGCAGCAGTTTGCTAGGCTCTGAGTTCGAGCAGAAAGGGTGCCGGACTTGCGTGAATGCATTTCATGGATACTCACACTGCGCTATTTGCCAGCAGAAATTTCACCCTCTCAACATCCCTGGCATGGGACTAGAGGACCTCGAAACCCTAGAATGACTCTTCTCCTCCTCGAACCAGCTTGCTTCTATCACGCGGTACATGAGTCCTCATCGACACCGCATTTTCATTGACCTATTTCTCCAACAATGGGATTGTGAAAAGTATCAAAATCTCACTACGATGCTCCACAACAACTACATCCAAGCCCTCGATATTCTGGAATTCAAACTTCCTGCTTTCAAGGCCGACCTTCAGGCACTGAATCTCACTGAGGGAGATATTGATACGTATCTCAATGACGAACAGCGCCACCTATCTACTCTGGGCAGCGAGACGTCGGAGGACCTCCACGCTGTCGCGTATATTGAACTGCTTCGGAAGTACAGGGAAATCAAGTGCGTTTCAGATATTTGATTTTGCATATGTTTTCTGATTTTCAAGTTCGCAACATAGCACCAGTTACGAAAACGCAAGCACAAGCTTTTGCCTCCATACCCCCTCTGACTACCAATTCCTTTCCGATGCTGCCTTGTACAATATCAACCTCTCTGAAAGCCGGAAAACAGAAACTCGACGTCGCTTCCTTCTTGAGCAGAGGGACAAGGTTCTATTTGAAATCGTTCAGATGGAAACGGCAATGAATGTTGAGCGTTGATGGGAGCCACATGACCGGGAGTACAAGGACGCAATGGAGTACCTCAATACCCGTAAGTATCGACAAGCACTGGAACACCTACAGAAGCTGGTGGTTCAGCAACTATTCGAGCTTCACCAAGATGAACCTTTCCAACACAGGTATGTGAATTGCAACATTAAGATTTCAGTTGAGCTATATACTTGTATTGCAGGATACAAGATGCGCACACATATAGCGAACACCCTTCAACGCGCTCCCAGGCTATTCGAAATGCTGTCAAATCATACAATACCGCCGCCTCAGCACTCACCCCTCCCCGCGACACCTTGGACTGGGCAAAAGTTTTGCATTTCGCATTCCTTGACCAGTTCAACATCCTTAAGGACACACGACACAGTGTCTTCGACCAGCCATGGGCCAAGCCAGTCAATCGCAGTCTCATGAAGCAACACCATCGAATCCAGCATGCTCGCGAAGAAATTGTACACTGCAACATTGGCATTCGACGCCTTCACACCTCTATAGTTGATGAAGGGAAGCACTTCAATGCTGTTCTCGAAAGGCTGACAGACTCGCCGATGTTAGGCCCCGTCTCCGACTACATACATCGCCGCCAAGCAGTGAACCGGCTGCTGCTTGCGCGCATTCACCAGACATATGATTTACCAGGTTTTACAGGCAATCCTTCTCCGGGAAACAAAAGGGCGCGGTTGATACAAATGTGCCTGAGCCCAGCTCACATGCTCTAAACCCTGAATCCGACAATGGAGGAGACGAAGAGGATGATGAATTTACTGAAGGTGTAGGGGCGATTGTAGACTTTATGTCTAACATGTCTGTGCAGTAATTTCAGTCTCTTCCTGGCATTCTATGCACTCAAGTGGAGGCGCATTGTCTGCCTAATGGTGTTATTTGCATGTCGTCCTAAACCCTAATATGATTCTTTTCTCTTAATTTTATATAGGCAGCGGGCCTATAACCTAAAGACTCAGAAATCACACCAGCATCAATCTCCAAGTGCCAAGGTAAGTCAAGACAATGCTTGATCATTGAATTTCGCATTTTCGGGCGTATTTGGCCAGCAA
>ML769467.1:0-154701 GCA_009733575.1 Gymnopus androsaceus JB14 | reverse complement strand
ACTGGTGGATACGGCGCGCCACCTCTGCCTATCATATAGAATGTCCGACTACACCTTCGCAAGCTTTGTATTCGAACGGCTTCAGCCATTCTTCTCCGTGAGGTCCAATTGAATCCCAGCGCCCGTGCGCTTGTGGAAAAATTTATCTCTACCCAGGATTTAGAGAGGTAGCAGACGCAGTGGAACAGCGAGATGAGTTGATATGGGCAGTGAAGCACGGCGCTAGACCAGGGCTATACCTTGACATGTAGGTGCTTCTGACTATCCTCTAACAATTATTTTAACGGTGTACATGAGCAGCGCTGAAGCTATTGCTTCAGTGGACAACTCCAAGACAAATTCTGACGGTCGGCTTTTTCAAGAGGCATTTGCATTCCGCAGCTTCACCAAGGCTATTAGATGCCAGATGCTCAACGACACTCCCAGGACAGCAGTTCACGCATATAACCCAATGAGCCAGCCCAAGAGTAGTGCTGCTCTACGCAGGTCTCTTCTGGAAGAGGGTGTGAAGGAGGAGGTCCGGAAGAACATGTTCCCAGCCCTGACCCGCCTTCTGACCCTGAAACTCCGCAACTCCGTTCCAGCCGCCAATGTCCCTCTGCGCCATCTACTCCTCGTTGTCCAGCTCCTGTAGCCAATACGCAAGGAACCCCGGCTCGTATCACATTCTCTTTTCGCCAAATGTTGAGTTGCGTATCAATAGCCCAAGTACGTTCTGTTTTTTTTTTGTGTTTTCTTATCTTGAATTTGACTATCAATCAGACCCTGAAAGCCCCGGTCCTGCCTCTCCTGCACGACGAGCGCGTGCTGCTAGGGCAAAAGGCATTGATTTTGGGCGCCGGGTGCCTGCAAATGAGGGACTCAGTTCAGAAGATGTTGCTGATATTGAGGAAGTGCTTCTCGGTGCATATTCCGCTGAAATGTTTATAGAGGCTGTTGGTAAAGAGGAGTTTTGGGACGCGCTTACTTCCGAGAAAGCCCAGTTGGTTTGGGACCTGTATAAGATGCTTTAGTTGATGGAATATGCAACATTTGATTTTTTGCTATCTCGATGCGCTAGTTACACGGCATTTTTTTTTTGATAAGTGATCTTCAGAATATTCGGAGTCTCTCATCCAGCTATCCACAATGGCTTGACAGAAGAAAGCAAGCAACTTCGACAAGCTTCTGCATGCATTGCGCAGAGTGGGTTCTACTGCTCGAAAGCCCTGGAGAATTCAAGCCAAACGTATTGGTATCAAACTCACCGCTGGGCAAAAAGCAGAGAAAAAAAAGCAACGCGCGGCTCAAAAGGAGAGCTACAAGGAGGCTCTTCTCGAGGTCCATCAGCAAATCTACGCAGCTGCAGCTAGTGATTGGCACGGGTTTGCCGGGTACGCCGGGTTTCCGGGTCGGGTACACTCCCGGGTACGGGTCGGGTCAGGAGTTGAAGACCCGAGACCCGAGCAGCAAACCCGGCGGCTAAATTCAATTTAGCGCTTCAGGACTTCACTAGTCCTGAAGATTGCAACGAGTTACGTGTAAAGTGCTTCTAGCACCGTAGATATTTGGTCAAGTTTATTTTAAACGGACAAAAATTGTTTTTGGCCTTCAACCATGACCGGAAAACGTTCTGCACCTGCCTCAAATGCTCCCAACAAAACGCAAAGGAAAAACACAATCAATAAGCGGAAGAATAGAGTGAACGTCATCGAAAGCGGTAGGTGCAACATCAAATACAAATGAATTACTACTAAAATGCCCATACAAACTCTCGAAGATGATGAAATCGACCCCCTTGATCCTTCGATTGAAGACGATGATGAAGTACTCGATACAACTGAGGCACGAAAAGCTGCTAAGGAGGCTGCCACTGAAAAAACGCGTAAGCCATTGCACGTTCAGCTCATCGATGCCCAATAACTTACCTTGTACTAGTGAAAGAATTTGCAAAACGGAAGTCTTCGATATACGCATTCTTCAATGAGCCCATAATTCAATTTGCAAACGACGGAAAGACCCCCGAATATCTTGTATTTCATTGCTCAATGTGTCGGTCATCAATTCAACAAGGGCTACAGACCGCAGATAAAGGCGCAACAGGTTAGTATGATTTAACAGCCCAGTGAACCGAGAGAAACTCACCATCCATCCTCAAAAGGAAACTTAACAAAGCATGCCAAAAGATGCTGGGGCGATGAAGCTGTTGCTGCGGCAAAGGATTCGACACTCGAAAAAACTAAAGATGCCATCAAAAATCTAGGGCGTAAGAGCCAATCGAAACTTACCTCGATGCTACAAACTGTGAAGGGATGGTGGCAGAGCTTCTCGACCCGCCCACCGGAGAAAGAGACCATTCGGTAAGGACATTCTGTACTAGATACCTCCATATTGATGGACTCATTCCTGTTGCTGCTGTAGGGTTGTAACTGCACGATGGGTAGCAGAATCAGCCCGACCATTTCGTATCGTACAAGACCGTTGCTATCGCTGGTTGCAAAAAGAAGGACGGCCGAAGCACTACGTCCCCAGTAAAGAGACAGTCGCTCGTGATGTGAAGAAGCTGTATGAAAAGACGAAGGAGAAGCTGGCTGCGGAGCTACAGGCTTATGACGGTGAACTCGCGCTGGCTCTGGACTGCTGGACGTCACCTAATCACGAGGCGTTCATGAATATCACCGTAACATGGCCTCGGAAAGGGAAGGATGGGAAGGAGGAACTTACCACAAAAATCTTGGACTTTTTTGAGCTTCCGGTTTCGCATTCGGCAGAGAACATGGCTGAGGCGGTAGTAAAGGTCCTACGTGCGTATGGGATTGAAGATAAGGTCAATTCAGTTATTAAACCATGGCTGAATCAAAGCTGACCTATACGTTAGATCATCTCGATAACATGCGATAATGCCTCCGCGAATACGTCCATGCTCGAGAAGATAGCCGAGATCCTTAACGAATTCCGCGGCAAGAAAGCCCATGTTCGCTGCTTTCCACACACTGTCAATTTGACCGCCAAAGGAGTCCTGAAGCCTTTCGAGCCTGCGAAGCCCAAGCCCGCTGAAGCAAACAGCGCCGAGACCACTGCTGGTGACCGTGTGCCCTTGGATGATAGTGGCCTCGAGGAGTTGTATGCTGAGCTAAGGGATATTGAAGCGAATGGCGAGCAGGAGAAGGATGATGAGGAAGGTTTTGTCGAGGTTCTGAATGAGATGAGTGAAGCAGAGAGGGAACAGTGGAACAAGGACGTACAGCCTGTGAGAAATGCGCTAAACAAGGTAAGCCAGCCGGCTCAGTCAGCTCACGGTAAGCGTACTTGAGTCAGGCTCAGTCAGCCTGTTCAGTAAGCTTACCTGAGTTTGAAAGCCGCGTGGGCCGCGTAACTCATGCTCGGAACTTATACTCCTTCTCTCACCACAGACACGAAAAATTTCATTCAAAATTATCAATTCCCCGACCTTGCTCTTGCCCAAGTGGCGAGAGCAAGTTGCCAACACTGACTTCAAAAACCGTGTACTTCCTCGCGACGTGGCTACTCGCTGGAACTCGACTTACGATATGCTCTCTGCTTTTCTCGAAATGAAACAGCACGTTATGGATTTCCTGGACAAGTCTTCGAACGGGCTTTCAGAATATCTCCTCGATGCTGAAGAATGGGACGCTATTCAGGGCTTGGTATCCGCACTAAAGGTATGTTGTTCTCTCATTCCCATACTGAGATTAATCTTGTCTAGATTCTCAAGGACGCGACGACTTATTTCTCTTCTGACTCCGTCAGCGTTGCCGATGTTATACCTGCCATGGATAGTATCGACGAAGCCTTCGCCACTGGCATCATTGACAATCAAACACTCTCTGACCCTATTCGACATGCACTCTCAATTGGGAAGAAAACCATGAACAAATATTACACACTGTCAGATGACTCAGATATTTATCGCATTGCTATGGGTGAGTATCGGGTCTGGTTGTTTGTCCTGTGTTCAGCTGTATTGACCTTAAAGTTAGTTCTTCATCCCTCTCTCAAGTTAGATTACTTTCGTGAGGCACGTTGGCCCGACACATGGATCGAAGGTGCCACCGAAGTCACCCGAAATGCTTGGGAAAGCCGTTACAAGCCGACGCAGGCTGCAACTAGGGACGTTTCATCTGTAAGTCCTTTCTTTTTGACGTGTGATGCATTTCTAATGGGCGACTGCCTCTAGGCCTCGACCCCTGTGGCATCTACATCCAATCATTTTGCATCGTTCCTAGCCAGGCGTACACAGACTCAAGTTAGTGTGGGGCCGGGAGATAAGGACGAGTTGGACCGATATCTTGCAGATAGTTGTGTGCCGACAGAGGACCCTTTACAGTGGTGGCTTGCAAATCGGAAGACTTATCCAAACTTGGCTAAGTTGGCAATATCCATTCATTCAATACCACGTACGTGATTTTTTTCTTTCATGTGTTTCATACTAACGTGTTTGCTTTTCCTAGCATCATCTGTTTCTGTTGAGCGTGGTTTCTCTCGTGGCCGCATCCTCATATCCCATCTGCGCAACCGCCTTCGTTCTGGTACAGTACGTGCACTGATGTGTTTCGGCGACTGGTCTCGAGAAGATTTCATGACGAATGAAGAGTTGGTTGCCTTTCTCACTGAACTTGATGTTGACAACGACGATGTAATTGACCTGCTTGATGATGACGAGTAGTTATAGTGTATAGTAAATAAGTTTTATTGTAATTTTATTCGATACTTGAAAGAGCTTGAATGATATCGGAACGTACGGTAACTTGTACCCGGATAGCCGGGTTAACCCGTACCCGACCAAGGCGGGTAACCCGTACCCGGCTATCCGGGTACGGGTTTTTGGCCGGGTCCGGGTCGGGTCCAGGTTTTTGAGACCCGACCCGACCCGTGCCATACACTAGCTGCAGCTGAGATTCATGAGCGTTTTATTCACCTCCCCACCAAGCTTATTGCCACCGACATCTTCCAGTCCGAGAGGTTGCAGGTGTCAACAAAAAATGTTGGAAGATACAACGCGTTTGTTAGCCTGCAATCCAAGCTTATGAACGCTGGTAAGTGCTAACCTTAAGTCTGTTGTCGCTTCAGCACTAAAGTATACGTTAACAGAAATCCCAGAAGGTCAGCCTCGTCAGAAGGTCAACGAGATGTCAAAAAAGATAGCAAAGATGTGGGAAGTCATGTCTGAAGAAGATAAAGATGCAGCTACAAGAGAGGAGCTGGCACATCTTCGCAACCGTCAAGCCAATAAAGAGGTTGGGGAGCATCGAGTCTCCGCCACTGCAGCTCAAGCCTCTGTCTTGACTCTTCAGCGCATACAAGAAACTGTACGTTCATCAGATTTCTATTGACCACAAATCTAACTTGGTGCTTGATAGTTGCAGCGTCTAACTATGAGGACGGGCGATGAACACTTGCTGATTACTACGCGCGGAAGCAACAAGGTCTACCACAAACCGTTTGTCTTTGCCAGTAGCAACCGTGTTGTTGAGTTCTTCAGCAACGCATATAAGGAGATTCCTGCCGACATGGGCTACAGGATGGATGCGTTCATGGTTTCTGGCGTTGAGGGGCTGGCGCGGATGCATGTGCAAATACTTGCACAGATGAAGAAGGATATTGCAGGGCTTATCTTCAGGAAACTTCGTGCGTTGTTTCATTATTCTTATTCACGTATCTAACTATTTGAGTAGAGGAGTCTGTTGGCAATGTGAAGGTTGGCCGCATGATGTACCTAGGCTTCGAGGAGCAGATTACCAAGCGCTTTGGAGTTGTCATCAAGAACTGGCCATTGAACAAGTTTAAGAACCCTAGTCATGTCAGTACGAAGTCGGAGCTTGAACTCCTCTGGCATGCATGGGACTCAGGCGTGGCCCACTTCTACCGTATGACGACTCAGGAGTACAGCAACTGGTTAGCAATAGCCTCTGGCCCTGCAGTCATTCAGAGCAGTGACAATGGACAAGAAGGCAGAGATGGTAGCAGCAACGGCGAAGCAGCGACAGGGGGACAGACAGTTCCGGAGGAGGGATTGAGCTCTACATCTGGTGCATTCAAGTTCCATCGCGTGTATCTCCTTCTCCCACCTCAGGTCTAGCTCCCCCTTCTAACTTCGTAGCAATGAACATGGTTACTGATGCCAGTGGTGATGCAGTAGCGGTGCAAAAGAGGGCCCCCCGGAAGAAACGTTCTGATGCAGGCAAGCCGCGTAAGAGAACGGTTGGCGCCGCCAGTAATGAAGCTGCTTAGTTTTGCTCTAGTTTGTACCGTATGTTGAATGTATACATTTTGCACCCATTACCGAGAAAGATTTACAGCTTGAGAGTGTTTGTAGAGCGCAGTAAGTTGCTCATTCAATAAAATACTTAGTAAATGTATAACTATAAGGTATTAGTAAGTTGTCGGGAGGGCGGGATAGAGGGCGGGATGATGATAAGATGCCTGATCATTCAAGATGCAGATTGGAAGGCAAGTTTGTTGCCGGAGGAATGTCCGTCAACGGAATCACGCATTTTCTGGCTTATGTGAGGGATCTATGGGTCTATCTGGACTCCTTCCTAATTGATATTAGCTAGAATTATTCGTCGAAATATTCGGAGTGTGCGGTAATACGCGAATCAAGGGGAGGGAGCCTGGCATGTGGGGGCCATCATGTCAGGCTTATACGTTTCAGTTGGTGTGATGTCGAGGTGGCATCTTGACACTGAATGCACCCCAAGTCTTGATAGAGCAAATAAGTATCAATTAAACCAAACCAAGACAATAAAAGGGTGAAGAAATACCTTATTGAACCAGCAATAGGACGGGGAACTCGACCAGCAAGTTGACAAGCGTATGCAGGCACACCTTCCTGCTTTACTTATATGTTTTTGCGCAAGGAGGCTATGCGCAGCCAAAATCAAATCCACACCCCGATTTGGAAACCTGTATACGTCACGGGCGCTTACCACACAAATTGTCCTACCTCTCAGCAGAAATTAGCCATTTTCTAGTATGTATACATAGTCTGTATTAACACCACGCGTAGGATACAGTTACATAGTCATGATGTTATAGTATTGCCAAAAAAAAGCGGTAAAAACAGTTCGAAATATTTAGCGCCGGTGACGTATGCGGTTTCCAAATCGGGTGTGAATTTGATTTCGCGTCACTGTAGATCATGTGAGTCTGAAGCTTCCAGCCAAGGACGCCAGCCGACGACGAGTGCAAAAAGCTAGGTTCTTAACTTGAACGTTTTGATGATTTGAAGTCAAAATTTGGGTTGAGAAAGCCTAAAAGTTGCAACGTTGAGAACAAGGTCCTCCTGACCGGACGCATTGCTCTCTGTAAAACGGTTGATTATAATTGCTATCATTGTACTTATCAAGGGTCATTGTGTCGCCTTTGATTGAGAAGTAGTGTAGCGCAGTAAACTTGAAATGAACAAAACAAAGACAAATGGCTCCTCAGCGACATCCACGCACGATTAAACATAGTAATTAGGTGAATCAGGAGAATGAAACGACAAATCGAAGCGGTACTGAATGGCTTCGAGCGTTTGCTTCAAGAACGAAAACAAAAACCTTATGTATACCCTCCCATCAACGAAATTCGTATAACCACTCCGCCACAAAATTTGGCGTCGCTACTGAGACTTGACTGAGACAACCAGTTTCAGTAGAGTCGTAGAGCTGTAGTATCGCTGAAAAGAATTAGCAGCGAGCCCCCAAGAATAAATGCCGTTGTAAGACAGCCAGTGTCTGCCATGTATCGATTTGGCACAGAGTTGGAGAACGACTCGGAAGAGGATGTTCGATGATTTTGGCAAGACTACTCTAGTGAAATTTATTAACGCTGATATAAAGCGATTAAAGGCGCACCATACAGTACTAACTTCAACCCTTTAATAACACCCATCGTTAGTGCCCTTCAACCCATCCCATTCACTCACACAAAGTACGACAAGGCCTGATCCTCAATTTTTATTTAATGGTTTGATTATTTTGGATATCGAAGTTCCGAATACAACCCGAGCAGTACAGCTGGCGAATAAAGCACTGTATCGACCAGGACTCCTCCCCAGCATTGTACAACAGAGTTATCATGATGAAGACGTTATCCATTGCATCTGAAAGGAAGGGATAGACTCGATATTTACGGTTCGATTCCGTGGACCGTCGTTTCCGGCAAAGCTTCCTTTTGGTAGCCTATACTCCGGGACTGGATAGCCAATTCTCAATAGTATCCGCCAACCATATCCCATCTCTTCCTCTCCAAAAGTGTGATGCCCCAGGACGATAGGCCACGGTCAAACCTGGATGTTCAACTAGTCTAGGGCCCTGTTCAACTGAGCCTGGCTGAGTCACTTCTTTTCGCAACTTGACAAGCTCCGTCACCCATCCAACGTAGTTGTTTCTGCTTGTAAATTCGTCCTGGTCGCCGTAAAGAATGAGTATATCCGAACTTGCACTAGATATGATATCGTGAAGCTTTTTGGTATATGTTGAGGAGCGAAAGAGAGTGAGATAGCTACGTGGACCTAGTGGATAGGATATGAGGATGTAGGATGTTTTTATCTGGGGATTTCGGAGTACGGGGAAGAGGGTCGCAATAAGAGATCCATGAGAATAACCCTGCATAGAGCGTAAAGAACTAGTGAAGTATTTGAAGCGAAAGTGATACACACTATGATTGTTACAGCGTTGACTTTAAATTTACCTGGAAGGCTCTCTACATAATTTATTGACCAATCTACGACAGCTTCGAGGTCTTTTCCCTCTGTGAAGCCAGTAAAGGATGGCCAGCCAGAGGAACCTCCTACTCCGCGGGAGTTGTATCGAATTGTATGGTAGCCGTTTGCTTGCAAGGGCTTAAGGAGAAGGTCCAAGACACTACCAGGGAGTCAAACATTGAAGCGAAAAGTGCTGAAGAGATAATTACGGGTCCTGCATACTTCCTCCAAGCCAGCCCCAGGGATGAAGGCAAACAGCGATCTGAGCAGAGCTTCAGCGTAAAGTAGGAGCGAGATATTCGCCCTTGATTGTTGCACTTTCAAGCGCAATGTCTAATTGCAAAGTCGTCATGGTTGTTTGGTTCATTGAGAAATGTACAGCCACAAGGGCCGCAAGTCTGACAAAATGATCTGCGGAAAACCAGAGTAAGATCTTACGCTGGTTTAGCCACTGTCTGTAATAAGAATATAGTAAATCTCCTTCCCTTTCTTAAAGTATCTACTATGTCCGTTAAACAAAGCTCGTTTCTCCACTGGACAACGCGCTTGCTATCCTATCCATCCAGTCACAGGTGACAGGAAACGAAGACAGAATTTAACAATTCGCAAACCCGCATGCATTCATTTATTCCTCATCCATCCGCCGTATCTCATTAGAGAAAGTTGGAGTGATAGTGGCTCTCAATCTTCCAGATTCATCGCACAAACACATGATGGGCTACCTCCTGTGTGGTCCAGGTCCTCATCTTTGCAAGTACAGCGTCTCTTTCCATTCTGTCGCTCAGGCTGCTCCAACGATGATGGGTGTTATGGATATGCAGTGAGCTGCCTTCATACAGGAGTCGGGATACATTAGTTGTAGGTAGAGCCACAAACCGCTGTGAATTGTAGTGTTATACAAAATACCTTTCATACTAGCACGAAAATCCGACACTGTACATAATCACTACTAAACTCGAATTGTTTCCACAAGCTTGTCCACCAGCTTTTCTAAACGCTTGGCTTCGTATTTGGCCAGCGTCGAGTTCTTGTCGAGAGTGAGGGATTCTATCATCGAGTACATCAATGTTCCGTTCACAACTGAGTGGCAAAGACAAACCTGTTAAAGCCGGCATAGTCGTGGCACCATATCCTGACAATAAGAAATATAATGAGTGCTCGTAAATCATGCTAATGTCGAAAATACTCACCCAACCATCGGCCTGGCGCCACTCCCAAGTGCTTGTACCACTCTCGGCCAGGGAGACCGTCCTCTGAGATGAATCCTCGTTCAAATGCAACCAATTTCTGATTCACGGCACGAATGCGCTTGATTGCTTTAAAGATTTTCGGCAGAGGGAAATGTGGCCGGTCGGTAGACTTATCGCAAGCATGGTCACCATGAGCTAGAGAAGCAGGGAGTTGCATGTCACTGTGAAGGGCAAAACCACGTAATATCTCGAAACGCTCCTCCTGCTCTCGGTGCCAAGTAGGAACATCGATAGTTTGAATTTTCGAGTCCTTGCGAGGATGTGCGTGTCTATCATGAGGAACGATACCGTTTTCACTACGAGGACTAATGCGGGAACGCTCCTCCTCTCGGTCCATGCGCTGGTGTTGCTCTTCAGAGTGATGATGGGAATGGCATTCCTTGTCAAAGACCTTCTTCTGAATTTTGCACCATGCCTTTCGAGCTTTTCTGCGGAGTTTCCTGAGTTTGCTGCCTTTCTTGTGCCATTTCTTGAGAATCTTTTTTAACTCGCGTTCGGCGATAAGCTTTTCAAAGTCGAGCGCTCGGCTGGCAGCTTGAAGAGAGTGAATCGACTTGCGGAGGGGTGACAGGTCGACCTCGATGGATTCTGCAAGTACTAGCCCTTCGACCCTTTAAAGCAACATCAGATTAAGGAATGAACATAGATTTGCGTGGATAAAACGGACTTGTTCAGGTAGTTTTCAAGCTCATATGAGTAGTGCGTAGTATTCAAGGGAAGGACGGCAGATCCAGCAAGGCGGAGCGCGATAAGTCCGAGATGTTTAGCGACGGCAACCTGTTAAAGAAGTTGATATTAAAAGACCAAAGAAAATAGAGCACAAAAAGACACTGACATGGCGGTAGAAACCGGGGTCAGCATACATTTCCTCCCATCGTTCCGAATCATACACCTGTAATAGTATTGGCTTCACTGGATGCCAAAGATCGTACCCAAACTCACCGAATGATAATGGTATACAGCATCGGACTGAGTACTACCTATATATAATCCCATGTAAACCGAGAAAATAACAGGATAAGCGAAAGCAACAGAAACGTACCGAAGCCATGATTCATACTCGCAACCTTCATTGATAATTAGCTCATATTCTGGGGACGTAGAAATAGACAACGTACACCAATTCTCTGCAAAAAGATGGTGTAATCACTACCAGAACCGAGTACACCAACTCCAAGTTCGTCTTGTGCGCTCATCGACGCTTTGTATAGAGAGGCAGCCTCAGCATCCCACATGACGAGATCCTCCCGAGTACCAAAAAACTTTCCAGTATCCTTGGTCGCATCCCAGAGGGTCTTGTTTGTCTCGGTGGGGTGAGGAAGATCCACAGCAGCGTCATGAACCAGGTGTGCAAGAGAGGCGAAGCGGAAGCACTAAAGCGAGAACCACTGGCAGAGCCATCTGCATGTCCAGAGTCAGATTTCGGAAGGAACAGAGGCACAAGCTTAGGAAAAAGACTAACCCAAGTTTAGGTATGCGACAACATATTTATCGATGAAGTCAGCGAAATCCTCGCCCCACTCCGTACTGCCTATAAGTCCGTATTCTTCAGCATCCCAGCTGGCAATAAGAATGGTTCGTAAAGGCTTCCAGCCTTTCTTCATAAGTGCACCGAAACCCCGAATCGTCTCATGAAGCGAAGCCGTTGCCAGAAGTAGGGTCAGAAGCGCCCATAACCTATGTCGAAATGAAATAAGATCGAAAGGAGCGTCTCCACGACCCAAAGTGAAACGAACCCAAGCTGACAATAAGATTTAGCTACAGTTAGGACGACCATGTATGGAACTTACCGTCTCGATGATTGCCAATCATGACAACTTCATCCTTGATATACCCTAATTTTATGTTAACAGATAAGATGACGTGAATAAAATACTACGTACCAGGGATAATGGCCATGGTATTCCAAATGGGCATGACCTTCTCATCGACTGTTACCAATTTAATGAGACAATACAGACATGAAGATTGAACATACATACCTTGATTATTCAGCCTAACGGTGCCATTCCAATCGCCCTTGGCAAGTTCCAACAACTTCTCGCCGTTTTCCTGTGAAATTGGAAGACTGGGGATCTTTGGCTTGTTGACACCTTCGGTACGGGTTGCATTCTCATAAGCAGGGACATCCTGGTGTTGTGGGATCACCTATCGTACAATGGTCAGTTTATTATTCAAGGTTACTCAAGGCAAGCCTGTGATTACCCGGGTACATGGACAAAAATTGCACAGATCCTCGTTGGACAGCTTTTGGGTTGCGCGCAGGACCATGGGGGTATCTTTATCAAATCGGCGATGAGCTGTTTAAGGAAACGCAGGGGAGAGTGCAACAACTCACGGTTCGTAACCGTTCTCAACGGTGACCGTCTGTTACGAAGTTATTTTAGAGCTCATAATGAAAAAAGACTATACATACCCCATCATCTCGGACATCGCTGTAGATGAGGACTCCGGCGGCACCCAGTTCTTGAGCCAGTTGCACCTAAGAGAATATATCAATACCGCGACGCAGAGGAATAGTATTCAAATGACCTTGATGCCTCGGAAGTTGCCTCCGTAGCGAGCGAGTACGATGGCACCAGTGAAGTTGACACCTGGGTTTGCCACCAGTGAGACACATTAATCGACCATTCAACTGACAAACCTTGTTCGACCAGAGCATTGTAGTCCTGAATTGACAATAAGATTACGCGAAATGGTAAAGAATGTAACAAATACCTCAATCAATCCATAATTGGCGTATACGAGCTAAAGAGCTTTTTCAGCCTCCAACCACTCGATGGTTTGTACGAGTACATACCTTTCCCGAAACATCTGCTCCTTTGCTTAGGCCATGGAAGGTTGGAACAGCATCGCTGTATTTGTGAGCCTCCGGGTCGGCAGCATCAGCATGCTCCTTGAGGTCCGCTTCCCACATAACATTCCCATCCTCATCCAATGCCTGGAGATTTCTGTCTAGAGGTGTATTCATAACAGGGTAGTAGGTGTCAATCCATGCGTAAGGAATAGGTGCTTTTGGAATCATCGTAGTCGCATGGCGGGAGCTGACCGAGCCAGCAGGATAAATAGGGAGTTCCGATGGAGGTTTGATACCAAGTTCGGTCTGAACCAAAGTGAGGAACTGAGTAGCTGTACTGAAATCGCCTTCGGAGCCGGCACGATGAGGCTCAGCGGTGTATCTGCGGGAAGCCTGGATGCAACTCTCTTCGTTGGGAACCTCCCTGTCGACACTTGGATTAGACCATGCAACGGAATGAGAAGGGAAGACTCACAAGAAATATTTCTCGGCTGCTTTTCCCATCAGAGGCTTTCCGAACGGGCCTTTCTGTAAATCCACTTGGAAGCGGTGTCGGCGTACCAGACTGTGGACGCTGTCGAGTACGACATAAAACAGTAAAAGGGATAGAATGAATTTAAAGATGCGTTTACGAGAGTTCCTAGGAGGTGCTGTTGTAGCTGGAACGGGGATACCGTCCCTCTTGGTGGGCATAATACCCAAATTCAAACGAGATTTCTCGTCTGACATTGTGGTGAGCAGACTGAGCGAGTGTGGGACTCCGGAAGGAATGATTGATTCCGCAATGATGATCATGCGGTCATTTGACATTCGGCAGACGGAGCGTCTAAAGGCCAAAGCGTATACGCGCGCGTCGACTGTGACACTGACAGCTACAATTAGCTTGGAGGATAACTTTATATACTTATATATAATCCTTTCAGCCATTGAATCCTATACACATCGCACGGCTCTGTCTTCGCCTATAAATAAACACAGTTACTGCTGTAGGAACTAGAAAGTATTACTTACCATATATAGACGAATTCCCAGACTATTGGGTGGACCAGTGAAGTTGCTGGAGCATTGCCACTGATGTTGCAGGAGATATCTTCCAGGACTCCTTAGGAGACTAACCCGTAGGCCAACAAACAAAATCTAGGGATGCCCGTACAATCAGGCGTGTTCTTCGACAGATCTTCACTGCAGCTCAAAGAACGCGTTTAAATCAATGGCTTCCAAGTTCTCGAGCTACACTTGAATCCAACTCACTCAGATTCTACTCAGGCTGATGTACCGGTGGAATTAGGGATGTACGCATCACCAACGTTCATGAGTTAGAACACGCCTTAACTCACTAGAAGGTAGATGATATCGAATTTTTATGCTCATGGCCATCTTGACTGGAGCCGGCAGTACATGAGATGTATGCAGATGTATGCGCGACATAAAGGGGCACCAAGTCTTGACTCTAGATAGCACAGACACGACTCAGGAGCGGAAAACAGTCCCTGGCTTAGTGTCGTTATTATCAACTGCGCGCGCCTCTAAAGCAAGGTCACTGTCAAATTTACTTGTTGAATTCGAACAGATAGATGCGAGCTAACTTCTTTATGGTTTCTCAAACACGACTCATTCTAGCGGACTTTGTTTTACTATCTCGCCTCCTGCATAACCTTCAGCTGTTCTGTTGCCAAAAAAAGACGACCATTGGATGCCACAATCCTGTATCCTCAACGATTCTGCCCAAATTTTGCCGGTATCCTTCTCAGCTATCTCCGCCTCATGTATTCGGTGTGCTCGACCTCTCGCAATTTCTCGCAATTCTCACCATCATGTTTCGCGATAATTGAAGAGAAGATAAATAGCATGAGCTCTAGCGACACATCTGAAAGGAAGTAACGTTACTGCTTTCCGAAACTGAGTTTTATCGGCGTGTCCAGGTATTTCCGCCCCGTAAAATGCTGTAAATCTACTATGTAAAGTCGCTTGTAAGTACAAGGATAAGGAAAGTGTACATGTATGTAAAGCGGCTTCGCTCTGTGAATATGTAGAAAGAGCAGGAGAAAAAAACAATCGCGAGCGGGTCCAGAGGCGCCTTGAACACGAAGACCTGTGTATCTATGTACCGTTTATCAAAAGTTGTAGCAAAACGTGTCCTTATCTTTGAAAACGTGAATGGAACGCTTGCAGGGTATTACGAGCGAAAGAAACTGCACATCGAGGCTTTCATAAGAAGTCTTCAATCACTGGGGTGCCTGGTGAAAGTCCAGAAGAGATCAGAATTCGACTGGACACGAAAACGACGACCTTTTTGCTTCCGATCAAGCTCGATCGCGTTTGTTGAAGTCACATTGATCACTATCCGCGGAATCAAACGCGCTATGGCGTGTCGCGTCGCGATAAACGAGCGACGTCGCTAGCCAGAGGCTCCAAGAGGCGCTGTAAGAAAACTGCGAAAGATCGATGGATATCGGAGAAAAGCAACCCTGCGGGCCTGCGTATTGTGGAGCCTTTTCTTCCGTGTCTTGAACAAACCCAGGCGCCGTGCAGACCCCAGAATTGGAGCAGGACTGGAAGTCCGTACGGTACTAGCCGCACTGCAATAGAATTTGGGAAAGGGCAAAGAATATACTCGAACATACTCGACATGTACTGATGTGTGATGATTAATTATCGGTAAGCATGCGAAAGGTCCGACGAGAAGTGTTTGACCAAGACGACTCCAGTAATAATGCAATCCCGACTCACCGAATGCCTTTGTAAGCCAGCCTTTTATTCATGAGTCTGAATGAGTATGAAGCTGCTGAGCACATTGCTTTCGTAGTTGTCGGAAAGCGAAAGCTACCCCCGAGAAATGACTCGGGTTGGCGGCTGATGCAGTGTTGACCTGTCTGATTGGAAAATAACCCTAAACCCAGACCGACTCGGAGTTCTTCAAATCGGGCAAGAGTCCAGCTGCAAATCTTCATCGAAGGACAAAGGACGTTTGGAATGAGGCCAAGATCGCTTATATCCTTGATATTAAAGCGAAGGAAGGTTTAAGGAAGGAGAAAGCGGCGCAGAGAAAATTTCATGAAAAGCACATGGTGCCTAGCCAGTCCCGCATTTGGGAAATGATGCCGAAACTACCCTTTATTTAAAACCATCACTGGATTTGCCCTTTGCCCATCGCTTTTCTTTCTTTCCCCTCGCCTCCTCAGAGGTCTTTTCATGCTGTTATTATGCTGACATTGCTACCAGGATCCTACTGCGACGTGTGCGCAGAGGAATACGGCCCTCATTGCCTTCCTCACACAATACCTTGTGGTATGTTTTTTTTTCTTTGAAAAAAAAAAAAAAAAGGAAGAAGGAAAAATCGCTGACGATCCCTTCATATTTAGGCCATGTATTGTGTGCAAGCTGTTGCAATAATATAGTGGAAAAGACCTCCTCCCGCCATTCACCTGTGTGCCCATTCTGCAGAGAACATTTTACTCTCGACTCTGTTCGTTTAATTCGTACCGATTTTTCATCCAGTGGATGGAATACCCCACGACGCCTGCCTAAATCTCTTGATATGTCTACAAGTGATTCTGCTGCCGATCTTTGGTCCAAGAGGGAGGAGAGGTTATTATTATCTGAAGGTGGCTGCTCGCGAACGCGAGACGAAGCTCGACGCTTGGAGGACAAGGTCGCCAAGGTCGCCGCTAAAAAATGCTCTGTTGAAGAAGTTTCGACCCTTCATAACGAGCTCGAGCAATGGCTGAAATCCGCTTCCAAGCTGGATGATCAGGTATTTTCAACTTGGTTTTTTTTTTTTTTGGAATCGCCGGACTGATCGCTTCTCTCTTAAGACATATTCGCTCTATCTCAGCTCTGCGTTACTGCGGGCTATTCTCATGAACCATGTCGTCCACGCCGAGGCTAGTAAAACAGCAAAAGGTCTCGAGCAAAACCTCAAGTCCAAGTTGGAGGAAATGGAAAAGGCAAACAAAAATTTGGAGACGGAACTTCATCGGTACGTGATCCTCTTTTCCTTTAGCGCTTGATATTGATTTCTTTACGTCCCTTTTTTTAAGTCAAGTAAGTTGACGCCACACGTTTGAAAAAAAGTCCGAGCTAACATAATGGTTTCATTTAGCGCCGAGAATACAATCAAAAAGTCCAGGAGTGCTCATCCATCAAGACGGAGCTCAGCCGCGTCAGAGCTGTGGCTAGTACGCTTGGTCCACTGCCAAGCCCGTCCTCAGAGCGAGCGATGTCTCCTCCACCTTCAGCGACTACCCCAGCACCTTCACTGTCACGATATAATTCAATTCACGCGAGATCTACGTCAATGCATGCATCATCACGACCATCCACGCCTGCTTATGCTTCACGATCGCACACGCCATCTTTACGATCCCAAACACCTGGTCCGATGCGTCTACCGACGCCCGCTCCACAACCATTACGTTCTCAGACCCCTGCGCCACCCCTCCCCACCTCTAGGTCTCGCAGGCTTTCCCTATCCGCTCCACCCCCACCCAAAATGACCCGCTCTATCTCAGAGGAGAAGCAGGAAATTCATGAACGCTGGCTCCCTCCGGGAACGCCAGGTGATGATATTTCTTTGGTCAAATCTCAACGGTACTCCCGTGCAGGGTCTGTGACCCCCAAGTCTCGTCTCGCACGATCTCCATCGCCTAGTCGTTATTAATCTGCTACGACGGAGATTGGTTCGGTTCTTTTTGCTTTTTTTATTTTCATCCTGGATACCTATCATATCAATCTCGTAATTTTTTCTCCTGATTTTTTTTTCTACTGTACCATTTCCTGGACTTTCGATACCACATCGACTTTTCTTTGTTTCTGCATCTGCTTGTACATACTTCATTTGTTCTCGCCGCTTCGTTTCGTCATGCGAGTTGGTTAATCTTTTTGCTTGCTTTGCTTGCTTGCTTTCCACCATTAATCGTCGTTCGCTTCTAAACTTATTTCTTTCTACCTAAGCTTTATAGGGGAGTATCAGCTCCTTTTTTCCTTCTTGCAGCCGACCTTTGCTCGTCTGTTTCTCTTGTTTAGCTTTTCTTATGCAGAATCATTGAACAGTCGAAATGGATCCTTCTGTAGCCATTACAACTCTCTTATTCTTTGTTTAACGGTATATATCCCTACATATCCACACCTTTAGAGCATGGAACTTTCGAGTGGGGCAATGGAGTCGATTTAGAACATACCGTTTCGTGTTGTCCGAGTCCGAGTCCGCAAACCTACCTCAATGTCTGATTCCCGCGTACTACCATGCCGTGTAATAATCCTTTGTAATTTTGTAGTAATCCTTCCTTCCTTCCCGATTGGCAGCTTGTCTCATTTGTCTCATTAATTAATGACCACTGACAGCAAATCTAGCGTATATCGGAATCCCTATGCACGTCTCTACATGTGTACGTGTATAGGTATGTATTCTAATCATGTCTCCTCATCAGCCTTGAGGACTGCGGGCTGCGGTCCTACTGGGGTCGTATCTCCATAACTAGCTCGAATGCGCAAAATATCAGCTCTTGATAGCCCTGCTTCATTACACAGAGATCGGAAAATAGAGTCCTCGCGGTCGAATAAGTTTAATACTGTGTCAAATTCAGCTTTTTGGCCGGCGTCCATAACCAAAATGCGGTCATAGTACGCTGTGGAAAGTGATTAACAGAGCCATTCATAACCAGTTTAGTAAGATCGTACCAATGGTGTTGAGACGATGCGCTATGCAAAGCAGGGTCGAGGTTGCAAACTCTGTTTGAATAGTTCTCTGCAACTTTGCATCTGTTTCAACGTCCACGCTGCTTGTGGCTTCATCCTGCGATGCCGATCAGCGTTAAGGAGGCTAGACTTGGAAAGGATATACTGACAAGGATGATAATCCGACTGTTCTTAACGAGTGCCCTACATAGCGCCAAAAGTTGTTTCTCTCCTGCGCTGAAATTGGCACCTGAGCATACAATTATCAGATGTCGTGTAACAAAATGGGGTTTCACGATACTCGCCTTCATCGCCAACTGTAGCGTCCAAACTGAACTTGGCTTCAGCAGCAGGATCTTTGGTCCCATCGCGCGGTAACAGCCAAGCTCTTTGCAACGCGGATATTAGCTCGGCATCGGTACGAGTGCCCATTGGGTCCCTGTTGAAAGGGTCAAGGGCTACGAAACAGAAATACAGCTGGCAAGGCTTACAGGTTCTCGCGTAGTGTTCCAAGAAACAGAACACTATCTTGAGGCACTAAAGCTAGCTTTCCTCTTAGAACATCTAAACCAATGTCACGGATATTGAGGCCATCGATCTCGATCTTCCCTCCTTCAAGCTCAACCAGACTAATAATGCAAGTCGTCAGCAGGGGCTTTTGTCTATCCAAAAGGGTCGTACCGGAGTAGAGCTTGAATAAGAGACGACTTCCCTATTCTGAAATTCAGCAAGGAATGAATATTCGCAAGATATGAACGCACCAGCACCGGTTCTCCCCACTATACCAATCTATACCCCGCTCCAATGAATGAATGAGTGATCGAGAAGTAGATATGAACGTACCTTCTCGCCGGGTTGAACATCGAAAGAAACACCGTTTAAGACGAGAGGAAGTCCTTTTCGATAAGCCAGCTCAACATTATCAAAGTTGATAGCACCCTTATCAGGCCATGACGGAGGTGGATCGTTGGTTGTAACTGGATCACCTTCACTTGGGAGTTCTGCGTACACCAGGATACGCTCCACGGCATTCATGTCTTGCTCATTCTGCGCAAATTGGGCAACCATTTGCGAAAACACCTGTGTTACTACAAGGAACTCAGCCTTCAAACACAGAACTCAGGCAAGATAGAACTCACTGCTTAAAGTATAACTGAGCACGACCCCAATTTTCGACGGATTGACTGTTGTTCTAAAGCCGGCGGCGAATAGCGCAATGCCCAGAATCAAGATGTTACCCAGAAGATCCAATCGGATGCCCAACCTACGCACATGTATCGTCAGTATATTAATGACTGCCCAAGGGAGACTATGCCCTACCAACGCTGAATAGATATGGTCATGTAGTATCTACAGCCGGGTTAAGTGACATTGGAAATATGGAGGACAAAACAGGACATACGCTCTGTTCTCCAGGTCCAAACCGAGTTGGGCATCTACAATCGAACGTTCCTAGATACAATTGAATTCCAAGGGTAGAAAAAAAGGGTCCAATGAAAAACGTACCTGTTTGCGATAGGCACGAATCGTGGATAGACCAGTAAGGGTTTCTAGAGAATGATAAATCCGAGAGCACGGACACAACAACCAGGGAAGCTGCTTACCTGAGTAAGAACTATATAGTGCCGAACGCATCAAGGAGTCAAGACGTTTAGTTTCGACTGAGGTCCTTCGATAGTAGTTCGACGTAAAGTAGTATAGGATCATCAACGGAGCAAATATGATACCCAAAAGTGGGAATGTGTAGAACACAAGAGCAACGGTACCCAAGACGGAGCTAAAAGTCGAAAGAAACTGCATCATTGTTGTCATAAGCTGCGAATCCAGTGTATCTTGATCTTTGGATAATCGAGACATAATTCGACCCATCGGAGTTGTATCAAAGAAAGAGACTGGAGAGCGCAAGACATGACGTAGCGCAGTTTGGAAAAGATTCAAACTGGCGATAAGACCAGCGACGCTACATGAAGAGAGGGCGATGGCTCAGTCATCTGCCTTGAACGAGCATAGAATGAGCTTACGCAAATGAGAACGACAACGTGAACTGGAATATCGCTTGAGCAATGCCAAGTGCAGCGTAAACTGCCATATACTGAGACTGGCCAAAGCCAGGAATGCTCTCCGCGGTCCAGAATCCCAAAAACAAGTTATTGCCAACTAAAGTCATAGGAATAAGTACAATGGTTAGTTGGGCTGAAAACACGCCACGTACCTTGAGCAGCTTGCGCCAAAATCAACATAAGAAGCATGAAAGGTGCCCACCAAACCCCTCCAGCGAACTGAAGATATTTCCCATATGTTCTCCAGCTGACAGCCCCGAGGTTCCTTTCCTCTATTTGCATAAGAGCAGCATTTGCTTCCTTATCCAGGGATGCAGGATCCGCGACTTGTTCTTTCTGTGCTTCCTTTTCCGTTTGCTCTTCTTCTTGATCTAGATTCCCATATTCATCCATGAGGCGGGTGAGTAGGCCATTCGCGGACATAAGAGTCTAAAATCAACCATGAGGTGAATTAAATCAAGGATAAAAATACAATGACCATACCTGGAATGTTCCCTGCTCTTTGATTTCGCCGTGATCAACTACAAAGATGTAATCCGTCTTGTCGAGTACATGCAAAGCATGAGTAACAAGGATCCGAGTCTTGTCTGCTAGAGGACCGTTGAGGAGGCAGTTTGTCAGAATATACTTGCCAACATGAGAGTCGACAGCAGACAATGGGTCGTCCAAGAAGAACAATATCCGAGTCGGAGTAAGCTGCTCGCGCTAGTGATACCCGTGCCTAAAACCGGTATGAGTTCAATTGGATCCCTATCAGAATCAGAAGCTACCTTTTGCCCACCTACAGTAACATCAGCATTCAGCGCAAATTCCGAAAGTTTAGAACAGAAACACGTACCGCTAAGGTTTATACCCTTTTCTCCAATCTCAGTAAACTCCCCATGCGGCAGTAATTCTAAATCGTGCTCCAAACAGCATGCGTGTATGATCTCTTGGAACCTATAATCCTGGCGTTAATTCTAGTACCTTTGAACACTGGACCGGGCCTACCTTTCGTCATCTTCCTCCAAGTCAAAAACGACATTCGCTTTCAAAGTCGAGTTTCGGATCCATGGTGTTTGTGGAACATAAGCGACGGAACCTCCAAACACTATATCTCCTCGAGTTCGCCTCATCTCTCCTATCAACGCATGGAGGATGGAGCTCTTCCCTGAGCCTACAGTGCCCACTATAGCCACAAATGAGCCTTTAGGAACGCTCAACTTCAGATTCTTCAGCTCGAATGGTTTTTCGTCCTCCTTCGCGTTATCATTATCGCCAGTAACATCCTGGGTCGTGAGCGGTAATCCTTGACCTTTACCATCCTTCGAGGCTGCTTTCTTCCCCTTTTGCTTCTTCTTCCCATCCTTCTCCTTCTCCTTCCCATTCTTCTCCTTCTTGCCCTTTTTATCTTTTCCTGCACCCTTCCCACCCCTCGCAAACTTTGACTCTGTAATCTTGCCGGCGGTTTCCCATGAAAAATCACCATCGACTTCCACCGCGTTTTTGCGGTTAACGTCATGATCGATAGTGTACGGCTCGGCCAACTCTTCTGCGGTGAGGAACTTGCCAATTCGACCCATGGCGACGAGGAAGTCTGAGAGCGCGGATAGGACGATGGGGAAGAAGACGAGCGGAGCACGGATGATCTGGAGGGCATAATATAATAAGTTCAGGAAATGCACAGCCAGATCGTCATACACACATTGAAGAATTGCAAGGAGCTGAAGATGATAGCAACATTAAGCGAGTGGCCACTCAGCGCATACGTGATCTACGTAGTAAGTTCATCAGTGGATGAAAAGAGCAGAATACACGAATGAGCAAGCTTACAAATGAAAGAACCGAAGCAATGACTGGAATAAATGTGACCAACGAGATGAGAGCTGCTCGCGCTACTCTAAAAATAAAATAATAATCAGCGCTATCTAGGATTATCGTACCGAAACACACTTACGAAGCCTTTCGAATTCGAGCTACTTCCTGTTTCCTGAAATTGTAAGTCTGAGAGACGTAAAATTCCTCCCATGCATATGCTTTGATGAGGCGGATGCCTTGTAGGACCTACGAGTTGCCTTCGTTTAGTCGAGCTTCGAAGAGCGTACTAGAACATTTACGATCTCTTACCTCTGTAGTAAGTCGAATCCGGCTATCCGTGACCTTTACACCCTTCCTACGGTTCATGAACATTATTCGGACCAGGATGAATTGCAGAGGGAAGCCCAGAATAAGAACCTAAAGAATTAAAGTGTCAATAATCGGCGACACAATGTGAAGGAAGAAGATTGTACTTACACCCAATCCTACAAGAGCAGAATATCCCAACTATTCCAAAGATGGTGTTAGAATCAATATACATAGGCAGTAAGTACGACCAACCTGGGCTATGAGAAGGCCGACGCCTGATGACAATCTGCTAGGACTTTTAGAGACTTATACAAAGCAAGACTAGGCAAGCAATATTTACCTGGATCGGAGACACCCATAAACTGAAAGCCACATTAGTGCTGAAAAGGACTACAAGAAGGACAGCACTCACACATGAACATTGGCGGAGAACGTATCCAACCTCGAAGCATCAGTAGAAATCATCGTAGTTATCTGCACCAGCGTTAGTCTTTAGTACATAGTAGCTGAAAAGCGAAAGTCTGAGTTACCTGTCCAACGCTATGTTGATTTCGGGCTCGACCCGAAAGCCGGAGAGACTTTCGGAATATATTGCCAATAATCTACGATGAGATACAGTAAGATGAAAAGCCACCTTGAAAACGCGTGGTACTCACTCCAGTTCTAATAGCTAATCCATTGGACATGCTTACTATGATATTCCTTCAACACAAGGAATCTCAGCGGAAAGATCTCGGACACACGTACTTTGCATGTAATGATTCGTCATCTGCGGAGGCGGTCAATATCGGTGTAACGTCAAGCTAGGATATTTTCTTACTAGACTAGCGGCCTCTAGAAGGAATCACAGGGAGTTAGCACGCATAAGATAGTCCAAGAAGCCAGAAGCACCTTGCATAATGAACAGAGCAAACGCCAGTCCAATACCATATCCAATACCCTGCGGTCGTGAAGTTATCCCAAGTTCGGCTCTCTCTGCGGCGTAGATCTGTAGTATATGTACGAATCTTCGAGCCAAGTAAGGATAACTTTATTGACGAGTGGAGTTGTGGTTTTGAGTGTGTCTACGGAACCGAGAATGAGTTAAGTACATATATATTGCAATCCAGTAGGGGGGTCAGAGACTGACCCGAAACAAGCTTGAGTATTCCAGAGATCCACCATTCAGATAAAAAGGTTCGGTAAATGGCCTGTAACAGCGAAGAGTCGTATTGGGGTTTGAGGTTCTTGGACTTTTTGGACTTTGACTTCTTGGACTTGGTGGTGGTGGCGTTCTTTTCGGTCCCGTTTGCGTCTGACGAACTTTCAACTGTCTCAGTCTTCTCCATTGTCATTCATCGTTGCCCGGTTCCAGGATTTTCTCCCTCTACGACTTCTGGTTCCCAAGGCTGACGTAGTTTCGCGCGCAAATGACGAGGCCTTTCACTCGGAGGACATCGTTGGAAGAAATTAGTTTCGATCTTGTCCGAGACGTTTGCAGTAAGACGTTCACTAGGAAGTGACCAGAGATCTGATGCGAGTAATGACAGTATCAATGTCATTATATACGATGGAAATGATCTAGTATACGCACCATCCTTCTGCAAAGGCCGAGAGAATCCTACACTTAGAAATGGGTCAAGCCATTCGAAGACAAGTCGAGAAAGTAGTCTGTTTAGAAGAAGATTGAGATGGCGACAAATGAACAAGGTGGGAATGAGACGACTGACGAGGCTTCGGGTTCCGGCAGAGTCTTCCCTATACCGAAACCTGGAGGTTTAGGTGGGGGGATGGTAGGGATTGTGGAACTTCATGTTGTGGATGCCAACGCGCACTTGCAGATCAAGGCTTGCAGGATGTTCAAGACCAAGTCAAGACGATCGCCTCCCGAAGGACTTTATATGAACAGCTCGCTGGTTAAATAGGGTTAAACGCGCACACGGTGATGTGTCATTGGAAATGACTATCTACGCAACGTATCCGGCGAACATATCCGGCGAACATAAGCGGCAGCCTAACCGCTTCAATCCATGCATTCAAAGCTGAAGGTTGATTTCCCGAGCCGTTTCAGATAATGCAGTTTGGTCGGTTGTCAAGGTCCCGGTTGAATTCGAATTCAAAGCTGAAGGTTGATTTTTCCGAGCGTTCAATAATGATAGAGACACGGCGGGTCCGCGTCCTGGTGCTTGAAGAGGATCCACGCGTCGAGTTACGAGTCGCAGCTTTGAATCCACAGTACAAAACAAGGTACCTTAATTGATATCGACTCCAAATCCAGTCTGATGCAAAGAGAGATGGAGTGATCTGGAGAAATTGCCTTGAACGTAAACGTTTTCCGAATGTCATAAAATCAACCAGGGATGCATGCAGGCCAAGTTGGATATAACTCGAAATGGTTGAAATTTTTGGAGAGCAAGTGGATGCGGAAATAAGGCGTGGGAGTGATCTAATCGATAGTCGTCTGGGCCGCGGCCGCTCTCGCAGTGGCTCGATTGACCTTTCTCCCAAACCACCACCTTCACCCCAAACTTATTGCTACAATGACGCGCCAATTCTTCGTCGGAGGAAACTTCAAAATGAACCCGATTACTCGCAAGGACAAACTAGCTTTGGTAAAGGTTTTGAACGATGCAGAACTCGATCCTGCAGTCGGTATGTTTAATCAGATTTATACCCTTTATGCTTTACTTATAATCACTTATAGAGGTTGTTGTATCTCCACCTGCTTTGTACCTCATTCCTTTGGCGGAATCCATCCGAAAGGACATAAAAATCGCGGCTCAAAACTGTTATTTCAAAGACTCTGGTGCTTTCACTGGAGAAATCAGGTACGATCTGCTTCTTGATTAAGCTCTATCCTTCTAATCACTCTCCACATAGTCCTGCCCAACTCGTAGATGCTCAAATTCCCTATGTCATCCTCGGTGATTTTCCCAATTCTTAGGGGTCGCGTCCAACTAGATCACTAATCTTTGCGGCTCTATAGGACACTCTGAGCGCCGAACACTTTTCCATGAGACTTCCGAAGAGGTAGCACAGAAAACTAGCGCTGCTCTTGCTAAAGGCCTCAGCATCATCCTTTGCATCGGTGAGACTCTTCACGAGCGAGAGGCCGGAGAAACTGGCAAGGTCTGTCAGTCGCAGCTCAAAGCCGTTGTCGATGTATTGAAGAAAGCGATTGGAGGTGATTCCTCATATCCGTTCAGTCTGGTATTCAATTTCCTAATAACCCTTTGATATCCTAGTAAAATCGTCATTGCATACGAGCCTGTATGGGCTATCGGAACTGGCAAAGTCGCCACTCCTCAGCAAGCGCAGGAAGCGCACGCCGACATCCGATCCTTCCTTTCCAAGGCTGTCTCGTCTGCTGTCGCCGATTCCACCAGGATCATCTATGGAGGCAGCGTCAACGGTGGCAACTGCAAAGAACTTTGTGAGTGTGGAAGCTTTTGCAGGCAGCATTTTTCTTATAATCGCGCTTTTAGCTACCCTTCCGGATGTGGATGGATTCCTTGTTGGTGGTGCTTCCTTGAAGCCCGAGTTTGTGCAGATTGTCAACTCGAAGAAGCAGTAAAATAGTAACGAATGACGAAGCACCATAGAATTGTATGATAACCAAGCTGAATTAGACAATGCATTGATGATCCTGTATGAAGACCAACACTGGTTATGCCTGAGTTATCCGCTGGATTTCCTTTTTAGTTAGTCCTTCCTCGAGTCCTGCGCCTCGTGTTTCTGTCATGCATTGATTTGTAAAAAAATTGAAAAAAAAATACCAAAAGGTGGCGCACTAGAATACCTGAGCGCTTACATACTTATTCTTCTACTCTCATCCACTGTTCCTCTCAACCCATCTCTGCATTTGTCTTAGCTCGTCTACCCGTCATTCCGGACTTGTCGCGTTGAGGCTTGCCCATCCCCGCCGGGACAAGTCCTCAGCCAAACACTCACAGATTCTATGCTCATTGTCCATCCATCCAGTCAATGTGACGTATGTTTAGACCCTTATTCTTGGGAGGAAGAGACTACATTGAGAAATCCGTATGCTATTCGTGAGTTTCTGCACAATTTCGGCTGCTTGAAATTAATTCCTTCTCGATAGCCTGCGGACATATATTCTGTAAATTATGCCTAGAAAGCGTACAGTCGGAGCAATGCCCTCTATGCAGGAAGCGATTCCACAAGGAGCACATCAAGAAACTACATATGGATCCCCCTCCAGAGAACGACGAGAGTATGATTATACGAAAGTTTGTAATGGCTTGGGATGATGAAGTAGAAGTGGTTAATGCGTTGGAGGAAGTGGATAGGATGGCTGGAGAGGACTGAGGTCAGTGAACGCATGTTGCTGCCACATGTCCCGTCTAACTCTTGTCTCCCTCAGAGCGGTCCTCTCATTCAACTGAAAAAAGTTCAAGCTGAGAATCAGAAGCTAAAGGCAAGAAAGGCCGACGACAGATACAGAATCAAACGATTAGAAACGTCTTTGATGCACCTAGAGCGTAGCCATGGCCATGATAGAGAAATGGCACTGGGGCTTGAGGCTAGTTATACGACTACCATCGACGGGTTACAAGTGTGCGCTCCTCTTCTTGCCTCGCGAAAACCGACTAACGATACTTACCGTATACAGCGCCCTCTCACAATCTCAGTCCGAAGTGCAGAGTTTACGGAACCAACTCACTCGTATGGAGTTCAATTCTAGTTCCCGGAAAGACAAGGGCAAAGGCAAAGCTAGGGCGACAAACTATACTCCGGATGGTGATCCTTTGCAAGCCAATCCACTGCCGGCTCCGCCTATTGCTGTTCCCATGGAACGATACGCCACGATCGCAGGGGATGTACGGAGTTCGTCTGTTGAAGCTGAACAGGTTGCTGCCGCGATAGAGGCTTCTTTAGTTGAACGCCGTGGTCGAGATGGGTATTCGTCTGATGTTGGAACTTCGTCAGCCGGTCCTTCACGCTCGCGGGACAACACCTACCAGTCCAACGCCGCCCTCCAAGGTTCAGAGATTATAGGCTATTCTCAGCACTACGTTGAGCCTTCTGCCCAGGCTTATCCTCCAAAACCACGATCACATCGGTCTTCTCGGCCGGAAGCCCTTCCCATTGTACTTGATACTGCCGTCTCCCAAGCCCAGCAGTATGCATCGCGTTCTTCTCCGTCAAGAAAGACAAGAATTGTACCAGGAGCTTCAAATGAAGGTGATAGGATTTACGTCCCGCCTGGTTCCAGCCAGTGGCCTCCAGCTGGGTCCCAGAGTACGTTCGCCAATGGATATGCGTCGGCGATCGGTTCCTCCTGTGCCATCGAGTGCTCCAGTCGAATCACATCGCATAACATCAACGGTCGACGTAAGTCGAAACATCGCCGGAGAAGAGCGCTCGGCGCGAGAAGGTGGTGAAGAAATCGTTGGCGTTACTGGCTTGGGGTTGATAGATGAGAGTCTTGAAGAGAGACGTAATAATCCTCAGGCAGCATTCGTTGATGGGTATATGGAAGGATTGAATAATGGGTTTGGTTATGGAACTGCTAGGACAGGTGCTACACCGGGGCCTATTGCATCTGCTCCAGCTGCTCCAGCCGCTCGAGTAAGGTTTACTGCCGCTGCTCAATCCATATCACCGCCTGCCTCTGCTGCACCCGCCACCTCCCATCAGTCACGTCCTCAGGCATTGAGACGAAGTACTACTACTGCTACACAGAACGTAGCTCCAGCAGACGGCCTTGCAGATCGTCTTCGCAACTTGATGGAAGACCCGAATCGTCCTCCAGTTGATCGTGCATCCGTTGTTCCCAGCGAAGCCCCAAGCTGGGGTACTGTAACCTCCAACTCCTCCAGGAGGCAATCCGGGGCCAGCGACGTGTTGGCCACTTTACGTTCTTTTCCAGCACATGCGAGTCGTTCCAGCATCTCCTCTACTGAAATACCAGTCGGCGATCCTAGTGCTTTTTTACCTGCTGTTCCTGCCAATCGAGCCCCCACGCAGACGCAGAATACCAACCCTGATCGTGATGGTGCACCCTTATCATCAGCTCCTTCAATACCCGAAGCCTCTTCTCGTTCAGCCCACCGCAGTAACGATCACCAAGTGAACCAGTCTACTGGCCCTGTCACGAGCAGACCAGTAAATCACCGGCTCACTTCGCTCCCAGTAAATTCTAGCAACACCACCAATGGGAATGGATCCACCCGTCCTCGACCCTCGCACATGGCTTCAATGCCTTTCCCTGGTGCAACTACTGCCAACAATAGTTATACTCCTGCATACACCAACGGCTCCGCATACCCCAATCACAATCCCTTACCCACGTTGCCCAACTTTGGTGGCTACACTAATTCTTCCTCGCTAGGAAGTGCACCTCCGCGTGCACTCATTCACGAATACAATTCTTCCCCCGCGGTACCCAATGTGAATACAGTCCAGAGTCGTGCTTCCAATGCGAACAGCGCCACTCCGGTAGGTAATTCATTGGGTTTGGAGTTGGGGAACGATGGGGAAGATCGAAGGAATGGGTATTCACCCATTCCCGCTTTTGCTGCGCCTACTCCGAGGGCGTCTCATGGGTTGTTCTTACGAGCGTTTAGTTTTGATGGGTACGAGACTGAGGGAACTCTCTACAGATGAGGAGTTGTAGGTCTTGTGTGTCGATTTCTACAGCCAAGTGAGTATCAGATGGGGTGGTTTTGTGGACCCCTTCGCATAGGGATCTTCAAGCATAACTTTCTCTACACGACGCACATTTCTATTTCCATTGACGCTCTCAACCTCGCTTTTCTCTTGTTATAATTAAGCTACTTAAACTGCTGTGCGATTTCCTTTCTTTCTTTCTTCTCTTTCGAGTTTTTTTTTCCTTCTTCTTCTTTTGCATTGGAATCTCATTGTATTTATATATGTATAAATCATGTCTATGTATGAACAGCATCTTCTTCATCCATCCGTGATAGGATCCATCGCTCGATAACCTGCAAGAAATAAACACTGAACCCTCGAGTCGGAGATCTGGAAACTTGGCAGATTACTCCGACGAATTTGAGGTCCGACCCCCGATTTATCTATACGGTTTCTAGAATAGAAAACCTCGCCCCAGGTTTCTCGAAAAGGGACTGTTATCGATGTTTGTCTTGACATGTGCTAAGCTTGTTTTCAGAGAGTTCTCTGGCGCATTGAGATTGTTTCAAGCTGCTGTTAAATTGGTCCTGAATCGGGGTTTTCCATCCAGGGGAATATGCTACCACCCTTATACACAAGCCTACTATACCGACGCGCGCCGGCGGGACGCGGTACAAAAAGGGATTAGTAACCACGTGTGCAACGTTATGAGTGACATCATCACTGCGCAGTGCCGGTCGCTATTCGCTGGTTGTCCCAAACGGTCTCGAGCTTCTCTTCAGCCATGTCCCTTGTCAGTATTACCTCTTATTAATTCTTGCTACGCTGAAACTATCACTCCAGATACACGCCCTAGTTGCCCAAGGATCTACGATTCTCGCTGAACATAAAGCGGGCAGTCGAGATTTCTCTCAAGGTTTGTTTCGCAACTTTGTTGAAGCGTGAATGACCAGATTGTTCTATTAGCGACTCAGACTATACTTTCAAAGATTCCTCCCAATAACAGGTGGGTTGTTAGGATTCTTCAAGGCCTCGGCATCCATTGAACAAAGACTCGAAGCAAACTCACCTATGTTTGGGAAAACTATCTTTTCCACTATATTTCCGAAGGTGGATTTACATATCTGGTAATGGCTGACGACTCTGCAGGACGGTATGCGGTTTATTTAGTTTGAAGGGATCGTGCTTAATTAAGATTGCAGGAGAATGCCGTTCGCATTCCTATCCGAACTCCAGAGAAAGGTGTGGAACCTGCCTGATTTCTCTAATACAGAAACTGATCGAGGAAAACATACAGTTCCTAGAAGCACCCTCATCTTCTTCCCTCGATGATCCAGAACTGCAGCCTATGGTTTGCAAGGGACATTTGCGCCCACAATTGCGAATCTGGTGAACACCTACAACACTGCTCCCCCTGTAGATGAAATTGCTCGTGCTCAAACAGAGCTCAATCAAGTCAAAGATATCATGGTCCAGAATGTTGAGCAGATTCTCAGTCGGGGTGAGAGAATCGAACTTTTAGTAGACAAGACCGATGTCATGGCCGGTCAAGCTACTGCGTTCAGACGAGGTGCTCGAAATGTCAGGCGTCAGATGTGGTGGAAAAATAAGAAGATTCTCTGTCTGGGTATTCTGGTGGCGCTGGTGAGATGGAACTTCTCATAGATCCATACGAAGCTAAAACTTTTTATCTTCTTTAGGTGTTGCTCTGGGTATTGCTCGCACAGTTTTGTGGTGCTGGATTGAGATGTGGATCGTCAAACTAAGCATAGTACCCCTACACAGTGCTACTCTTCGTTTTCTATTGTTGGATTTACCTGTATTGCTACTTATGCTTCCTTATTCTGCTATGTTTTAGCCCAAATAATACCTTACCTTTGTGCAGTCGTTATCGGCGCGGATATCATATGTAGCGTCTCGACATGAAGATCCGGTTATCTTCTTTCTCTCTTTCCTTGCCTGGATGTTTTGCTTATATTTTACCGTGATCATGGGTGCTTCATTCACGGTAGAAGCGTCTCTTCAATCGTCCGACCATTGTGCTCTCCACTCAAATGTTAGTTTCCGAAATTAACCTTTGAGAGTTGTTAGTTGAAAGTTGGCAGGCCCTCGGTAGTATGGTGTTCATGGATGCAAAGAAGCGAGTCTAGATCTCCACCCACCTGGCGCGATTGTTCAGTCTGGACTAAGTCCGATCCTCTCTCCTTCATACCTGGACGGATTTAACCTTTGAGAGTTGTTAGTTGAAAGTTAGCAGGCCCTCGGTAGTATGGTGTTCATGGATGCAAAGAAGCGAGTCTAGATTTCCACCCACCTGGCGCGATTTTTCAGTCTGGACTGAGTCCGATCCTCTCCCTTCATACCTGGACGGATCTTGTATCTTTGAGCGCCACAACAGGTACTTACCACAATAGGAACTTGGGTACTCGCAGCAGACAAAAAGCAACATGATATGTGACGTGCAATTATTCCTTTACATATGTACAAAATATACAAATGACGCGTAGATTTAGCCAGTACAGAAGATGGATGCGAAAGTCGTCCTTCGAGGAACGAATAAACATATGAGATAAAGGTTCAGCTATGAGTGGTTTGTTCCGATGTCTAAAGAAAGAAAAATGCAGGTAATGTCTCCGAGAGTCTTAATTCAGTAACATAGAATCGAGAATGAAATTGAACGTTAAGCAAATCCAGCTAAACTTGTACTCGCAGTTGTCATAGTGGTAGGAAGGACTTTGACCCCTGACCCCGTAAGCACTCGAGGAGTCCCGAGAGGGACGAGGCATTCCAGTTTTGAAGGAGGAAGGCGTCAGGGGGAGGATCGACCGACAGAGCTGGATACCTGAGCAGCAGAATTAAAATCAAGTTCATGCACTTGAATGTGGTTTTTCGAGCGGCGCGAAGATTCGCGCATGGATCGGTCAGACTCAGAAGAGCCGTAACGGTTCGACGATGAACGTTCGCCATCCCGTGGATCGCTCTGTGTGGTGGGGGAAAGAGCCTGAGATTCAGGCTTGGTGGAAAAAGGAAGAGGAGGACGCGCCCTTTCAGAGTCAGGAAAAGTTGACTGATGTATTGGGGACTCTGGAGAGTAGCGATGTTGCTTCAGCGCCAGGTTCTCGTGAATGGTCACGAGTCCTTTCCACCTTATCCGACTTCCGACGGTCGCCTGCACCATGCTCTTTCCTTTTCTCCCGCTGAGCATTCTCCATCGCGACTGCGTGACTGCTGGCCCGCGACAAAGCTGGTCGTTGCGGAAGATTGCTGTGCGATGGTATAGAAGCCTGCAGTCGTAATTGAAGTGGTCGGCTGGACTGAAGGGATTGGAATAGGTGCAGGAGACATGGAAGCGAAAGAGCTTTCAAGGGATCGAGATGGTATAGAGCGAGGTGGAGACGACCGTTGACTGGGAGAGCTTCCACTGCTGTCGTATGAGGGATAGTCTACCGAGTTGGGTAGAGACGAAGCCATGCTCGCAGGAGTGTCAGAGAGCAAATCATGGAAATGATTGCGCAATAGACTGTTTCGCTCGTGAGGAAGTTGGTCCGGAATAGGACGCACAACCGGTGAAGCGGGCCGAGTGGGAATGGCCGAGCGACTGGAGAAAGAATGCGATCGCGAAGCTCTATGATCACCATCAAAGCTAGGCGCCGTCAAAGAAAGCAAGCTTGGTGTCACCGGAACTGTCGGAGGATTAGATGGTACTTCTTCTGAGGTGAACTGTGAGCAGTCGCATGAATGAGGACAGTCCACGGCTCCGCAGCCACCGGTGTTATCCATCGAATCCTCTTCACTCGGAAGGCCCACGAAGTTGTCTGCGGCGAGAGCATTGCTTGTGAATTCAGGAAGAGGTGAAATCATAAACTCTTGCTCGGGCACGTTAAGCCCTCTCAGCTCCGAGCGATCAGCCCGCGTCTCACCAGACGGTCTCAACGAATCTAGGCTAGGCTTGGATTTGGAATGACGTTGATAGTCGGCTTGCTCACTGTAGAATGAGCCATTGAGGCAGTGAAGTTCCTCCCGGAGAGCGTCATTCAGTGCTTTTTGCTTGTTCAGCTAGAGTGCCTTGAGCAAGTAGTAAGACCATTCGAAGAATCCAAGACTTACTTGTCTAGTAGAAGCGCGTTAGTAAAGGTAAAGCACAAGTATGACAATGAGGAGACTCACTCCAAGAGATCAATGTACTTGTTCTGCATATCCGATACCTTCTGCGTGAGTTCCAGCTCTCGTTGCACTGCATTGGCTTGTATATCCTTTCTCTCTCCTTCAGCCTTTCTTCTTGCATTAACTGCCTCTTTCCTAGCACCATCAAGCTCCAATACCCGCCTTGAAAGTTCTTCGTGTTCTGTCTGCTTCCCTTCAAGCTGTTCTTTGTATGAATCCACCGCCTGATTCTGTGACCTCAAAGTACTTTTCACTTCACAAAGATAAGCAATCATGCGAAGGCTGACGCGCAAATCCTGGAACTGAAAGAGAATGACGCGATAAGTCCCATGTGTAGTCGGAGACTGACAAGGCTCACCAAATTTCGAGGCTGATTTGAGAGGAATGTTTTACACTCCGATATCAACGCACGTAGGTTAGCTTCAGTGGTGCCTCTATTGGCCACAGCAGCGATCCTTTCATGAAGAGAGCGAGCCTCCTCTTCAGCAGATTTTGAATCCTCAGCACTGGCCGACGCGGCTTTGAGACTGTCCAAATCAACGTGAAGCTTGACAATCAATCGAGGGTCGAAGTGAATTCTGCACAAAGGACAACTTTGACGCGTGATATGCTGAAGGCAGTCTGCGCAGAATACGTGACCGCTAAAAGTATGTCAGACAACAAAGCACTGATCTGAAAGGGTACGTACCACGAGATAGAGCACGGCGCCTTCAAGTCAAGGCCAAAAGATTCAAGACAGACATCGCAGACTGAGCCTGAACCAAGACTGAACATCAATGGAGGAGGGAGCGGTTGGTGCCGGGGGAGTCTGACCGAGAGCCAGATAGGCGAAAGTAAGTAAACCGCAATATATGAATGAAACGGATGTGTCAACACGTGCCACCCGGTGGTTAGAGGAGAATGATCTAAAAGGAAGAAACCATCCCGATACGGCGAAGCCTCGATTTAGGGGACACGAGGCAGGATAAGCGAGCGAGACGAAATGAACCATGTCACGTCGCTTTGTTCGAACAAATCAGAGGACCAGATCGTGTCCAGGTCGGAGACTCGGAAATCAGCATGCGGAAAATGTAAATAGATACCGAACTGCCGCTGAGATTCCAGGATGTCGATTATGAGTATGTTTATTTGTTCCTTGACATTGAGCTTCTCCTTCGCCTAATACATAGGCTGGCTATTGGACGACTCGCAATATTAAGGTGATGTCCGTGATCTTGAGGTTCTCCAAATTCCCTCCATTGTTTGATGTAGACGGTGTAAGTTTTTATCTGACATCAGATCGGTAGATACCAACATCCGCGATGAAGCATTCGAGACTAGCTGATTTTTGGCAAATTTCGACTGACTGGAACTGGGAAAGTTGGCAGAAGGCTCAAATGATCCAATACCCCACTTAGTCTCCAGCAAGAAAGCTTGGCTACAATGTTGGTGCTTAATTAGACGCGTGATCAAGAGCAGAGTGGAACACACCTTGGACTGTGTATCTGTGACTAGCCAACAATACGTCCTACTTACAAACAAGACAATTAAAGAGGGCTCCGGACCTTGTACAAGCGAATAAACCCGCCTGGTTGAAACGGATTATGGGTGTCAGTATGCGACGTTCAGACACCCAGGTGTGCTCGATCGAGGGGAAAGCCAATCATTTCGCATGATCTCTTCCGAGGGCTTGGCTTTCGTCTACCAGACGATAGAATACTAGGGATATGTGGTTGAGATGGGAGCAGTGAAGGGCCTGGGCTGAGGGCAGAGATACTACTCTACAGTCATATGATACGATGAGACATGCGCGACGCGACACTAGAACTGCGAAGCCGTGGGGATTCTCCAGCTTTATACGCAGGTCTACTGTCATACATCAACCGTACGCATACATGTAACTCGGTAACATGGAACCGAAACTTACTTGAGATCTCCGCCATCCAAGTATTACTATTTTCTGAAGGCCGTGGAGTCTAGAGTGGTGCTGATTGAATTGGATCCTAATTAGCTTGAGGGACGAAGTGGTTTATGAAAATGTACACGTATTAGGGATCTGGAGTACTGCTCAAGCGGGTTTTCTCCTAGCCCCTGTAGACACAAAAGTAGTGCCCCGAAGAACTGGTTATATACGTTCGCATCGCGCAATCGAAAAGCTGTTCGTCATTTATTTAGTAGAAGGAGCAATGACGAGCAGACGGATTGTCGAATCGAGTATACGCATTAATGATTGACCGGGGACCCAACGAGGGTCGTGCGGAATAAGAGGTGGAAATAGGCGCTGCTGCGACGTGTCGATCTCACGTGTGACTGACACGAACCTCAGCGCTAACTAATGACTGCCAGCAAAACCTTTCTTTATTACTATGGTCAGTGACTGAGGTACTTTTTTTGTTGCTCAAACTAATCTATGCTTTCAGTCTGACTCTGATACTCCTCGTTCCCCGGCCACTCGTTCTGCCACATCTTCCGTAGCGAAGCCGCCTGGTGCTCAAATCCGGTGTGTCTTGAAGAAATTATCTTTCGAGAACTTGAAATCCTTACTTTTTGAAATAGGCGGCGAGCCACAGGGAACCAGGCTGTAAGGCCCAATTCTAGTCGGGCTGCAGGTGCAGGCGGGTCTTCAAACACAATGCTGAAGCTATACACGGACGATTCGCCTGGGTTACGAGTGTGAGTTGTAGCACTATTCGAATGCGTGAACTCCCTAATGATTTTTTCATCTAGTGATCCTTTCATCGTTCTTGTCCTTTCCCTGGTCTTCATTGGTTCCATCTTCTTCCTCCACATTTCGGCCAAACTCATACGCATGTTTTCAAAATAAATCCTCAACTCCTATTACAATTGCACTGGGAGTGGGATTTGGAGCAGAGTTACGCCGTCGAGGAGCTCCGAATATGTATTAAAATATCCTCTATCCGGCTCTATGACACTCTTTATCTTCGCGGATCATACGCAAAGCGCAGGACGCCTAATGTTCTCCAGATGGCAATGTTACTTCCCTCTGAAGGGTTCTAAATAAGTATTGTCCACTTTTATGTGCGCCTTTACGCCTCCAGGCAGAGGCTTTTGCGCAATCTCATTTGGATGTCTCTCTATCGTAGATATGCCACATTGGTTTGTTTGCTTTACTTCGCGTCCCTGCGTCAACTGAACTGGCTTGCTTCGGCCTCTCTCATCATTCCAGCTATAAGGTTTCTCAGTCCTTTGATAGACCCTTTCAATTAAAGCTTGAACGCCTGCCGATCTACAGACGCATGCTCAACGTCTTTAGCGATATCTCGAAGTCAAAGGAAAGGGTGCCAATTCTATCTTCGAAGCTTCCTGATCTACATATGTCCCTTTATCGTGCCCATCCTCACCTCTTCTCACTCATCTGTCTCGTGAATATCTTTTTCCCTTCCAAACCCGAGGGCCAGC
This sequence comes from Gymnopus androsaceus JB14, assembly GCA_009733575.1. Classification (NCBI taxonomy): domain Eukaryota; kingdom Fungi; phylum Basidiomycota; class Agaricomycetes; order Agaricales; family Omphalotaceae; genus Gymnopus; species Gymnopus androsaceus. Next base: position 117,963 of record ML769467.1, on the reverse strand, counting down.
TTCTTTTTCCCTTTCATTTCTCCTTTCATCTTCCTCAGTGCTAACTTCAAATGTACTCGTACTCACACTGTGTCAGATTCCTGACTTGAACGTATGACCGTGGTGTTCCATTCATCTGAATATCAGAAATTGGAAACGGATTTCGAGAACACGTTGTAAATGCGTGTTCTTGGTGTTCGCGGAAAGCGCTGGACCTGGAGTTGCGTTGAGGACGTGGTCAATTTTGCCTTATTCAAGAATCAAAATGTTTGAATCTCGGATGTAAGTGCTCGTGTGCCTAACCAGTCCTTCTGTGGAGGGAGCACGACCTCTCATCTTTGTCAGAAGAACAAGGCTACTAGTAATCTCTCCCGTCGTATGATAGTATCGAGGAGAATGCTACTCTTGAATTTGGCTTGCAAAAATACATCTCTGAGCATCACGCCGTCCTGATCGAAGGTGAAAGCGCGTCTACATAGTGATTCTCATCTTTCCGAGACCGAAATGGTCGCGGCTAAGGGCCGCTACAGTATGCAACTCTACAGCTTCTCCTGACCTCGGGAGGCAAAGTATACGTTATTCGAATTCCAAGAGTTCAATTGGCTCATACGAAAGCCATAAGTTACCCAAATGCAATAATGAAACCTTGCTTCAAAATTATGTCGTATACAATTCGACATCCCTCGTGTCCGTCTCGAGGTGAGTGTTGAGTTACGGCGACGGTATTCCGCTCTACGCTCCTACTTATTACACTGATAACTAAGGATGCAGGGATGTCGAAGGCACAAATACTGCCAGAAACATACGATATTACGAACGTGAAGCGCGGTCGAGTGCAGGCACAGAAGCTTGATATGATCGCTTTGACAGTCGGTAGGTTACTTTGCTGGTAAACGCACTTGGTGGCTTGAATTCAGGTACCACTAGGACTGGAATGTTCACGATAAGAAGATGTGAGGCTTGTTAAATTGATGAAACCAGAGGCGGCCTCAAGGATGCTACATAAAGCAATAAAACCAACCAAAGACTTGTTTTTGCGATGAAGTATGATAAATTTTAGTCAGCCTAGCTACTACTTATGTAAACGGAGCTAGAAGTATCACAATATCCGCGAGCTTAGTTCGGCTATAAACAATGAACATGAATGAGCGCGCGCAGTTCCCAATTGGGAAAGAAATTTTGACATCACCCACAGCGTCGAGCCCTCGATTCCATCATTTAGCTGGTCTCTCATCCGTTTGAAAAATGCACTGAACTCGGGGAAAACCCTCCAAGGCAACCTCAGTTCCAAGTTGCGCTGCGTTAGTTTCCTCTTTCTTTCATGGCCGTGGAGTTGAACATAATATAGTCATAGTTTACATCCTCCGAGTCGAAGCACTGGCAATCGTCTTCGTCTGTGAAATGTAAACGAGAAGTTCATTTATATCGTTGGATCTGGATTCTTGAGACTAGAAACGTCTAAAGCTTGACAGGTTTATTTAGTCCTCACCAGAGCAATAACGTTTCTGATGTTTTCCGTCAGTACTGTGATAACTCCCCTGCATTCAGCTAGATATATTTGCATCTTCACCCTCCCAAGTTTTGCACTGAGAGGTGGAAAATGACAGTACCATCGAAGATACTCTCGGACGGGAAGCACTGTCACTCGTTCTTGGAGAATTTGCATTTGTGCGTCAAGAATAGTGGAAGTGATGGCTCTGTTTTTTGTTCTTTGTGCCTTCGAATGGGCTTGGTGGGAGCGGCCTCCAAGAGCTCTTTCGTTACCTATACATTCATCGAACCGGTAGTGTATAGACCTATCTGTATGCTGAGAAGGGATTCGCTACCGGTCATGCGTTCTTCTTTTTCGTGCAGAGATTGTTTAACGTTGGAGTTGGTCAGCGGCGGGGAAGTCGACTGAAGAATCGAAAGAGCCCCCGAGCGGCGTGATTAGATGTTCCCACTACTTACCCAGGACAGCTGCTCATTTGAGTGAGCTCAGGGATAAGGCTAACGTAGTGCAGACTAGACTGAAGGCCATGATAGGGAAGCAGTTGAAGCGCATCTCGAAGGCTGAATAATACACCTCTCACCTTTATAGATGATATTGACTATAGAGTATCTTCAAATCACATTGAAAGTGAGGGGAACTCGATCAGCGCGTTGAAACACTTACATTGCCTGTTTTATATTTTTGCGCAGGGGGCTATGATGGCAAAGTTACAACCGCTTGGAATTTGTAGATCAGTGTGAATTTCTGCCTCCAAAATACACGCGAGGCTTGGAGCTTGGAAGTTGAACTCTTGAAGTATAGGCGATCTAGTATAAAGACAGAAAGCTAGTGAAGCTTGAGTTTGGAAGATTTATCGAAAATCTGGGAGAAAACCCTTTCAGAGCTGGTCCTGTAGAACGGTTCCGTAGGCAATGCCTCCTTATGAGCTTCAAATAAGAATTTCGCATTTACCGAATCATAAAACACTGGTGCTATACGCTTTATTGCACAAATGCGCGAGAACGATACTAGACAATAGAATTCATCAAGTTATCGGGACGCGCTAAGAAATAATGGCTGAAAGCCGTGAGGCAGAGAATTTTGTTGTCTAATGGTAGGTCGGACAAGATGGAAGGATATGATAAGCGCCAACGCGCAAGTCTTCAGCGTCTACGAGTATATACTCTTTTTTGCTTGCACGACAGTGCGCAACGGTCAGGAATGACCGGAGAGATATACGCTTTCCCTTGGTCTTTTTATTTTTATGAAAGGTATGTACAGGTTTAGATTGTTAGCATTGAATGGTAGGTGATCAATCCATCCCAAGAATGCTTTGATCGCATGGCTAGTATGTAGATACACAATAATGCGCGGGAAGGTTGTCCAAATTATCTTGGCGTTAGCATATATTTTGCGTCCAAAAGAACAGGATTTGACGGTGAGTTCGCCTCTTGAGTCTCGAGAATTCTTTGGCCAATCAAATTGATGCTTGAACTGCGGATAGTATCCTTCCCCTGAATACATAGAGTCACAGAAGTACAAGTACCATGCCCCATTTTACTGACATCCTCATCGTGTTTAGTCCCAAACCCTTCACAACATAAGTATCCATGCCTATCCGACTAGTCTTGCTATGCAATTTCGTTGGCTATGCCTATAGTTCAACGTTTCAGTGGCCCAATCCCTTGCTGAATTATGCGGATCACCAACTTTACGAGGGTGAGTAGAAGTTGTTCCTCAAAAGACAGCAGATGGAATCTGACAACTTGACTTCTTACATAGGTCCCCTAAACCTTTTCCGAGGGTGCCCTGCACGAGATAACACGACCGTACCTGCACAATGGCTTCGCCTTGCAAGTGCACTCGCAATGGCTCTTGAATGAAACAACTAACTTGGTTCCTCTTTGTAGGCTTATCACGACGCCGCGACTCACAATGTAGACGACGGTACTGGAGGGGCGGACGCATCAATTATGTACGAACTCGACAGACCTCAGGTATCTATTATCCACAATTTCCTTGGACTGAACTGATACTGCAACAGAATATTGGAGAAGGGATGATTGCCTCGTTGAGCGACTTTAATTCCTTATCATCTTTAACGCCCATGGTCACTCCGTACTCGGGAAGTATGTATGAATTATTGAACAAGTACAAGAAAGAATCTAACGGATTGCATTTCCAACCACAAACAGTGGCAGATGTGATAGCTCTAGGAGCTATATTTGCTGTCGTATCGTGCGGGGGTCCAGTCATTCCCTTCAGTGCCGGGCGTGTTGATGCCACTGAAGCGGGCCCACCACTCGTTCCGGAGCCACAACAGCCTCTTGCTTCACATATAGAGTCTTTCCGGCGCCAGGGCTTCAGCGAAACAGAGATGATAGCTCTCGTTGCGTGTGGACATACACTTGGCGGCGTCAGACAAGCGGACTTCCCTTTGATCGTGACCAATACCTCAATCGATGTCGACACCTTTGATACAACCCCTGCTTTCGACACCACAATGTAAGTGAAGCCTATGCTTTCTGGTTCTTTGGGCCATTCAGAAGAGATTTGTAGAGTCTCCCAGTATCTTCAAAATACTACTCAGGATATCCTTGTTGTGGGCCCGAATGTAACTACGAGATCAGATTTCCGCATTTTCTCGAGCGACGGAAATGCGACCATGCAGAGGTACGTATATTTATCTTAAAAACTCTTTCCAATAATCTTCCTTTGATAACAGTCTTCTCTCGCCTGACACATTCACCGAAACCTGTGGAAACTTGATTCAAAGAATGATCAACAATGTTCCAAACGGCGTGAACCTCACCGATCCTATTTCGGAGCCGTTTGACTACCTCGTAGGGGATCCCCTGTTTGCATACCAAAATGGTACATTCATTATGACCACCTCTCTGCGAGTACGTATGCTTGGATTTGTCAAATGCTAGAATTGATAAATCGCATCTCTAGGTTCTCAGTCCCAGCACGACCTCAACAATAACTATGCTATGGACCGATCGACAGGGATCTTTCTGTCCATCCACTGGATGCTCCATACTACCATCCAGTACTGAGCAAGTCGATTTCAGTATAATTGGCCAAATACTAGGTGCAACCGCTGAACGCTACTTTTTCAACGCGACTATCAACGCCACCTCTTCAATTTCCAAATTTTGGTTCGAAATCAATGACAATGACGGCTCTGATCCAGTTGTTGTCGATAATGGCGGTTCTGGATTTGTGATTGAGCAGGATTCGCTGTTTGTCGATAGTATCCGCACTCAATTGATTCAAGTACCAGAGGTTGGCGTAGATACAAAAGTTGTTGTGGCGGTATGTGGTTATATGCGTTCACGATTATGTTCGCAGATACTCAATTTCATGTTTTATAGGTACGCGGGAATGTAGCTTCAACCAACGTGTCCGTTATTGCATTCGAACCCCAATCGTCCGCCGCTGTCCCCCCTTTCCTTCCTTCGACCACATCTATCAATCTCCAACTCGATGAGAGCAATCCCCCTGAAGGAGGGTTTACGTTCTTCACAACCACTGTCAGCGGCAGTGTCATGTACTTGTCGGAAATAACAAGCATTGCAGATGGTGTCACCTACACCCAGGAAAACTTTTATTTGTTTGATATATTCCCAACGTTTTAGTTTAGTATCGTGACATAATGGGTTTATTTATCATGTTCTATTCGTGGTGTATCATCCTAGGGTGATTATACCAGGCGTAGCAATCCGGTTTTATTTAATTCTACTACTTACATTGAGGACGGTGCATACTTTATTGCATCCAATCATCCTCGCAATGGAAGCTCGAGTAGCCAAAAAAAAACGAGTCAAGCTACTGCGCTCCCACTATACGGGTAAGGTTGTAATTTGCGGTGTCGTAAACAGTATCTGAAAGTGGTGTGATTGTACAGCAATAAGGTATTTGCCACGCATAATTAGGAACCTCGGGGCTCTCCAAACTCCTTCAGTGGCACAAGTTTGGCACCAGCAGCAATCTAGGAGTGGGGTAGGCGACGACAATCGCGGAGGGCGGGAAGTGAGTACAATGGATGAATAGCTGAAAATGGCTATGTCATCGGGAAAATGAAGCTTAGGCTTCCCGCCTACCGTATCTGTCATTCCTGACTGATGGATACGGTGTCGGGGACCTTGGACGCTATTTAACCAGCGGCGAGCGCGCGAGACGCGAAGTTCCGCTTCTCTCCTTCCCCCCACTGATCTCACCCGACCCGAGTACATGCCAGTGAAATGTCTAGTATTGCAAGGTATGAAACTGGTTACCATGCCTTGTCCCTTGTTTTTTTAAATTAATGTAGCATCTTAGCTTTCCGCTTCGAGTACTACAGTCCAAGTCCTCTTATATATCTGTTTCTACAGCAGACAACTCCAAAGAAGGACATGGTGTCACTTCTCTCAATGGTCGCTGGAAGAACAGGCACTCAGATGGGGGAAGAGAGTCCCAAACTGCCCTGCTGGATGAGGAAACCCTCATACCTAATGATCTAGGCCATTTGCATTATAAGTATGGTTTCTCTGAAACTGAACCACTCCCGGGCGGGTATCGTTGGTGGAAAAAGAAGATTATTGACCTGCGTTCACGCATGCCTACGGGTTGGCATTTTGGAGCATGGATAGCAACATTCCAGGCTAGCTGTGTTCTCCTGATCAATGTCATCATATTGATATACACTACTAACAAAACTGGAGGAAGCAGCAGCGGAATAGTCTTTCAAGGGGACTGCAACAAAGTAGAGCACCTTGCCATTGGTATACACCTGGGCATCAATGTCCTCAGTACTCTATTGCTTGGGGCCAGTAACTATGTTCTGCAGAGTCTAAGTGCTCCCACACGGATGGAAGTTGATGAAGCACATGAGAGAGGATTTTGGCTTGATATTGGTTTGCAGAGCATAGGCAATTTGAAGTATACAAGCCGCTGGAAACGGTTGGTATGGATCTTGCTCTCTGCTGCCTCCATCCCTCTTCATCTTTTGTAGGCATCGTTCTATAATCAGGAGAATCTATACTCATTTACAGGCTAGTTACAACTCCTCCTTCTTTTCTACCCTAAGTGCCAATGACTATGTCGTCTACTTGGCACAAGGACCAGATGTGGAACATATTCCCAAAAATAACGGAACATTGGACTTGGATTGCTCTGTCACCAGCACTAATTGTCCAGAAGGTGCACAATTCGAAATTTCCAATTGGGGATTTTTGAGTGCATCTGATTGCCTTCAAGCCTATGCAGTTGATTTTCTCTCAGATCGTCGCAATCTGGTCGTTGTCGGAAATTCTACTAACAACAGTGGATTTTTTATTTTCGGTGGTTTTAATTCCGATGTTTCATTTGAATGGATTTGCGAACATGAAATCGATGGTGCCGTTGAAGACATCCCTTGCGATAGCCAATGGCGCACAATTAATGCCTCTAATTGGCAGATTCAGACTCCAAATGGAGGGTTTAAAGCCTTGCAGATATCGGTTGATTATTGCCTTAGTGAAGCAATTGCTCCCAGATGTCAGCTTCAATTCAACCTCCCCCTCCTTATCATTGTCATCTTCTTCAATATTGTAAAGGTCATATGCATGGTCATTGTCGCCACCAAGATGAAGGATCATCCCCTGGTGACTGTTGGAGATGCAATAGCCTCTTTTATGGACCATCCTCAGCCACACACAAAGGAAATGTGTTTGGTGTCACAAAATCATTTCAAGGATCACAACAAAGGCCAACATCCAGCATCAGAGTCTTTGCCAATCCAATATAACCCACAAAGAGTTAAATGGATGAATATTGCCAGTTGGCAACATTGGAAAATCACTGCTTCCCTGTGAGTACTTACCTCAGTAATTCTTTAGTATAAGATTTAACTTTCACACAGCTTTTTTGGTGCTATTTCCATTGTCATTGGCCTTTTAGTATATGCTACCAGTGAGCTGCAGCACAAGGGCTTCAATGAGGGGTTTTCATCCCTCTGGCAGTTTGGCATTGGCAAAGCACAGTCTGAATACATCATTACATGGGGCCTACCAAGACAGGGGTATGGTGCTCTCCTTGTATCAGTGCTTATTTCAAACTCTCCACAAATCATTCTTTCCATCATATATCTTGTTTTCAACAGTCTATGCACCAAACTTTTCCTTGCACTTGAATGGTCTTCATATGCACACTCTCGCAAACCTCTTCGGGTCTCACAACCCCGTGGTAACCAGCGGTCAACATACTTCCTCCAAATACCATACCGTTTTGGCATCCCGCTTATGGCCTACTCAGCTCTTTTACACTGGCTTGTGTCACAGAGCATTTTTCTTGTTGCAGTCACTTATTGGGATGGAAATGATGTTGATATTGAGAATAGTATTATCAGCTGTGGTTTCTCTCCATTGGGGATGATATTTACATCCATTGTTGCAGCCTCCCTTATCCTGAGTGCTCTTGCAGTTGGGTACTTCAAACACCTTGATTGTGATATACCACTGGCAGGCAGCTGCAGTGCTGCTATTGCTGCTGCCTGCCATCCACCAGAGGATGGTTCCGACTGTCTGAAGCCATTAAAGTGGGGTGTGGTCTCTTGTAATGGTGATCATAATGATTCAGGGGAGGTTGCAGCACATATCAGCTTCTCAAGTGGAGAGGTCGCAGAGCCAGTACCAGGCTGTTATTATTCTTGAGTGACCCAGCACATCTGGAACTCTTTTTCCCTTGTATTAGAGGCCCTACATAGTACCATGTAGTGTTGTAGTTGGTTGTAGTCAAGTCAGACCATTATTGACAGAATTGCATGTCAAAAGTCGAAAGTTTGACATCCACCACTGAGAAAGAATTTATATAGAGTCTCCCAGTATCTTCAGAATATTACTCAAGATTATTAGAGTTACGTTCCTAAATGGGAAGTAGTAGCAGTAAGTCCACACAGGACTTAGTAGTAACGATCACACAGATCGATGGGGAGACGACGGTGTTATTACAGGGTACGGTACCTAAGTTTATATACAGTCCTAAGTACAAACGATATATCGGGCAGGTGGCTACTGCGTGAATGCTTGTGGCTACTGTCCATACGGTAAAGTGGGTACTGCGAGAGAGTAAGTGGATACGGCGAGAGACAGAGTGGAGTCTGCGAGACGATAACAGTGGAGTGCATGGGATGGTGATACAAACAAGTGGAGACTACGAGAAAGCATTCCATGTATAGTTCAATAAGATATATTTACCTTTGATATTCCAACACTCCCCTTCAAACCTTTGCTAATCCCATGGATGCTGCGAAGTGTTTGGCTTTCATCGAAGGTAAGGCTTTGGTGAAGATGTCTGCCGTCATGTTTTCGGTAGGGCAGTATGTAAGACGAATTTTACCTTCCTCGATGACGTAGCGGATGAAGTGGTATCGGATATCGATGTGTTTGGTCCTAGCGTGAAAACGATCATCCTTCGCCAATGCAATGGCGGACTGATTGTCTGACATGATGGAGATCGCATGAGTAATTGGACCAAAGATTTCCGACAAAAGATTTCTAAGCCAGATCGCTTTCTTTGCCGCATGGGTCAAAGCAATATACTCGGCTTCCGTGGTGGATAAAGAAATGGTATTTTGTTGTTTTGACGGCCAAGATACTGCTCCACCATTCAACATAAAAACGTACCCGGAAATAGCATGTCAATCTTCTTGGGACATACCATCCGCATCCGTATAGCCTTGGACTGTTTCCTGGTTGCTTGTACTGAGCCAAAAGTCTCGAGTGTATTTGAGATAGGCGTAGACACGGCGTACACCATTCCAATGAGTGATGCCGGGGTTTTGTGAAAAGCGAGCAAGGATAGAGACTGCATACGTGATGTCAGGTCTTGTAGCGACGGATAAGTACTGGAGAGCACCAAGGGCCTCTCTGTAGGGTTTGTCGCGCATGAAAGCAATATCCTCAACCATTTTGGGTGATTGGTCTTTGGTGAGGTGGATGTGGGGATCGAAGGGAATAGAGAGTGGCTTTATATCCGAGAATCCATAGCAAGAGAGTATGGCGTCAATGTATGACCGCTGGGATAGGTGAATCATCCTATTATGGAGAGATCTTCGGATCTCGATCCCAAGTAGCCAATGGATTTCTCCGGAATCAACAACTTCGATTATTGCCCCAATATCTTTCTTTAGTTTCTCCATGATGGCCAGGGTTTCGGTAACCAATGTCATGTCGTCAACATGTATAAAAATGATGGTGAAGGGATTAGTGCAATAGAAAACAGCGTGATCAAAATCAGACCGTTTAAACCCGAGTTGGGTCATGATTTCCCTGAAACGCATGTACCATCGTTGACCGGCTTGTTTAAGTCTGTAAAGTGCGAGTTTAAGCCGTAAGGTTTGACCTGGTTTTACCCCTATATCAATGCCTGGAGGTGCCTTCATAAAAATGCGCTCGTTGTCGTCCAATTTCCCGTAAAGGTAGGCAGATTTCATGTCCATTTGGTGAATAATCATGCTCTTCTCAGCTCCAATGCTGAGTATAGCACGGGCTGATGCAAGTTTCGCGACAGATGCGAAAGTTTCGCGACAGATGCGAAAGTTTCGCGACAGATGCGAAAGTTTCGTCTGGGAAGTAGGCAACGTCTGGGATCTGATTAAATCCACGTACAACAAGACGAGCTTGATGTCCTGTAATGTGACCTCGTTCATCCTTCTTGGTCCAATAGACCCATTTGGATGTGAGAATATTGGCATCTGGAGGTGGAGTGACAATTGTATAGGTTCCACGCTCCTGGAGTCTGGAGATTTCGTCCTTCATGGCATCATACCATTTGGAACTGTCAGGTCGTTGCATAGCTTCTGCAACAGATAAAGGATCAGATTCGATTTCTGATGTTACCTGACCTAGAGATGCGGTAAGATGTCGCAACTCATCACTTCCTTCTCCAAGCCCTTCAATGACATCCCTGATCTTCTTGGTGGGTCGTCTGACTCGTTTCCCAGATACTTCGTCTGGTGCAATTGGTTCAGTGATTTCTTCTGGAACTGGTATGACAGGCTGTTCCAACTCGGTGACCGATGTTTCTAAATTTCCCCAATTTCCATCCTCCCCTTCAACGGGTTGGGTCTGCCTGTCAGAGAAGACTACGTTCCTTTCTGTTGTGACAGTGTGACGTGTTGGCCAGTAAATGTAGTGACCATTCGATTCGGGTTCGAGTCCTATCCAGCGTCCTTCCTGGGCCTGTGGTTCCAATTTGCCGGGTTCCTTTTCTCGTTTAACATAAACAATGCTGCCGAAGATTCGAAGATTAGTAATGTCCGGTTTAATACCAAACCGTTTCTCGTATGGAGTGGCCATTTGAATGGCTTTCTTTGGCATCCTGTTCCAAACATATACCGCGTATTTCATCATGAATCCCCAAAGCCATTTTGGGAGTCCTGATGAGATCAAAAGACTTCGAACTGCATTAAGCAAGGTTCAATGTGCGCGTTCTGCTATACCATTGTGTTCTGGGGTGTCGTGTACCGTGAGATGTCGTTGTGTCCCAATACGTTCCAGATATGCCGTGAATTCGTTACTGAGAAATTCTCCCCCTCGATCAGAGTGGAGAACTTTAACAGTTGTGCTGTATTGAGTTTGGCACCCGTGGTTGTGGTCACAATGCAAAGTACGCAGGTAAATTCCCTAAACGCTATAATGCAAAGTAACGGGGCAAGTGCCCGCTGTACTTAACATATGATACCTACTAACTGGCTGCGTGCATAACCTCTGTGCCGTGCATAAGCCTGACATCCTGCCATGCATAACCCTTAGGTAGTCACACATTAAGTACCAAATGCGGTATGCCTCTTTTGATTTGAGCGCTTCGATTAGCAAGTTAACTTAAGCGCTCCAAAAGACCAAAAAAGTATTATCTCTATTTAAGCGCTCTGAATACAACTAAATCCCCTCGGGTATATCAGCCATATCGTCCCACCCATCAACCTCTGCTTGTTGTTCCTCCTCATCCTCCGATGCTCCATCCATCTCATCATCATTATCCCCTGGAGCCGTTCTTTCACCTTCATCATCTTCCGCCACCTCAAACGAACCTCTTTCCTCATGAAGGACTCCTCAAACTGCCCGGAAACCTTCGGCGATCCGACGATACATGTTAGCTTGCGAAAAGGCATAAGCTCGAACCCCCTCCGCATGTGTCGCGTCCTTTCCAGCGGCCAGGGGTCCACAGTACTCCATTCGACACTCCCATTCCTTTGCGTTATACTCCAGCGTTGCTAAACATCGCTCCATCTCAGCAGATAATAGTCTGATTTCCTCCCCCCATCTCGCTGATCTCGCATGTGATTTACACCATTCGACTCGTACGATATCCTCCAGTACTTGCTGATCGACGACTTCGCCAGTTCCACCCTCCATCCAGATCCACAAAACGTGCCTTCTACCTTCGCCCACCGTAGCACGGGCCTTCTTCAGCTTGTTCTGTATATTCCCTCCCGTATCATCCGATCTATCCTCATCAGAATCGTCTTCACTTGAAGCTGCAGTGTTTCCTGCATCCTCCTTTGCCTCCGCTCTCAACGCCTCCATCTTCTTCTTCCCAAGCCATTTGCATTGTATCCCCACTGCCTTATCCTCTCCTCCATCCATTCTTCTCACATCCCTTGCCTTCAGTTTCCTCCACCCCACATTATCTTTCCCTCGGAGCTTTTTCATGGCTTGCCAGGCATCCTGATATTTCGCCGTATCCAGATCAATTTGTCATTGGTTACGTTTGAATATAGTTTGCGATTTCACTACCATCCCCTGTGCTTTCACGTTTGTCGTTCGATAAGTCAAAAGCCGACTTTTCATATGCAGGTGAGTTCGGAGGTTGAGCAACGCAGCCCGGAGCTGAGCATCTCGCATCTGCTCTTCACATGAGGTCAAATCAACGCGGCAACCGGGTTCACAGCGTTGGGAAATGGGAAGGTCGGATGGGAACATAATGGGCACGTCTTCTGCGTGTTCTGGGGTAGATTCGCTGGCTTGTCGATCCGATAGGAATTTTATAGCAGCTGGCATGTAAATTTGCTGAATTGCGCACAAACGACTGAGTAACCGCATGATTTTGGTTCGTCGTTCAACCAGGACCGTCTTCTGGGCTGCCGTTTCGAAAGATTTCGCAGCCACGTCCAGTTTCAGTTGTCGTCTGCAATATCTCTACCGTCAGTCCTTAGTCAAACACCGCCACAACTTCACAACTTACTGGAGCTCTTGGACCTCAAGCAGTTGTGCCATTAACGCGCTGGGTCCAACGGCGTGCAGGGAAAAAGTCCCTTCCTCCGCGCGCTTCCCTTCCTGCTCTGTTAACTTCAACCGGACTTCGCTTTCACTCATGCCTATAGAACCCATTAGATTTATGACTTTTCTGACTAATAGGACTAAACAGACGTACCCCCCTTTGGCATCTCATAGGGATTCAAAGAACCAGCCCTTTCTCCTGCCGGTCGTTCCTGATCTTCCTCCCACTCTGATATTGTCTTCAACCAAGCTTCTGCGTCCCCACCACGCCCTTCTGTGAAGGCCTTTAGCTCTTCTTTGTGAACACAGTGTTCATCTACGGCCGTCTTCATACGTTTCCGCAGCAGTGTCCCTATAATAGCCACATAGATAAGTATCCCGTACTAATCTGAATTCCTATGGTGTTGCTCACCCAATCGCGTCAGCTTAACCCAGTTCCAATGCCCGAAATGGTCGTTTATGGTTCCATGCCGTGCTCCGGGACCCATATCGCGAGTACTGGTTGCAATGGGACCCATATGAGCCCATGGACGCTCGATACCTTCACCATCTGTTCGCGCAGCGCCCGGTAGCCAGTTCAGCGAGTATCCCAGCTGGCATGACACCTGATGACCGTGAATATGAAGTTTCGGGATGACAAAACGCGTGTCCTGTTGCTCAAGATCGGTTCGAACAAGTGAGGGAAGGGCCTTGACTCGTGAAATCAGGTTTTTTGACCACTGGCAAACGATGTCGTATGATGTGACTTTCTTGAGTGAGGAGTCATGGTGGCGTAGCAGCGATGTGTAGGCATATTCCATGTTCGCGTACCTAGTCAAAGATAAAATGAGATTAACAACAAATAAACAAACTATTGCGTACCGTTCTCCCTTCTGTAGATCTACTGCACTGTTCCTTTGTATAAATTCGTGACGGGCGCACACACCCACTCCTACGCCAGTAGTAGCGTAACCCCTGGAATATTTCGTGTTGGCATGATCCAATGCCACCAGCCCAGTACAGGTGGACATCTGTACTTTTTGCTCAGTGGCGAGAATACTCGGAATTCTAATGAAATCTCACCTCTCTTTGGTCTGTTACACCCAACAGGAAATGCCTAAAAGGCTCGTCCTCGGTGAAGTACGACCCACCCACGTCCAGATCAGGATCGCGTTTCTCCGAGGACACTACACGTCTCTTCAGACGAAAGCATGCGTCGATTGCTAGGAAGAGATAGTAGAGAAATCTATAGTTCATACCATCAGTACGGATTGGCAACCAAGGCTCTGTACACACCGTTCACTTTTAGGTGCGTCTTGCCAGTTCTTGGGCAGATTCACACCTGGACGTGGACACGCTATGCAAGCTATGCCCATTTCACCTGTACAAGTCTCCGACAGTGCGCGTTCTGAGTCATTACCGCGCCCAGAGCGTTTGGCCATCTTTAGATGTCTCCATTCTCTTATCATACGCAAGAACGATTTGTATTGATCCTAGGTGGCAAAAATTAAATTAAATAGAAAACATCGTCTTTCGCAGCTAACCTTGGTATCCCCTAAACCCGCATTATTGGTCAATTTCTCCAGTCCAGCGTAGAAGTCGTACGTTGTCACCTTTCCTTGCAGAGTAAGGACATGGAAGGTGTTCAAGACTTGGTACGTTGCCGCAGTTCGAGGGTCTATGTGAGTAGCAGGGAACCAACGGCGGCGCAGTAGTTGCTGCCGCCATTCGCCCGCAGCACGCCGTCCAGGGCAATCGCAATAAGCCAGAAGCACACTGTGGATTCCATTGGTGTGAATCACAGTAAAACCGTCGATAAATCTGGGATTGCCACAACGTTCCAATGCCCAATGACCTAGTTGAACGAATATTCCAAGGTCACGGAGCCGAATTTGTTCGAAGAACATCCCATTCCATTTCTGCTATTAAATCAATATCAATATAGCCCATTTTTGAATATTACTAACCTCTACGTTGTCCAAAGGTCTATCCATGTGAAGCTCGCGACAGCATTTAGCGCATACGAGATCTTCCGCAAAACAATCTAGACACCTGTACAGTGGAGCTCCTTCACTGCAGCGATAGCACAGCTCAATGTCACTGTCTCCCCTCCCTTCATTGCGAATCATCTCCGCGAGATATTCATTGGCAAAAGGTCTCCATTCAAGCAAAGGTTGGTCCTGCGGAAAAATAACATAATTTTGTCCGAGTCAAAACAAAATCAAACGGAAGCACTTACAGACATCAGGTATCTCCTTCGACTCCGTGTCCCCGTAGCTGCAGCGATGAGTGTCTGGACGTCCGGAATTCCCCGGGAGTCGGGGACCAATTGAAACCCCTGGTCACTGAAATCACGAAGGATCCCTAGCAGAGTTTCGCTCAAGTCACTGTCAGAGTGCTCCTTGGAAACAAGCAAACGGCCCCCGGCAAGTCCCTCGTGCCTTCTCTTTATAGGTGATAGGTCGCTGACATCCAAGGGGCGTTTATTGACCCGACGCCCGTCTTTCGACAACTCGTCAATCTCCAAAATGATGCGTGCTTCCTCCCTCACGGAGGATGCAAGGTCTGGGAAATCTAGCTTTAGAGCCTTTGGCTTTGCAGCATTGAAGATTAATGAACCAGCAGATGTTGACTGCTTCGCGCGAGCTGAGGAAGAAGTAGATGATACTGGGGAGCCTGTTGCTGCTGAGGAATTTCCTCCGGACCTGGCTTTGGAAGGTCGATGGGTCAATGGGGTGGATACGGAGGGTTTAACCAAATCCTCAAGGCTGATTTTTTGAATCTTGACCATGTTTGGCATCGAAATAAGTGAACTGAATGGAATGCAAAAAGTAAACGTAAATAGCGCGTGACGCCATTTGTGCCACGTGAATCATAATGATTCACGTTCTGTTGATTCTTCTTCCGAACTTTCACCTTCACTTGAACTCAACCAGGCCTTGGGCCACACCAACTTGTTGCCTCTCTTCCTGGTTTCTGTATCCATAGTGGTCCCGTAATAACAATCGTCCGCTCAAGGTAAGTTTCGTTGTTCTTCACTTTTTTTTTGAGCAACCAGCCTTCCTCTCGCCTGAGATTCCGTCTATGCCAAGCTGTTTATTTGCTGCCGTCTCTGGCGGTGAAGAAAGCTTTACGGTAACAAGTCGAACATAGGCATTGCTGAGCCATGGCTCTCATTCCTTCTTCACTGGTTTTTTGTCCTACCCCTATTCTACGCTAATTACCACCTTTTTTAGACTATGGGGCCTCCTAATTCCTCTCGCCACATCAAGGTCACATTCCAGAAGGCGGTTATCTTGAATATAGACCTTGAATCACTTTTCCAAGCTCACAAGGAGAGGGGGTATGAATCCGACGATTCAACAGCGCCACGCTCAGAGAAAGACTTGTGCGCAGAGGAGTTGGAGGATTTAGATGACGAAATTACTGGCAATGGGATGCATGGAATATATTTCGAGGGCGATCTGCCTGAACTCACTGATTCCGAATCTGACTCATCCTCCCTTGATCACGAACGTACCGGTATAGATAGTCTTAAACGCAAATCAGTTGATCACAAAACACTTCAGAAGCAAGCGTATAAAAAACATCGACGCCTTGAGAAACGCACAAAAGCCAGGGGCAGTGAGCCTTACAGTAAATCAATCGGCGAGCGTCACTGCAACGAGGCTGAGGTCATAACTCTTGACTACGATGCGGCTACCATGCCAGTGTTGAGTACTGGCTGGCAGGGAGTCCGGAAAACTGGATTTGAAGAGTATGCCGGACTGTCATGCGAGGAAATCTTTGGGCTTCCCTGGATGCGCTACCTGGACTGGGACGGGTCGTGAGTTTTCGACTTTTCATCCATCACTGTTATACATTGACGCGTGCGATTGTTTGTTTTCCTTTTTTCCCTAATCAGGCATAACGTCGTTCTCTGCGATAGGTCCAGACGTGGGATGGTTCACCTCATTGGCGCTCCTCACAATCCCAACTGGCCAAAGGTTCACGCAGAAGCTGCACTGGTAATTGAGAAAGGTAGGGTCTCTTGCAACTTCCGCCCAGACCAGTTGGACCATAGTCGGGGGAACTTTGCAGCGGAGGCCATTGGTTATTCACATGGCGGCGGACAGGTACCTTTCCTCTTACTTTTGCTATCCCATGATATTAATCTAACCCCATAGGTGGAACCTTCCAACACACAACACAGCATACGCAATTTCAGGGTCCTGACTTCCATCCTCGCCAATCCTGCAGTCCAACGCCTCTCCGGCATTGCGAACGCCTCTTACAAGCGATACTGCCCCAGCATGTATCAGGAATTCAAGGAAAACGATGAGGCTTTGCGCCGTTGGAAACCTTCTCTCCGGCGGAACTTTGATAAATCGGTTTTCGCGGCGACTACTATCAATTTCGGACCACAATCCATCACAGATATTCATATTGATTCCCACAACCGAGCTCCTGCCAGCTGTGCTGTTACTTCTTTGGGGCCATTCAATAGCACATGCAGTGGCGAATTAGTCTTGTGGAACTTGGGGTTGATTGTTCGTTTCCCTCCAGGTTGTACAATTCTCCTCCCTTCTGCCCTGATCGTACATTCAAATCTTCCCATTCAGCCCGGTGGAAACCGGTACTCGATAACCCAGTATTCTGCTGCCGCGCTGTCCCGCTTTGTGGAGAATGGCTTCCGCAACGACGTTGATATTTTGGATGGAATGGATCCCAAAGCAAAAGAGGCATTAGTAGCGGCGCGCAGAACCCGATGGAAAAAAGCGTTGCATGGTTATCGTGTGTGGTAGTTTTTGTTTCCTCAATCTGATTGTACATATACCTTCCCAAGTGAAATATGATACGTTTACGATTGAATTCAAGAAGTGCTTAAGTATAATAAACACTGAAATTACATGAATGAACACAGTTATGAATGAACACGAGCTAAGACAGAGTACAGCCTAGAGGTAGCCCCGCACCCTCCTCAGCGCTATCTTCGGGATAATATTGAATCCGATGCATCCTAGGGTGAAGTGTGTGAGTCAAGGTTTGTGGACTGGTGGCATAAAACATACCGTTCCTCTTGAGTATCAGTCCTGACAGCAATGGACCTAAGGTAGTGACTCAATTCAACCTGAATAACCCTCAACTCCTGCGGGTTCCATTGAGAAATTGAGTTCGAGGTGGACAATGCATGTATGAGGGCTAAGCGTTGTATCCTGGCTTCGTAGAGCTGTATCTCAACGCGCTCCGAAGCGTATGTAGCCCAAATTCTTTCGACATTTTCCCCGTCGATTTGTCCTTGCAACTGGTAGGGGCACGGCAATTGATGGGCATGGCAGTTCAGTCCGTGCAATACCAATTGGCACTCCCTTTCCCTCCCTGACCCCTCTTCTGTTGCAGTCGGCGAATTCATAGCTTTTCCTGGAAGACGTTGAATACTACACTGGGTCTTGAGTACTGAATGACATGCGGCAAGAAAAATAAACCACCTACAGCTGGAGAATGTCGGGCATTCACTTGAGATTTGGGTGGTGATCAAGAAGAGAAATTGAACGGAGAGAAAATTTCACCCATCATACATTTCTCAGACTAACCGGAGGCCGCTATCAGGAAATGAAATGTTATAATCTGATTGCAGTACAGTTCTGAGTTTTTAAACCAATAACGAAGGTATACACAAATTAGAATACGCTAATTGTTCCTGCATTGGCGCAAGGTCTGCTCCAAGAGAAAAATCTCAGCTTGGGCCCGCAGCTCAAGATGTCGCCGCATGTCAGCTTCGTAGGTAGCCTGTGGCTATTTGCGTGGACCCTCTCTGAGTTCAATTTCAATAATCAGCAACAACGGATACTGAAAGTGCCCATAGAAACCTACCTGGTCTTGTCACCATTGAGCTCTCGCTCTGCCGCAAGCTCACGCTGTCTGGCTTTGGTTCGAGCGCGGGCACGCTCTCGCTCTCTTGTCTCCCAAATATTTATTGCCTTTGCATGAGCTGTCTCGCGCAACTTTTCCTGGAATTGAAGGGTCAAGGAATGCCCACAACTAGAAGCTTCATCGCACAGAGCTGAGCTACAACAGGAATCAGCTTGTGAGGTTTTAAAAAATAAACTGTACATACTATACTCTGGCTTCAATAGAAATCAACTCCGGCGCGATTTCTCTATGTCGTTTCTCTCGCTCTTCTGCTAAGCAATTCACAATATGATCGACATCTTCAAATTCGGTTTCGAGGGCAGCAGTGAGAGAGTCGCGTTCAGCTGAGCCAGTGATCTCTAGGCTGCACCAGTAGTCGAGGTAGCCTGCCATGGCAAATTCAAAGCAGTCGTGGATGAAGAGTGGCAGAGATCTTACATGAGGAAGATCTAATATAATCCAATAAAAAAATCAAACATTTTTGATAAGTACATAAAATTAAATAGGAAAAACGTAACCAAAAAGTCTATAAGTGATGGCCCCACTCGGAATTGAACCGAGCCCCTCCAGGTAAGCACAAGTCTATACATGCATGATTACCTGGTGCTCAACCTTTGAGCCATGAGGCCTTGATCAGTGGGTACAAAAACTGCGCCATGTGAGTATAATGACATTGTGGCCTGGGCGCCGATGTCCCGTTACGCTAAGGGTTATCAATAAGTACTAATCAACCTCCTCAGTCTCGGAGTCCAACGCTTCCTCTTCATGATCCATTGCTACAAGTAGTGTAGTGTAAAGCCTGCAAATAAAATTTGTTTAGATACTTGCAGCTAAGAATGTTGATGAGCACTTACCTGTCCATGCGTTGCATTGCCGATGTAACCTGTTGAGCATTCTCCTGCACCGCTTGATGTCTCCTCCACAAGTCTGGACGTTGCTCACGAACATAGAGGAAAACGTTATCTCAATGTCCAGCACGTAAAATTCGGAGAATGAGAGTATCCCTGTATGATCCCGGGCTAATGCCTTCAATGATGCATTGGGAGGGAGTGAGAACTGGGCAATCTGCAAGGTACAGAAGAGTGTCGCTCTCCAGGTACCTTGCGATGGACTGGCAAGAAATATCATATGAACTGGTATGACTAGTCGACATAACAGGGTGCGAGTCCATGTCGGCATGACTGTAGGGAGAGTATATTAGGTTTTTTAAAAATAAGTAAAACCTTCGACACTCTACGCACCGTTCACCTTTTTGAAAGTTGACTGTGGAAGAAGTTTGATTGATCTTGGGGGAGAAGGTTTGAGAACGATGGCGAATATCCGAGTCGGCTTGGGGGGAACTGGGAGACAAAAATTGGTAAGTAGACTAGACAGAAATATTGAAGAGATATGCCTACGTCGTCAACGAGCTATTTTTCTCCATGATGGTCGAATGAAAAACTTGTGCGATGGGTGAGATGAAGACTAGTCTAGTCCATTTGTTTGATTTCTTCTTAAATGATTCCAACCAGGGGCGCATTCGGACTTTTCACCCGCTCGGCAGCTCCCAGACTCAGCTTTCATAAGCAAAATAATACTATGTCATTTAGTATGGTATAATTCCTAATCGTAGCCATGCTGTGGTGTGAGGAACAGGTGCCATACCTTACGCCTGAAGAATGGAGAACAAATCCTTCTAACTGTATGTGCGCGTCTGGAATGCTTGCGAATTGAAATCTTTATCCATTTTTCATTATCTGACACGGCTATGGTGAGGGGATAGATAGAACGATAGATGCAAAAGAGAAAGTTGTAGGCGCCTGTCGTGACATTCATAGCGCTTAATCAAAAGTCCTCGGTTTCCGGCTTACGGCTCACTGATTTTCAAGGTGTTTGGTGAATATTAACGCACTCAACAATGAGTTCAAAAAACAATTTATACTACCAGAATCGGAATGAAATCCGCTTGAAAAAGGGTGCAGACAACTTGGGATTGAAAAGGTCAAGCGGAACACTAATTTTACGAAAGGCCAACTAGGATATTATCTCGAACTTCCATGGCCCGATGCAAGAAATACGGTTCTGCAGCCGCAAAGAAGGAAGCCAATCATCTCAAGAGTCTGGCACATTACCATCGGTAGCTCTAATACATTGTACTTTTCTTATTCTCATCTCACTATCATAGAAACAACAATAAAATCAATGAGAAGCGAAGAGTTGAACACGAAATAGTGGATAATTGGTAAAAGTTTCATTATTACTATGCTATGTACAATATCACTGACATCCAATATGTGACTAGTATATTATACTTGCGCCGTCCCAAACAGGCGAAAAAACCCTACACGATGGGAGGTCAAGACGTTAAGCCGTGCGTTTTGCAATCCCGAGCGTAGAATTCACTATTCGTGTTCTGAAATTTACCTTTTAGTTTGTCCCTGCCTGAGAAGAAACCTCTCAGTTATCACATGAACTCGCTCAAAAAGCTCAATGTTGCGGTTTATAGCATATTTTCAGCTGCAGGAGATAATCCGAAAACGTACCACAAGTATGTCGCCATGCTGTTCAAGGACTTAATGGCTGAGCTTGACCGCGGAGGCACATTCCACTATCTGGATCCTTTCCTTCCACCTTTGACGAACCTGGAACGGGAGCTAGACGGTGTTTGGGATTGTGTTCTTAATCTTGCAGGACCTACCAGTGAGGAGCTTGCGCAAGTGGGTGATTTACAGTGCATGCTTCGTTCGGCTGTCCTTGCAATTGAAGAAATTCAGATGCGATGTCTTCAGCATGGAAAGGAGGAGCTGGAATGGCGCTATAGAAACCACTTGTTCCGTTTTCAAAGTCCAGGACGTCGACAAGAGTTCTTGTAATTACAGATGTTTCTTTTTCCAGAATCGATGGGTTGATCCGGAATTGCCTTTGACAATTCAATTGATCAGTAATAAAACCTACATATGTATCTGGACCAGTTATCATGCCCGACATCACGGAGAGTTATCTTGCTTCCCTGAAACCGCCGGTTGCGAGCCACAGAGTCTTACCGAGTCCATGGACCACGAGGTTTCCACCGAACAAAACAAATGACAATGATCGCGTTGTAAAGGTAAGAATAAGTCGAGCACAAACAGCACTACATGGAGCGTCTCTATGTTGATAGACTGAGGCGATTGAACCACTCGAGAGCCTCGTCGAAGCTCGAGATCTCGCGCATATCTACCTCACGTCTGTCACCTACGGCTTCATCGAACAGCCTACTTGCTTGCATCCTAAGTATATGATTATGAGAAAAATGAATTTGAAAGATGTAAGTATAAAAGAAATACATACGTAGAGACCACACCATTAAAATCCGTAGAAGAGACGGCCCAGTGACGTGGGGCATGTGATGTAGACGTTGAAGTGCAATAGCAATGTTTGGAAGGAGATGCAGGTGAAGAAGGGCGGACCGCGGGCCTACGAGGAGTGGATGGACGAGAGGAACTAGCAGCCCTGGCCAAAAAAACAATGTTATGTTGGGAGGGTGGTGGGACAGCAGCCTCGGGAACGTTCGATGTTGTTTCGGGGTGAAAGAGTGTTCCATCGACGAAATCGGCGGGATGATGATGGTAGCTCCGACAATTTTGGCGCCAACCATCCAACGCCTCCTCCCAGGTGTCGTAGGCCTTGTACCGATTGCCTTTGACCCGAGAAACTCGACCACTGGCATCGGACCTAGTATACAACATCTGAGGATCATTCTGCCGCTAAAAAACAGAAGATACTTACCAGTCCCTGAAGCACCCACATTGATCTCCAGAATAAACGTTATAAAAGCGTCGTTTGTCCTTGACAGAGGGATTGGGGGTTACAGAGTCGAAAACAGGGGGGAAACAAGTAGCGGTGTCCATAGGAGGGAGAGATGAAGTTATAGAAGACGGGGAGGAGGGAATGTCGTCTTCCGAGTCCAATAGCGAGCAGATGGTAGTCATAACATAAGATAAGGAAATTGATCAAAAACAAAATCTGTGGGCGCTAAAAGCATGATGGAGATCATTGACTTGCAAAATCACTGATATACTTCTTGTATACTTCGTTTTCAATTGACTTGTCCAATGACTGAAAGCAAATCAACTGTCACTCCTGCTACACTTTCCTCTGCTATGGATTCTCCTCGCAAAAGTCAGGCTCCTTTCGAAAATCAAAACCCTCCCCATGGATCCGAGTCCTCTGGCCCAGAGTCGCGTCCGAGTGCTGATGGCAACGAGGCCATACACACTGAAGATACGGCTGAGGCTTCTGCTGCTGCCCCTAAATCGAATCACACAGGGAAAAGGAATAAAGCGCACGCGGAAGCCTCAGGTCCAGACTCGGACAACAATACTGGGTCTGTACGTCAACCGAACGCTAAGAAGAAGAAGAGGAATAAGGGCGGCAAGCGGGGGAACCAAGGAGTCTTTCTTGGAGAGCACCTAAAGTTCCTCCAGTCTCACGCAGCGAAATATGTGGAGCTGGGAACTCGATTGCAGAAGATGGAGTGGCCCGTTAGTTTCAGAGAAACATGGTTCAAAAAGTTTCCCTGGCACTTGAGCGAACAGCCCGCCGAGTTCGCTGCTCTCTATTCCAGCGAACCAACCATCGGCGAGGGGGAGCCAACTCCACCAGCTCCGATTTCCGAGGAGGCGCGTCAGGAGCTA
Organism: Gymnopus androsaceus JB14; assembly: GCA_009733575.1. Classification (NCBI taxonomy): domain Eukaryota; kingdom Fungi; phylum Basidiomycota; class Agaricomycetes; order Agaricales; family Omphalotaceae; genus Gymnopus; species Gymnopus androsaceus. The sequence goes on along the minus strand of ML769467.1, from coordinate 94,744 downwards.
CTGAGACGCAAAAAGGCTGCCAAGGATGCGATACAGGCAGAGGGCCAAGAGGTGCGTGTTATTCATTATAAAATGCTCTTTCACCTCATATATTGGTTGTATTTTAGCAATTAAAAGGTTGGTTTCATTGTCTAACGGCAAAGACGAAATCTGCGGCAGGAGCAGGAGGTTCGGAGGCGTTCAAAGGTATAAAAAATCAGATGCTCAAAACGTCGAAGGGGCCGCCTCGAGGAATGCCAGATTTCAAGTTCTGGATGTCGCATCCACTCTACAAGGACAAGTTCAACGCAATTTACGAAAAGGCCAGAACGTTGAATCCTCCGGACGAGAAGGATAGGATCAAATTCCAATGCACAGTAGCCGAGGAAACCTACGAGCTCGAACCGGAGGAGGTGAAGGAGGCCATCGCAATTGAGAACGCGGAAAACCGCAGCGCAAAGTTTGCGGCGTTTAAGAAGCTGATGAGTGGAAGGTTTACGCTGGAAGGAGCGGATGAACTTGACCAGGAGTCGAAAGAACTGTGAGGTTTTTCCATTCGAGCTTGGCTTACTGATTGTCTGACTGAAATTACTGTAATAGGTGCATTAAGAATTTTACTAAATTCGTGCAGCCTCTTGTGGATGCTATTCGGGCACACACTGGCCTCTGGATAACATTGCTCGCTGGGGCCCCACCAGAGAATCCGGAAGTGGACAAGTGCCATACGTTCCTGATGTGAGTGATTGGTCGGACTACACTATCTTGATGTTGATAACTTGATTTGAATCTAGGGTGAGCTCTGGAACGGCTGAGGGCTGTAAGTTTCATCAATGGCACCTGGATGACTACCTGCCCGTCTTGGCCCAATGGCTGCGGTTTTTAGATGCTACGAAATTGAACGGAAAAGGTGAGGATCTTGTCCCCTATTTTGGCTTATTATCATGACATTGGATTCGATCCAAAGATACGACGGTTTCCGGAGGCCTCATGCAAAAATCTCAACAAGTCGAAACTCCTGCTAACGATCTGACCATGCTGAGGATGCCAGACAACGAGGAACAAGTGGAAACGGGTCAGCATAGATTGAAGCCGAAGAAGAGTTCGAAGGGCAAGTCGAAGAAGCAAACGCAGGAGCGGAGGAAGGGCAAAGGTAAAGATAAAGGTATGGCTGAAGAGGAGCAGGTGGAACCAGAGAACGAGAAGAGTGTGGAGGTAGTTGATCAAGGAGAAGGTGCAGCCGATTACAATGACAAGTGCGATGAAGAGGAGGAAAACAGTGAGAAGGACGATGAGGACAACGGTTGTGCTACTCCACAGCTTCCCCCTAGCCGCATTCTACATCCTAAAACAAAAATCTACCTGGATGGGTTGCCCGACAATGAGCGCCAAAACGAGATGTACAGGCTGAGATCATTGGGGACGCCGTACGAGTTTGAGCAAGAAAACAACATACTGCACAACAAATACATGATGAATCAAATATTCTATGGAGAAACCACGGCCAATATACTTTTTGGGAATTCTGAACGTCCTTCTCCTCATCCAGCAGCATCATCTGTCGCATTGGGTTCTCATTCTACTGCTCCTCCTCCAGCTCCGTCTCCTCCTCCTCCAGTTCCAGCTACTGCTCCTCCTCCAGCTTTGTCTCCTCCTCCAGTTCCGGCTTCTCCTTCTCCTCCAGCTCCGTCTGCTCCTCCTCCAGCTCTATCTCCTCCCCCTCCAGCCCCGTCTTATTCTCCTCCAGTTCCGGCTCCGGCTCTGTCTCCTGTTCCTCCAGCCCCGTCCTCTCCTCCTGGTTCTACTCTACCACATTCTACACACGCGAGAGCCCCGGTTTCCGCTCTTTCAGAGCCAATGGAATTTCCTGCACCGGCTGATGAATCCAATTCCCCACCCACACGGACTGAAAGTGGGGGTGAAGATGTGGAGATGGAAGACACTGTCGTTGATAAGATGGGTTGGCCAGCCTGGCTGAGGGACAGTTACGAGTCATTACTCGGAGATGGAAGGCCGGAGGGAACGCTGTGGTCAAGTACTGTCAAAGATTGGACGAAACTTGAACGGTATCACGAATTCAAAAACCCTAGTGGCACGGTATATTCTAACTTTATTCATGCATTTAAATCTTATCTAATGCTTTTTGCTCTACAGAAAGCTTTTTTGGTTTCACTGGGCCGTCCGGAAGCAATTCACTGGTGGTTGAAGAACGCTAAGCCATCCAGTCGCCGACCACCACAGGCAATCCTAGGTGACGTGGATGTGTTTGGCCAAAGTTGGTGGGTATGGTGGTCAGCCCTGAACCCGAAGTGGAGAGAGCGCGACGCAGTAACTGGGCGGATCATTCCTGGGGGTGCAGATGGTGATAGAGATTGGACCAGATTTGATCGTCCGGGTCAGTGTGGTCTGCTCACCGTCTTGTACTGCCTATTTTGGTGGTCGGGCATGATAACCAGTGATGAACATCGATCTCTCTGGACTGCAGCGCTGAAGGATGTCAACTGGGTCTTGAGTGAGTTACTCAATGAGAACAAGTACGTGACCTGGGGATTTATTTCTACAAATCTAGTCACTAAATTTTGGTATAGGCCGCATCATCGGAGTAAAAAACGAAGATTGGACCTGGTTCCTGGAGACCAGAAGTGTGGAGATGGGGTTCGTTGGTCAGCTAGGAAAAAAATGCATAAGTAAACCGTTTTCTTTTTGATAATTTAGAGGACCCTTGTAATGGACATCAACTTCTACAAAAGATAGAATATATATTATGAAAGAGATTCAAGTGGGAGCTGGAACTAGAATAAAAGCTGAGTAAAGAGACATTTCTAATTCGGTAGAAAGTTGATTCTTATCGCTCTGATTTCAATTTCAGGTCTGGAAGAGCATGTGAAGGACCGGCAACTGTTTGTTTCACGAGTCTCGAGGGATCTTTCGCTGTTCGCAACCCAGTGCTACACTCAAGTCTCTCCGAGGTTCATCTTGGTCATGGGTCGTCCACTTTGGAGCATCGTTCTGCGGGAGAAGGAAAAAAGGAGGGTGGAGGAAGAGAAGAAGAAGAAGAAGGAGGACGAGAGTGGTTGGGACTCCGTCAGCCAGACGGGAATTGGTCTTTGGGGGACTAGAGATGTTGAATTGTGGTCTGGCAGCGGCGGGTGGGGGACAGGCTCAGGTTCTTCTTGGGATGATCAAAACGTCTCAGCCTGGGGTAACGAAGGCAAAAGAGTCGAAAGTTTGGGGATGCCCACAACAATGACCTCGAGGGTCTCCGATAGCCTTCTCTCTGACGCCGAGGTCCCTACAAGACAATGTATGTGTTTTCCTTTCATTTTTGCGTAAGATACTGATGCAATACAATAGTAAACCCTTGTTCTCGTTTCCCTCGTTCCCATGCCCCGCGTTCCCGTTCCCCTCGTTCCCGTTCTCCCCATCGTATTAGTGGCCCTCGTCGCCTGTGCTCTCCTCGTGTCTCTCCTCGTCATTCTTAGTTCCGCTTTCGTGGTACTTTGCAATACAATGTTGTGTTCCCATTGAATATTAATGTTATTAAAGATGCTCGTTATAATGATTAAGTTTAATGGCAAGTTTGAAGTGCTTTTCTAACGTTGAATCATGTATAACTTGGATTTGAATAAAAGTATAAAAAGAACTTAGGAAAAGAAGCCGATTTACAATACACTTGTATAAGTTGAATTAAGATAGTGAACGTGAACCAAAGTTCAAACTAGTAGTGTAATGAGGTTTGGCGCCGTAAACTAAGCGCCTAAGTGACTGCATTTCCTTCAAGTCGACGAGTCTATATCCGGCAATTGATAAGGTATTTATATGTACATGACCTGAAATCCAAATTGGGATGACCCAATTGAGGCATAAGAACGGGTGCCGAAGTTAAGCCCAATGCCGAGCTGGTGGCCCCAGGAAAATATTTGGCAGGGTAGACACTTGCCCCATTACTTTGCATTATAGCGTTTAGGACTATTGCCTACGTACTTTGCATTAAACTTACAGCTGCAGCTGAGTTTGGAGACCTGTTTGGAGAACCACGTACTGTGCGAATGACTCGTCCTTCGACTTCATTTGGGGTTCCTCCAACCAGTCAGTTGCTTCGTCAACTAAAGTCAGCGTGTAAATGCAATGGTTTACCGTCCTGACTTGTGATGGTCCCCATACATCCATGTGGAAGACGTCTCCAAAATTCTCTGCACATGGAGATGATCGCACCTGAGCGATAGGATACCTGGATGCTTTCCCAAGCATACAAGCGCGGCATTCTGGTTTGTCCATTTGTTTCGGATCCAATCCGATTCCACGAACCTGGTTATCTCGGAACATATGCTTCACGTAAGCATAGTTGAGGTGACCTAAGATGCAGTGTGCCTCGTAAAGAGATACCAATCTGCCGATCTTAGTCGAATAAGCGTGTTCCCGTGATGGGATCTGGTATAGTCCGTTAATCTTTGGGATAACTCTCACGAGTTTCCCCTGGCGATCTCTGATCGTCATTTTACCATTTGCGGTGTGGATGGCATAACCATCATCGTCGAGTTTTCCCAGTGATATGTCGGAAAAGTGAACAAATGCCGATAAGCGGCCATAAGCAGTTATAAACCCCATAATCGGAATGCCGCATATAAGCGGTTGCCACAAAAGAGTCAGATTTCAATTCAGCGCGCGATTATGGGGTTTATAAGCGCTTGTACATGGTTACCATACAAAATTGAATAAATTGAAATTTTTCACGAACATCGACTTGACGTTCTCTGGCCTTTTTCAATCTAAAATTGGCCCGTATTTGGCCTGTAATTGGTTATAAACCCGATAATCAGGTTATAAACGGGCCTCGACTCTTTGATCACTATTGATTATAAACCCCATAATCGCCGTAATCAGGGGTCGATTATAAGCGCCATTTTAACTTTCTGACATATGAGTGTGTTGGGAGTGTCTGGACATAGAAGGGTGTTGGGGAGCTTTAACATTCTTATTTCTTGTTCAAATGTTGGAAGTCCCAGATGGAGTGTGCCGGAGATGTTTGCCGTGAAGGTTTCCGCGTTAGCAGCCTGGATGACTCGTGTTGGAATCTCCCATTGATTCCTGAGTTCAGCGGTGAGTGGTGTCATGTGGGTAGAGCATCCGGAGTCGAAAAGAATTGCTCCGTAACTGTGGGCTGCAGCGTAAGCGTGATCACCTTTTCCAACTCTTTCTTCGGTATCATATTCAAATTTGAAGGAAGGAAAGAGGTTAACGTTGACGTATACTTCTTCCTTCTCTTTATCGTTAAGAGTAAGAGGTGGCGGAGTGTCGACTTTGATGTTCTGCACTATGCAGCTTTGATCGCTCGGCAATGAAAGAGCTAATTTGAATTTATCAGCTATTTCTGAAAAATCGAAAACAAGATTCCCATGCTTAGCGGGAATTTCGATTGCTGCCCATGATGACTCTGGTACTTCCTCAATCATGGATGAGGATGCCACTTCGCTGTTCTTTGGCCTATCTCTCCAGTTTCCATCCGACTTCTTCTTCTGCTTTTCTTTAGGAGCCTTCGTCTCCTTGGCCTCATTGGCCTGACTGCGTTTCTCCGATGGACATTGATTTCCAAAGTGACCTTTACCTCCGCAGTTGTAACAAACGGAGTCTTGGCGACTCGTTGATCCTCCGCGGCCTCTGCCTCTACCTCGGGAATTTCCCCTAAAGGAATTTCCACGACCTCGGAAACCTCCTCTTCCCCTGTTACCGGCATAGTTTGCCGATTCCTTCTTGTGATCATGTCGCATTTGGTGTACCATTGATTCAGCACGAATGGTAGAGATGAGCTCCGCAGGACTGAGCTTCTTGTCAGATTTAGTGGAAAAAACAGCTAATGCGTTTATCGTAGCTTTGAAGGTGTCAGGGACAGAGGACATAATGGTGTTGACGAATATATCATTGTTGATATCGATTCCCCTAGTCGTGAGGTCGTCGCGGATGCTGATCATGTTGTCCAAATGTTTATTGACCTTGGATGGGTCTGAGCATCGCATAGTGTGGAGTCGTCTTTGTAAAAATGATTCAGTAAGAGCATTTTTAGAATCATAATCAGCGAGTAAATTTTCCCACAACTGCTTCGTGTTGTCGTAGTGCCTATACCTTCGGAATATTCCATCCGATAACCTGCCAATGATTGCATTCAGCAAATCACTATCTTTTCCCCTATGCTCCTCATTTGATCCTTGAGCAAGATCAGGTTGCAGATTCCATTCCAAATAACGCTGATAGTCGATAGATCTGGCTGCAAATTCCACTCAAGTTTTCCACGTGTCCCAATTTGATCCGTCCGACTTTAAGGTTGTAACCTTATCAAAAGCTTTTAGTGCTTTAGACATTTCGTCGTCGTCATCGGAATCAGCAATTAAAGCGCCTGGTGATCCGGGATCTGATGGCGATGGGGTTCTGTGTGGAGAAGGTGGTTCCGTATTTGAATATGGAAATTGGGGTGCGGTGCCCTGTGGAGATGATTGTGGAGGTGTAGGTGGGGTTGGTTCGCGTTTTGGTGCAGGTGATTGTGTTGGAGCGGGAGTATGCTGTTGTGAGGATGATGCTATAGGCTGAGCAACAGGTGCTTCAGTATCCTCTTCTTCATCGTCGTCTTCGTTGTCGTCGGCGATGTGTTGTAGGTGACTTCTGATGATTTGCTCCTGCTCTTTCGCAATGGGTTTCGCAAAATCTGCTAATTTACCTGTCCAAAGTACGTCGTATTGATTTAGGCAATGTTGTTTTTTGCACTGGCTCCACCTTCCAGTGGTTCGGCTTTTGTATCTGTCGACTAATTCGTCGATATCAAAGATGTGTGGGTGTCCTTTACAAGGAACAGTGTCGTCTGTGGGAGGTAATGGTGCTGATCTCTGCTGTGGTGTTACAGCTTTGCTACTCGTTGAGCTGGCTTGTTCAGATGCAATGGAACGTTGTCGAGTTACTGGTGGTGGTGCTTGTTGTGATTTTATCTCCTGTTGAGTTCGTAGTGGTGGAGGATCTGGCCTGGGTGGCATGAACAAGCGTTACGGCAATATGATGCGTCAATGGTTAAGGCCGGGGCCCATAACTTATTAGAGTTACGTTCCTAAATGGGAAGTAGTAGCAGTAAGTCCACACAGGACTTAGTAGTAACGATCACACAGATTGATGGGGAGACGACGGTGTTATTACAGGGTACGGTACCTAAGTTTATATACAGTCCTAAGTACAAACAATATATCGGGCAGGTGGCTACTGCGTGAATGCTTGTGGCTACTGTCCATACGGTAAAGTGGGTACTGCGAGAGAGTAAGTGGATACGGCGAGAGACAGAGTGGAGTCTGCGAGATGATAACAGTGGAGTGCATGGGATGGTGATACAAACAAGTGGAGACTACGAGAAAGCGTTCCATGTATAGTTCAATAAGATATATTTACCTTTGATATTCCAACAAAGATATCCTTGTTGTGGGCCCGAACTTGAATGTAACTATGAGATCAGATTTCCGTATTTTCTCGAGCGACGGAAATGTGACCATGCAAACATATGTTCATTTCTTCTTATAAACTCTGCGCAATACTGTAATCGCTCTTTCTTAACATTCTTCTCTCGCCTGATACCTTCACCGAAACCTGTGGAAACTTGATTCAAAGAATGATCAACAATGTCCCAAACGGCGTGAGCCTCACCGATCCCATTTCAGAACTGTTTGATTACCTCGTAGACGATCCTCTGCTTTCGTACCTCTCTGCGAGTACGTATACTTGGATTTGTGAATTGCTTGAACTGATAAATCACATCTCTAGGTTCTCAGTCCCAGCACAACCTCAACCGTAATTATGCTGTGGACCGATCGACAGGGATCTTTCTTTCCATCCATTGGATGCTCCATACAACCATCCAGTACTGAACAAGTCGATTTCACTATAGTCAGCCAAACACTTGGTGTAACCGCTGAACGCTACTTTTTCAACGTGACTATCAACACAACCTCTTCAATTTCCAAGTTTTGGTTCGAAATCAATGAAAATGACAGCTCTGATTCAGTTGTTGTCGATAACGGCGGTTCTGGATTTTTGATTGAGCAGGATGCATTGTTTGTCGATAGTATCCGCAGCTAATTAATTCAAGTACTAGAAGCTAGCAATGATATAAAAGTTGTTGTAGCGGTATGTGGTTATATGCGTCCACACTTCTGTTCACAGATACTCGATTTCATGTTTTATAGGTACGCGGGGATGCAGCTTCAACCACCAAAGTGTCCGTTATTGCACTCGAACCACAATCGACCGCCCCCTTTTCATTCATTTGATCACATCTATTAATCTGCAACTCGATGAGAGCAATCCCCCTGAAGGAGGCTTTACGTTCTTCACAGTGTCATTACCCATTCCTTTAGTTAGTAGTGGACTTTATCTATTGTGTTCTACTCGTAGTGTATCATCCTAAGGTGATAGGCGTAGCACTTCAGTCTTATTTGTGTAAGTATCTACTGCAAGGCGTGCATATTATACTGCATCCAATCATCCTCGCAATGGGAAGCTCGAGCAGCCAAAAAACAAAACAACCCGTGTATTGGATGTGATGGGAAAGGTGGGTAATTACATGATATAAAAACCAGTATTGAAACCAGGGTGGGATTTAAAGGGCAGGTAGTGTATATTTTAGTTGGGTAAAAGTCCGAAAAGCCTTCACGGGAGAGGTTGATTAAGTACATTAACGATCAGATTACTCGCAGTCAAAGTCTTCCACTATATTTGTATCTGAATATCTATCCTGATTCAGACCCTCGACGCGATGCCAGCTAGTTGTTGAATCGTTGAATATTTGGATAATATATTGTCATATCATACTATTGCCGTCCTATCTTCCATTCTTCCGTACCTCTACTGGAGCAAGTGTCTTTTGCTATTGTCAATTTTGGACTACTTAAAGTGACGCGCTCAGTGGAAATTCAATACATACACTGCAACATAAAATACTCAAGTATAGAGGTGTTCTCGACAGCAACCAATGATATCAAATCACCTCTGGAAATGATGTTCAGTTGACTTTTGAAGGTGGAACAGAAGGAAAAAGCACTACAATAAGGCAAGACTAGCAGGCAACATGGGTGCAGGATGATTAGTAAGATTAGTAAAAGAATTTTAGGGATCTTAGCCTATGAGCATGCACACATCACGCCGAGACTCCTAGCTTGAAGTGAGAGATAAATCTTGATTCAAGTGAATCAATGTTTTGTCAATGAAATTGGCGTGCACCAAAGTCGACATCCACCACAAAGGTGGGAGTGGGACAGTGTTGGCCAATTCCAGTACACAAGGTGGCCCAGGCCCCCATAACTTCAACTGAAAGAAATCATGAGGATGAGACCTGAACACACCAAACTGGAGCAAGGCTCCCAAGAGCAATGCTTGCTTGAGGGATGAATCTGAAGGTGACCAAAACAGACCGAAACCCCCAAATTGGAGGCTTGTGGAATGCCCTGGTCCATCAATGTCTAAATCTCCACTAGAACCATAAATCAAAGTTACTTAGTATCCCAATGCTATAATAAATCAAAGTAAATCTCTTTAAACTTACCTAGCATTGGAGTACTATAATAAATCAGATTGAATTATGGAGATTTTGTCAGCTTCCCCAGCCAGACAGCGGGTCTGACTGACTAGGAGAGAAAAGAACGAACTGACAGGAGATCTGAATGACTAAAGGGAAGGGAATAAGGTCAACCAGATGAGAGATCTGGTAAATACAAATTTGAGCAGAAAAAGGAAGGATTGAATTTGGCCCAGCCAAAAGGTTTGGCTGACCAGGAAGCTAACCAGAGAAAATTCCAGTCAACAGGGAGAGTAGAAAAGACTAATCAGACCAAATAGTCTAACCAGCAAGAAAAGAGAGAAGGCTGGCTGGACCTGAAAGTCCCACTAACAAGAGCAGTGGCTAGCCGGACCCAAAAATCCAACCAACGAGAGAGGAGAGGAAGCTAATTGGACAGATAGCCCGACCAACAGGAGAGGAGAGGATGCTAATCGGACAGATAGTCCAACCAATGAGAGAGGAGAGGAAGCCAATCAGACAGATAGTCCGACCAACAAGATGAGAGGAGGCCGATTGGACAGATAGTCTGACTGACAGGATGAGAGGAAGCCAACTGGACCCACAAGTCCAGTTAACTGGAGGAGATTGATCAGACAGATAGTCTGACTAATGAGGAGAGGAGACCTACTGGACCAAAGAGTCCAGCCAGCAGGTACTAACCAAACATAAAAGTTTGGTCAATGGAAAAGATGAAAAGAAATCATCTACTATCCTCCGGTGAAGACAGCAGTTATGAAGTCCCAAGTGGGAGCCAGAAAGCAACAACTGGACAAAGTTGTGCAACTAGGCAGGAGGAGAAAGTGGAGGGAAAGAGTTGAGTGTTCATGTTTCTCACTAAAAGTCCCTACCCATCGTCCATTCAAGCCTAGAGAAAAGAGTTGCTGCTGTCATGTTGGAAGATATCTCAATATCTTTGTGGCCAGAGATAGGATAGATACTATTGCATTGATATCAACAACAAAAAATCCCTAAGATATGATAGAGAAAGGAGTAGCAGGAAATAAAGGACCATCAAATTCAACGGCTCTGGAAAGATGAGCGCAGCAATGAGAAAGGATTTCTTAAGGAGCACACACGTCGCCCACTTATTCTGGCCCATGCCGTAGCTGTACCAATATGAATAAGCCAGCAACTCCGAGTCTCCGATGGTTGTTCTTTCCTTATCTTACACTTATGCTAGCCATTTCACGTAGCATCAGCTAGCAAAATACAAGATTCCTTATGACCAAAAGCAAGGTTGTGTAGGGACGTAGGTTGAAACCCCCTTGTCCAGCATCCACAAGCACTGATGTAGAGATGCAGGACATGACAACCACATAAGATACATCTTAATTAACAACTTGAGTCGCAGTCCGCGGACCCTTCCAATGCTTACTTAACATCTACATTTAACAGTTGAACCAGGGAATTATTGCAAAAACATGAGATTTTCACAAGTTACTCAACTCAGTACATCACTCAACCTACCCCGAAAAAATATCTGTAACCATACATATTTTTTTGATCAGGTTATCCAATACATAATATAAGTAGAATAGATCCAAGTTTCAATACTGCTAAGAAGAATGGAAGCATCACTCATGTAATACCGAGTTAGTGTATGAGCATCTTCAGCTCACTGCAGCATGTGCAGAAGTGAGCTCCAGGGAGAGTTGTTCAGTGGCCTCAGGAATTTCTTCCTGATGATAAGTATCTTCATAGGTGTTTCCAGTCTGCACTAGGAGAACAAGAGCAACTGGATTGATAGCCTGTGAACAAAAGCAAAGTCTTTTTGGTTAATTGTAGAGACTGGAGATGAGAACAGAGTTGAAACATACAGCAGTGTATATAAAAAGAATTGAGATAAAAACACTGGCAATGTCAACAGGAGAAAACAGAATTGCATGGACTTCCAGTGCTTGAAAGATTATGCTGAGTGTCTGCAAATGACAAAAATAATGACTACATATATTCTTCATATTGGTGAAGGAAACAGACCTGTATAACCCCAAAAATGACCCCAGACTCAATAAATATGAGAAGAATGGCTTCCACTCGTGTTTTTCTCCTCCGGGAAATTTCCTGGACTGATTTATGATGTTTCCTTAAAACCATGCTTATCAGTATTAATGATTTGAGGGGGAAAATAGTATACCTACCAGGCCCGATAGACAATGAGTAATGTTGCTGCAACATTGACTGCCAAGTTAAGCACAGCACTAACCCAGTCTAATGTGATAGTTGAATTTGCTTCTCCCATGGTATCAAGAATGCCATCAGCAATGCTGACACCTAGCTATCTGTCAGTATGATGTGTAGGAGAATTGATCTAGGGTCACCTATGTCCAACAACAGCAAGATGATTAGAATCCATTTAATTATCATGTTTTCTCTCCAAATAGCCCAAGCTCTCCAAACAATGAATGCATCAGCAACTAATAACTGTGTGTGGAGGTAAATTAATGGTTAAAATAAAATAAAAACAAGCAATTGGAATAAAACTCACAGTGAGATTCCCAAACCAAGCCTGAAAAGGGAGAGCAACATGTATGAGTGATTCTGAGTCAGCAGCCATTTCTTGTGCCATGAGACCCCCTGGAAGCGTCACCACCAGTCCAATCTTCAGAATGACTAAATCAGTTGCTAATGTTGCCCAAGTGTGCAGGAATGCTAGAACAAATCCAGCGAGAAGGATCATGATCAAAGTTTTATGTGGTCGTCCAGTATGTTCTCTCAATCTGGAGTGAGATGATGATTTTTAAGGGTAACGGCCACATAAGTACGGGACCCACAGAAGAACATGCAAGCAGATGGCAAAAGCCAAAACATACACCGCTAAAAGAAAAACGGAAAAGTGTAAGTCCTGAGAAAGCAAATAAGCATTGCTTATCTGGCTTACCGTTGAATATGCACAGGAATATCAGGGAAATAATGTCCTTAAAGATAACAGAGCCAACAAGTATGATTTGTTGCACATCCTCTGGTGTCATTTCGAGAATGTAGCTTGGGGGGAATGTTGAAAAGTGTCATTATTCAATTTATACTGCTCCTAAGGCACCTGATGAACTTTGTTTCAATGCGCTGGGAGGATGAGTTTGTATACTATTGCAGCCATAATTTCAATCATGCGACTTGCCACCAAACTTGGTGCCCAATGCCCATACGCTGATCTACATCCGGTACTTCTGATTGAATACTACTACTGTAGCCGTTTTTTTCTGTTACATTTTTAGATGGAATTCGTTCCTTTGGAACAAAGATGAGCTCTAAATTAATCACGCATAGTAAATATTACACTTACACCTGACGTTGTAACAGTCGGATTATGATATGAAGAGTCCGCATTGCCTTATCAGAGCCTACATATACTTATCATATATGAGATCGAATTAGATAGAGTTGGGGAGCAGGAGTATATGCGATTTTAATGCGACAGTTTTTGACCTAGGTTGACAGATGGGCGGAATTTGAAGGAGAAAAATACAGGGCAGAGACACGCCGTTTCACAGAAAAACTCTATTTGATGTAGGGCTGTTAAATCAAGATTGAGAGAAGCATGAACATGAACGCAAAAAAGAGCTCATCCCGAAATATCTACGATAGTGGTTGAGTGCTCTGTGTTGGAAGAGCACGGGACTCACGGGAGGTATAGCATGGGAGCTGTAGGGACATAAGTAAGACAGGAGATGTTGGAACAGGAGAATGAAAACACGGGGTGGCATTGGACAATCAAGATTAAGAATTACTCGTGAGGAGAAAGTGAGGAATGGGTATGGTCGGTTGACCAAGTCTGTGCTTGGGTAAAGGAGGAAATTGAAGATGAGGCGTAGACGCAGACCAAGAGTAAAGAGGAGATGAGGAGGTGGCGACGGGGATGGGGATAATGCTGAGAGGGCAACCACTTAACTACAGATGCAGAAGCTCGTAGCAGCCATACTATGACGCTAGGAAGTGTTTTTACATCAGATTTCGACGAATGTTTGGAGCTGGCGAAGACGCAAACAATGAATAGAATGAGGAGGTATAGCCGTATAACTTGCCATAACCACCACATAACTGCTGAAGGAATTTTAAGCGTCCGGAGGCTAGACCGCTCCTTCAATCAGCCTCCCTGGCGACGGTCGAACCGCAACTCATTGTCTATTATCTTCGAATCCCGGGCCAGGGTTTCACTTCCCATATCCAGTGCTAACTCGGCTGCTACAGGCAGCATGGTACGAGTTCGAGAAGCTGTGTGTGTATTTGATTCCTTGTAGTGAATTCGGGCGTCTAGATGTGACGTGCTGCGGTGAAGACAGGGTAGTATGTGTCGAAGGAGAAGGAAGGAAGATCAAGCAGGAAGAGGGCAGAGTAACGAGTTTGAAGCAGTGACCATGCAATAACGAGAATTTTCCCCCACCGTTATCCTAAGATCACGAGAAAGTCGACATAGGGCTCATTCTAGAGCCTTCTCTGACCATTGATTGCAAGTTCTGTGACGAATAAACCTCGTTTCCAACACAAAGCCAAGCTTTGAGAGTGGATAGACGTACCTCAGGCTCGTATCCACAGAAGCCGTCTTTCCGTTTAGTCCCAACGTAGTGGATCTCGACGTCAATACCCAATCCCAACCCTCCGTGTCCAAGTCACAGCTGAGCCCATTCCACCGATATGTGAGCTATCCACGAGCCCGTCGGTACACAAGCTTATAGTAGCGGGAAGCGAGGAAGTCGGGATCTGGGTTTGGGGGAAGAGGAAATACCAGACCGATCAACAGCAACCCATTCGAAGTAACCCGAGTCCGAGTCGGACAAGCACAAGGTATCATCAAGGATGACAATATCCATCCCAGATATCCCATTCCCATGTTCATGATAGACCCGCTTTCGTCCTTTATCCCCGATACAACAGACTCTGTTTACAGTGTGGGATCTAATTAGCTGTGCGGTGTCCGCCTGTGGGCGGCGGAGCCAAATGGGCTATAAGTAGGAGTGGGCGCAGAGTTGAAGGTGTGGGTGCGAGTTGTGGGTTAGAGAGGGTAGATGAACGTGTGAGCGTGCAAGTGGATGCAAGATGTGAGATTGAGGGTCGTGGGTTAGAGGAACTGGGTGCGAGATGGGATTGTCGGACATCCCTCCGCCACGCCTACATCCTACCTTTGTCTCGTCTTGGATCGCCGTCTTTTGCGAATGTACACGATGTCTTGAGCCGATATAGCGACAGCAGCGGAACGTACAATTCATTCATCCTATACCCTTCACTGGCTTTGGCTTCAGCGTCCGCATGTAGAAACATAAGCATAACCGGAGTACGCTGATGAGATGAGGCTCAAACAGAGTGAGGAGGGAGATGAGGTCATTTTGAAGATGCAGGTGCGAGCCTGGATACAAAGCCAATGCCAAACGCGTGCAAGGGAAGGCGAAGTGTCCTTGTAACATCCCTAGAATTGTGGCTTTATAACTGCGACGTCAACATAAATGATTCCAACTGCAATCGTTACCAGGACCTCTGAACGATGAAAGTTCCAAGCAGCGCCGGCGAGTATACGATGAACGCAGGAGTTCTGGCCATTCGAATAAGGAAAAAATCCGTTCTAAGTCCGTCTCCTGACTCTTTAACGTATGAGCTTCTAGTTCTCCACTCCTTCAGTCGCCTACACTTTACCATCCAGCTGGGTGACGACGGAAGCACGCTGAACTGTGGGGTTACGGCTGCGGAACTGGGGTGGGAGACAAGTGCGAATGGAGGCAGAAAAATGGTCGGGCCAGAGGAGACACAGGGCAATCACAAGCCCTAACCAAACCCATATATGGAGTAGAAACCGTAGCCGGAGCGCAATCCGAAAAGCCTTCATGGGAGAGGTTGATTCAGTTCATTAACGATCGGATTACTCGCAGTCAAAGTCTTCCACTAGATTTGTATCTGAATATCTCCGCTGATTCAGACCCTCGACGCGATACCAGCTAGTTGTTGAATCGTTGAATATCTGGGGAATTACCGCCCTATCTTCCATTCTTCCGTACCTCCAAGCGTCTTTTGCTATCGTCAGTTTTGGACTACTTAAGGTGACGCGGTCAGTGGAAATTCGATACATCCACCGCAATATACAATATTGAGGTGTTCTTGACAGCACCCAATGTGTTGAAATCCAGTTCGACTCAATTCTCGCATAAGTACAGAACAATTGACGTCACTCAGCAAACTGACGCCCAAGCCACGCGAGCGTAATTCAGTGGATTGATCTGAATCTGGTGACCTCTTCTTCTCGTTGTCTGCCGCTACCAGTTGATTGAGGATCGGAGGAGACTCGGATGCAACTCGGCTAGAATTCATGCAGCCTTGCCATCTATCCTCCATACACCATGGCCGAACTCGATAAAACTTCGCTTGCTTTCGAGGGTATCGAAGAAATTACTCCTAACACAGAAACGACAACCATGACTGGAAGCACGAATGGTACTTCGACTCCCGCCACTTCAATCACGAATAACGATACTATAACAAAGCCGGACGAGAATCCCTCATACCAATCCATCATATACTTCACCTCCTCCAGTGAAATACCCCTACAAGCCATCCGAAGCACTGTCAGATCTACCAGGCGTGAGCTATGCGCTGGAAATGTTTCTAGCTTCAAAAATGGTGGAATCCGAGGATTATTGTAATAAAAGTGATGTTAAAAAGTTGGTAATTTGTCCCTGCTCTTTTACTTACGCTAATTCAACTTCCTCTAGAGAACGGCTGTATTTTGCGACAGGTTATGGATTAATACAATGTGTAAAAGGGCTGATGTCGTATGCTGACGAGGTGCGTTTTCGCAAAAGGTTTCCAGGTAATAGCACCCTGACTTTCACTTTAGGACCTCCTAGCCGGCATAGAACACACGAAACAGGGGAACCATATTGCTACTCAACACAGGAAGAAGACAGCATTTTTCACGTCAAGATTGGCAGGATATGTTGTCTCGTCGTTGAATACGACTGGTGTTGGGTTCATTAAGAGTATGACGGATGTGGAACGTCACGCAGAGCTAGTCTATGCTGAGAGCCTTTTTGAAAAAGTACGTGCTGCGTATCTTGTACCTAATGACCTCTGCTGATCCTTCATTTAGGCTCTCCTTGGTATTGTGTACTCGGGTGACTGGTTAGCGTTCATTAAAGAAGCGTACGCGAATCCTTCCTCATCCTCAAACGACAAACTAACTTTCCTTCCAGGCTCAACATGCGAACTACCATCCAAGTCTACCGCACTCTCCTCAAATTCGTTCATACAATGGATGCTGAATCCATAGCCAAGGGAGGGCCGCCAGAGGATCCCTCTATTGATGCCCATTTTCGATCCGGAGTGTATCTGGGTGCAGGAATGACCACGCTTATTCTCAGCTTGATGCCAGCGAAGCTACTGACCATTGTAGAAATGTTCGGGTATAGAGGTGAACGCTCGGAGGCCTTGGAGCTTCTAGGGCGGGCAGGAGGTTGGTCAAAGGACAGTAATGAGCCCGCTATATCCACATGTAAGTGTAGTTGATTTGACTCCATCAGAGTAGGGATCTCACTCTGTTTCTTCTAGCGCAAGAAGGCGTCAGGCGGACGATTTGTGATATGGCGCTTCTGATCTTCCACCTCGTCCTTTCATCCTTCACCTTTGATGGTGTAGACGTGAGCATGGCGCAGAAGATTATCAACTGGAATCTAAAGCGATATCCAGACGGTGAGCGGGTACCTCATTGGGTTTGACCTCCTACTTACAAGTCCATATCTAGGCGTATTCTTCCTGTTTGGAGCTGGTCGGGCATCATTAGCCAGATCCCAGCCATTGCGCGCGATCGCTTACTATACTCGCGCAATGGAAGTGCAAACTCAGTACCGGAATCTGCATCACATATCGTTCTGGGAGATCGCAATTGCACGTATGGCACTGTGGCATCTACGGGGTAGTCAAGAGGCTTGGGAAGTTTTGCAGGCGGAGGCCACGGTATGGCGCCAATCTCGGTTGTGTTCCGCTGGATACTGATGCTTTTGCTTCTAGTGGTCAAAATCGATTTATTCATATGGCATGGCTGTCAGTTTGATAGAACTCGCAGACGCTATTGAACGCGACGAGCCATTAGACGCTACAACAGGACTAAATGACAAGGCTGAAAAGGACCGGACGCCGGCAGAAATGCGGGAGGAGGCCACCAAACTTATGGAGAAAGTTCCTGGACTGAGGCAGAAGATCGCGGGTAAAAGTATTCCGCTTGAGGTATACGATTTTCATTCCAATATGTAACCGCGTCGACTAAGCTTCCGCTCACAGAAATTCGTCGCTCGCAAAGCCCGGAAATTCATTTCTCAAGATCGGAGATTAGCGCTTCCGATGCTGGAATTAGCTTACCTTACTCTCGCTATTGCGCATTCACCGGGGAAGGTGGTGGAGAGCAAGATGATCCCGGAAGTAGAGCGTGCTTTGGCGGAACTCGACAAGTGTAAAGATGAACACAAGTTGTACCATAACGGCAAAGGGTACTGGGATGATCTCTGTCTCGCCAGGTTATTGGAAGGTGTTTGTAAGCGATACGTGGCGTATCCAGTGAGTTTGCTTTTGACTTGTTCTCGCGAGCTGTACTAACCCGACCTCTTTAGGACCCGGATGCCGAGCTGGACGTAGATCAAATGGCTAGCGCTCCTCGGGAACAAGCTGCAAAGGAGGCCGAGGTTGCATTTAATGCAGTCTTGCAGCACGGACCAATGATTGAATTCGACCACCAACTTGTGTATCAAGCTCGTGAGTGCCGAAATTCCCTTCTCTAGAGATTTTCGCTGATGAGGGTCTATAGATTATGAGCTAGGCCGACTATTGGCTTGTCAGGGTGATACTGCCGGGGCGAAAAAGCATTTCGATCTTGTCCTTTCAGGTGTGTGGCTACCTTTCACCACTTCTATACATGTTTATACGTCCCCACGATCTAGGTAAATACCTTGAAGTCGGACCCTCTGGCCGGAAGGGTAGATACAGTTTAGAGGTGCGTTTTCCTACATACCGACTCCACTACTGGCTGATCCCATTGTTAGAATTCGTTACATATGCGCACTCATGCTGCTCTTCGAAGCCTTACATCAGAAGAGGCTATAAAGGATCCTTCCCTCCCTCTTCAACTAACCATCTTTGACTGATATACAGTATCTATCATTTATACCCACATATCTTTGCATGTTATCTTTTGGTTTGCTCCCTATTTTCACCTTCACGCCCTCGATATCTTATTCATTAATATTTGATACCCGTGTACTTCCGTATGAAGTTCATGCAATTATGGATGGAAGGATTCGGACGAATGAAGGACTCTACATGTATACCAATGAACAATTATCCTCTATGAAACAATCTAGCCAAGAATCTATAGTCTATTTATGGTCCTCTCCTCTATACTCTCAACTCTACGTTGCATCGTTCGCAGCTGCAGTCAAAATACCAGTGGTCAAACAATTGGGCGCGCCTCACACCCACCACATCGTCTATATCGATATAATTTATGCAAAGTTCTTCGTTCGGTTCTATGTCTCGTTTAGCGTAGAATTTCATCGATCGTCCGTCTCGTTCTTTGCGTATGTTGGGTGAACAGTCTATAGAAGGTATTATGTCGAAAGTTTCACCGATAGTAAGTAAATGCGTACCATGATTGAAATACGAGCCCGAGCTGAATACCCCATAACCCAACATTTCGGTGTCTCCAATAACCTCGTAAAGACCAAACGCATTGCCCTGTTCGCGGGCAAGAAGGGCTCGAACAGTATCCGATGTCTTTAGATAGGGCCGTAGAACAGGTACAGAGAACCAGAGTGCGCTCCGGATGAAGAGATAGACAAGGATACGTGAGGAGAGCGCATAAGGTGTGGCTTGAGAATACACCAACTCGTTATCCTGCAATTCGAGAACTTGGGACCAAGTTCCAGTAACGAAGTGGGGGTCGGTGGGGGAAGAAGATGGATAGGTATTTTCTAGATGTCGACGGATGATTGCTGAGGTTAGAAAACGCGCAGTGTCTAGTTCTAGTTCATTTAGCAGCTCCTTCGAGACTGCTTTTAGCGATGTTCCTTCCGCTTTTTTCCAAGCAGAATCGATCTCCTCCATGGTAATATTTGATGTCGACAGAAATATCGTTTCTGGTTCTATTTCGAGTCTTTTCTTCATAGTTTTTTCCAATTTATCGAGGGCCGCAACGCATTGGGCAGCCAAACCGTCTACGTTCTGAGTGGATTGCCAGTCTTCTTTGCAAATATCGCTGCAAAAATACGACGAACTACCATTGAACTCGTGTTTGATATTCCAACAATTCCGATTTGATTCGAATGCATAGGAAAAGCATTGCGCGCATACTTCTTTGCGGTACCTGCGATATACAACTGAGGCATACGGCGAGACGCTGATATGAAGTAGGGTATCTTTAGGTATTGGCTTTGTGGAAAACAAGCCTCGGCCGCCATAAGAAGTCGTTTTTTGAACGAAGAAAGAATTGGACATGGTGAAGTTTGGGCGCCTGTTAGGCGCTCGATTGACGCTTTGACTTCTACTCGTTCTTCGTCTTTCAATTCAGTTTCGAGCCCTAAAACAGCTTCCGCATTATTACTACAGCATTTGTTCCTGCCAGAACTGAATATCGATCCTTTCTTTGAAAGTGGTAGGAAAGTACTGGATTTACTGCACTGGCAGAACACTACTTTGTCGACGCCAACAAAGAGCAACAAGTGATTGAACGGTTCCGATTCGAGAACAGTGACAATAGTATCTAGATATAGATATACTTATTCATCGAATCTCTTCAGTTTGGACTAATTCAGCTAGAGCGTCCAATCAATCCAAATTCCGAAGAATCTTTCAAGAAGACCACAGTCAACTTTTCCTTCGCCATATGAAATACTCTTTCAAAGTACCTCGCTGCGCACTTTTTCTCGCCTTCTTTCGTCGAGAATGTCCGTGCTCGAGAAACCCAACTTTTTCTACATAAACAAGCTTATTACACGATTTTCCTCTGGCTGCTCGGACCAATCTAAGTGCTTAGTTGCATGGCAGTTATGGAACAGTCAGCGTTGGCTTCAAGAACTTGCCTTTTACTAATGGTTGACCGGGAGATTAAAGGGGCGACTGGAGGAAAAATATTGAGACCGATGAGTGAAAACCTCTCATGGCTGCTATTGCACGCGCGGCGGGCGTTGTGATTCAGATATGCTTCGTTAGTCTTAACCCGCTGCCATAACACCATACACTGGCAGTTACATTACAAACAGGTAATATGCATACATATCCAGTAACTTCTATAAGTTTGAGTCTGACTAAATCTCCTTCCTATAATTCTATGGCGTTCTGGTGACATCGGAGAGCGACGGGGAAGGCTGTTTAACTCGAGCGCCTGACACTCTGGATCAGCTTAGGGTCTAGCTGTGAGCACCGATATCGCATTGATTTACCCTAAGATTTCTTACCATCTCAGAATGTGTTTTCACGGTGCTAAATATCCTGTGCGTTTTTCGTGGCCTCACACGACAATCTTTGCTTAGGTGTACGCGGTTCTCGGACATAAGGTACGGTCAACGCGCACAATCACTGCACAAGTTGATTCTCAAGTCTGACAGTGAATCGATGAGACCATTCAAGCGATTCAAGTGGTTGCTTTGGAGTTGCTTCGACAGATACATTCGGTACCGAATCAATAGGTGGGTTTTGGTGACTGATTCAGCATTTTTCGAAGCGAGCGGCGAATCGAGCACTTTGACCGTCCATAATATTAGGCATGCGAGTCCGCCGAGCGACTACACGTATATTACATCTTCTGTTACATCCTCTATTGGTTCACGACTGAGGTCCTTATTTCCTCAGCGCCCGATACCCCCGATACCTGTAGCATATAGCAACTTGAAGTGGGTAGCGCAGATGTATTTAAATTTGTCTGCAGTATGTATGTATGATACTTATTTAAGTAAACGGAGCGGCGTGGGTATGAAAGCTAAATATACGATACACATTCCGACCTTTCAATAGCCAGCTCGCTCCTCTGCATTTCCATCAGGAATGAAGCTCTTGTATAAAATAGGTGGAAAGTTACGCTGATCTCCGGCCCTTGCGGTTGAGGTCAAAGCTGTGTATAGCAAGAAAACTTCTGAAAGGGGTTATCAATCACGTAGTCTTCCAACCTAACCTATCTGATAAGTATTAAGTATACTGAGTGACCATTCAAAGTTCTACCCCTTCAGGAGGAAAATTTTTGAGATCCTGTAGACTTAAATTTAGAGTTGCTGCAAGGCACGATAAACTAAGGAGTGCACGAGGAGGTAAAACACAATGACCAGCACGTTTAAGTATCGCAAACACAAGGTCGACATTCTGGGAGCATGAGCACTAGTATTGCTCCGGACGAAATGAAAATTTTCTAGAATGAAAACTAGCCAAGTTTTAAAGGCGCGCCGCGGTACGGATTTTTTTCACGTCCATAGTAATAAATGCTCACCGACTTCTACAGACGCGTGGAGATCTTTGTGATGTGTATTAAAAAGCCGCCCAAAACCATGCACATCTTCTCCGACGGCCATGTGCCGAAGCCTTGTGGTACAAGTGCTCCTTGCCTCAAGGCTTCGACTACAAGTACAAGTTACTGGACATCTCAAGAAATGGCTGCATTTCTTGGTCCCTGTTCTTCGATTCGACTCTTTCCTTTAATATGTTGGTCGTTGACCCGAGAAGTACTTGCGATATCTGTCTCGAGCCCTATGAATGGGATAATTATCTTCGGACGCCGCATGTTATCGATTGTGGTAGGCGATTTCTTGATTTCACGCTGTTGATTGAAGAATTCTGTCTGATGTACGTTTGTTCAGGGCATGTCTTCTGTGCTCAGTGAGCGTTATTAGCATCTGTATTTTTTCCTCAGTCGATCAACGATGCTTTCTAAGGTGTCTACACCAAGTCTTCCCTACTAAATGCCCAATGTGTAGGAAAGTATTCCTTCCCAGTGAAGTGCACAAGCTTCATATCGAGTGTGAGGCTAGTGACGCCCAGAAAGAAGAAGACTCGGAGATGGACCTCCTAAAACACCTGGTCTTGGCTTACGATTCTACAGAGGAAGAAATTTTGCGTCTCCGCATTCGCGTAGATGCATGGCTAGGGGCACGGGAATTTAACGAGGTGCGAGTGGAGCAGTGTACTATTTCTATAGAATATTAACTAACTTCCAAACTTTTCATCAAGCAAAGCCCTCTTCGCAGAGCTCGAGATGCGTTAGAAAATTATCAGCAGCTTAAACAAAAGAGGATGCATGACCGCAGGAAGATTAAGACTCTTGAAAAAGCAGCTCGTGAATGGGAGAAATCCTATTCTCAGGCTGCCACGCGGAAGCAAGCTGAAGCTGAGATCATGGAGCAAGCATTGCGCAGGTATGTTCTTGATAGTGCCCCTCTAGCATGCTGACTCTGTCCCTAGCCAGGTTGCAGAGCACCAAGCACAAATTACTCAACTTCGTGCTGAGATCGACAAACGCCAGTTACTGCTCGATCGTGGCAAAATCAAGAAGACAGTACCCCCGAGGCCTTTGCCCCTACCCAAGGCCCCTCTTTCCATCGCTAACCCCCTTCCAAGCCCGCCACGACTGGTTCAGATAACCACGACAAAACCCACTTGGATCACAACCTGGGATGAGACTGTTCGCATTGACAGTGGTCGACAGCCCGCAAGGTTTCCCATTTATGAGCAGGATGATGACTTTGATAGCGAGGACAACGCGGCCTATTTCACTTGTCGTACCGCTCCATATGCGTGGTTGGACGAGGATAATATTGCGGATGAGCCACTGTTACAGAGGCCAATAGCGGTTAGGAATATCTATAATTGAATACGCAGATGATCTCCGATAGCTTCAGGTTAAGATATCGGGATATTACTAAGTATCGGTGGTCCTGCTATAGGTACTTCCCTTACTCATCCTCGTCCGGATCCGTAAACTATTTATGTACTCGAAGACATTCTTGATGCTTGAAAGGGTTTGTTAGAGTCTTCTCCGTAAAGCCTGGCTTGCCGACGCCCCCACCCTTACTATATTTGATAAGTTTACAAACGAGTGAAATCCATGTTAGAGAAGAAATGTGATATCGATACAACAGTATACATGAAGTAATAATACAGTAGACGCAAAAGGATAGATAAAAATGCTCTATATAAATTAGGTAATGGATATAGAAAATGAGTATTATGTATTATAAACCAAAACAGCGACGAAAGTACAGTAGCACAGTTACGTATCTCATATGAAAGGGTAAGAGTTCTGTAGCTTGATCATCTGATATTCTATTATTTGCGCAAGTCAGTCAAGAAAGTTCGGTGATATGAAAAGTTGAAGACTTACTCATCAGAGGACTGTCCATCTGCAGCACTGACATTGTAGCCATTCCCGCTTCTAAGCCTTGCAGTAAAACATCACGATCAACTTGACTGGACGTATTGATGATTCCTAGGTCATTTAGGTCCCAATCGCCGAGCACTTCCATCCCCGCTAGCTCATCGCCAAATACGCTGCAGGCCATGGCGCAAAGTGTACCCGAAATTGGATGCAGGTGGGGTGAGCCCAGTTGGTTCATCCCACTAAGAGTATCTATGATACACCGAGCTGTGCTAATACAGCGCTGCAACGCATCGGCAACCCCGCAGGACGCCAGGATCTTCTGCACCTGCATGTAAGCGCAGGATACCAAGAGATGGGTGAGGACGGGATTGGATGAAGATGGGTGAACAAAAGAATGCCCAGGGGAGGAAGGAAGGAAGGAAGACTTTACTAAGCTTCCATCGGAAGGAGCAAGCGAGGCGTGAAAACGAGTGATAAGACCTTCAAACCAGACACAGTCGTTCTGGAAAGTTGTATAAGCATCCGAGTCGAGACCTAAGGAGCCATAAATATCTCTAAGCATATCAGAATAAAATAAACAAACTTACCGCGCTTGAATTTATCGGTCATTCCAGTCACAAAATATAGCAGCACTACGGCTTTGGCGTAGGAACTCAAATCGAAAGCAGGTTCAGTTTGTGCATGCGAGCCCAGATCTCGAATGAATTGGTCTATCGTCGAATGACCAAACATTCCATCGTCGTATAAGCCCTGTACGCGCAGCCGGGTTAGCAATTGGACCAAGAAAAATATAGTATAATTCTCACAAATTCGTATTCGCATGGCCAAGGAGTATCGACCTCCACGCAAGGATTATCGAGCCTAGCGAAACAGTTTGAGGAGTTCCCCAGGGTGATTGAAAGGAGTCTATGAAGACAAAATACCGCCCAGAAACCGTTGATACGTTCGCCTTCTTCTATCACATCCTGCGGTGGAGGGAGATATATTTCAGTCTCCATGAGAACGCTCACCACCGGCGATGAAAAAACTCTATCAGACCGGATGTGGTGTAGGCCTGCGGACTGTGAAAGCGAAACCGCTCCGTTGAGATGGAACTCGGCTTCTAGAAGTTGATTTTTGCGGAAGAAATACGTGGAGAGTAGAACTTCAGCCTGGATCGTGTGCATGATTTGGGCAGTGGAATGAATAGCACTGGGAATCTCGACAGAGACTTGCTGAAGGGCTCGGTTAAGGAAAACAGACTCGTTTGAACGAAGGGCATCGACCGGAGAGAGGTGGGCCCCCCATAGATAAATTGTGTTGAGTAGGGCAGCAGACGGCCTTGAGGTGTCCCCAAAGGGAGCCTTAAGTAGCGCGGCGGATTTGAAGCGCTCAATGTGCAGGAAGAATCCAAATTGTGCGGCGGAAGGAAGGAAGTTGTTTAACCTGTTATGTGTAAGATAGATTGTTTGTTGCTCGGAATTAGCACTTACAGCATGGTGATAATAGATATCGAAGGCTCCTAATATGAAGAAAGTCAAAAATAAGCCCCGCTTCTGTTGGCAATCGGTCCTTGTAATAACTTACTGGAAAGCCAAGTAACGGGTCATAACTAGTAGAGCGAGAAGTGCTGGAGTGATCTATATATCGTGTGCAGCATATGTGAATGTCCAATAGGAAGCTTGACACTATACTTACCAGAGTTGGAACGAGTTGGCGGCCCCGGTACCGAGAACAAACCCTCTGCATCCGTAGTAAAGTAAGAGTCCACGGCACTTCCGGTCCTTTCGGGGCTTTCTAGTTCCCGAACGCGCGCTTTGAGACGAGTAACTCTCTGCTCCAGCTCTTTCATCCTGGAGGGTTCGCCAGTGTACTCGCACTCTTCGTCGCGACGCGTACATGACCCGCAAATTGGTCTAACGCCGTTGCATTTCTAATATGAGATTGATTGTGAATACGATGCACTTTGAGTCCAATTTATGCTTACTATTTTGTGAAATCTGGTAGATTCACCGTGAATATAGAGAACAAAGGAAAAAGAAAAAGCTTACCTGCAATTCAAACACGCTTTTCCTCTTCGTAGTTGTTTAGAGGGCTCCTTGAAGACAAATTTTTTGGGAGTAGGAGAGGATCCTGAAGGCATTTTGTCTACGGAGGAGCTGATTTGTGAGTGTTTCAACCATGGTCGGAACGAACCAGTTGATGTTATATAGAAGATTGGCGCGCATCTGTCCAGACACTTCCTGTTTTGGGGGAAAATCATGATGGTAAACACGTGTCCATCCATCGACCGAACTGACCAAGCCTTTTACAAAGGTTTCCATTGAAAACAGCTTTGACGCGGTGCGATGGCCATCGCGGATTGTACAATGACTGACCAATGAGCTCTGCTATTCAGAATTCGTGTGCTATTCAAAGTTCGTAATTTTAGTGTAAGCAGCTTCTCGGACTAGGCTTTTCACAATCCTCCGATTCCTCAAGACGTTAAGATTTCTTCTCTCTGACCTTATCTTCCACCGGACGGAGGCCAAGAATCTGCAAAGGCTGTACATTAAGCATATACTAGTCGTTTTACTCGGTCGGGGGTATACAACATATCTACAAGAAGTTTGTTTCATTGCATGACCGTCGCACGATGACGGCGGCGCCGCGGCTGTTTAGTACGGTTCGCATCTTTTCTAGATCTTTCTGTACATATTGCCTCACCGAGTCTCCCTTATGCTGTGCGTCGCCTATATATTTTGAATGTTATTGATGGCGCTCGTATTCACAGAATAATTCGTCGTTCCTGATCCTCCGTTATGCACGGTCTCCATCATAATCCAGAACTTGCGGCTCGTATATCAGTGATGTTAATTCGCAAATTCCTGCAAGGAATGCTCCGTTCAATGCTGCATGTGCTCTCAAATAAGGCTCGTAAAGGCACTTGAGGCTTGAGGCTAGATAGGCTAAGTCAAAAGCCCAAGACCAAGTAGTGAGATGCATCAACGGATCAAGGGGCATTCATAAATAAATGGTAACGAGCCTGCAGAATGGGGTACTTAATACTACGTCCTATTCGGAATATTGATATCCAATTAAGGGGTTGGAGTACCCACTGTCAACCTTCTACATACACTGTCCATGAACTTGCGGAGAGGTCGTAGAGAGTAGCAATACGTATGACTACATTGTAAATGCGCCAAAGTAAATAGGCATTAATGCACTCCATATATACGCTATTTGCGGATTTGGAAAATATAATCGCGTCTTCACATGTCAAAGTGGGGAAGAATACCTCAGCTGCACATACGTACACAAGAGCGCTCAGGTTTGATTTTGCTCTTGCCAAAAAGTGCTTCACATAATTTTGAGCCGAGTGCCGACAGAATTTGAGCCGGGCGCCGACAGAAATGGGTGTATGTGGTCTCGGTGAAATTGCAGCTGCAAGGGGATATTAAGCGCTGAACGACAGGGGTCTATAAACAGAATGTCAGTGTTCTGGTGCGTTTCAATCTAGTTTCTGTCATGTACATACTGTAATATGTATATCTCAAACGAGAAGTCTCAGTGTCTCCTAACTATCGCGGTTGCATATTTGCGATAAGCATTTATTAGTAGCTAGAGCCGCCCAGGTTAACTGGTGCATATGACTCTATCTACTTACATACTTCTTTACGGAGATCGCTACTAGGATTGCACCGTTACACCGCAAAGCTCTCCCTGCATTCCGAGATCGCCATGATAGACAACTGATCTATTCTATTATGATAATGATAGATCGACCGTAGATTGTCTCTACGCTGGTAACGATTTTCTAACAAGTTCTCAAAGCGCTGATCCTGCTCGGTGGAGAAAACTCGAAGGGCACCATGACCATTCAAATGCGGTCCTCGAGCTTGGGATTGACATCTCTGAATTCAATAAAATCCATGGAGTCCGCTCTAAATGAATCAAGTCACCTTCCTCCAAAATTTGACCCACGCGAAAACCGTAGTGAAAACCCACCGATAGCTTCAATTCCGACTAGGGAGAAAAAGCGTCGTAAGTTAGAATGATAATAGAAACTGCATGTGCTTGCGTATGCGCAGCATAATCTATCAATCGTAGCAAGTATTGTTACAGTCAGCATGCCGAGGAACAAGCATAGTGACCGAACCCAAGTCACTGGCATCTATCACCCAACGACTTATAGGAATTTTTGAATAGTCTTACCGATTCAAGTAGCTAAGAGTAGACTAGAACCCCCATAGTGATTAATGGTACCAGATAAGTAAATAGAAGGAAGACAAACCCGTAAAATCTACTGCGTGTATCTGAGAATAAATGTCGGAGCGTGCGCGTGAGGACGCATTGGAGATATCTCGCAGCTGGAGATCGCCGCCATTGAAGAAAAAAAGGTCTCATGTCCCAATAATATCCAACAGAGTCCAAACTTATAAGAGATGCTACGTAGTAGCCTCATGCTTCGCGGCGTCTCCAGAGTATTCTGTTGAGGATCTGATTTTCAGTGCTTACCCAATCGCGAGATTCATGCGCTCCATTTTACTGAGGGAACGAGCTACTCAGCAGAAGCAAGCTCGGCACATCCCAAACTACAACACGGCAGGGAATTGCTAAAATCTGGCAGATATATATTTTACAATGTAAGAGAACTTGACTGTCAATGACTGAACGAAAATATACATATCTCCATTCGCATGAATCCACCTAGGAAATTCTGTGGCAAGAGCTTTAAAATTTTTGTCTAGTAGTAGTTGGCCAGGCTGAGGAGATACTCTGAGTCGGTTTCAACTTCAACGAGATGACAGGCGCCTGCGCGGCTAACCAGGTGCCACGACAGCGGCAGGCAAAAAAGCATTGGAATCTTTTGACCAGCAAGGTTCTTTTTTCACTCCTGCTCTCTCCCTCTTCAAGACCGACAAAAATGGTGAATATTCAGCTTCTGAACTATACGTTGAAACTTCGTGGATGATCTGGTGGTGTTTTGGAAGATTTGACTGGGTTAAGAGGTTTAAATCGGTGGATTGCGTTCGCTAGGCGTGGATGACTTTTGCTGGAAAGAATTTTTACATCTTGACCTTGTCGCTATCGTTTGAGCGCTTTCCCGATATTAACACGAAATCTTTATTTTAGGCCCCCAAAAAAGTCAAAGTTCAAAAGGAAGAAAACACCGTCTCGCTCGGTCCCCAAGTCGCGGAAGGAGAGCTCGTGTTCGGTGTCGCCAGGATCTTCGCCTCGTTCAATGATACCTTTGTCCACGTCACTGATCTTTCGGGCAAGGAAACCATTTCTCGTATTACGGGTGCGTGTACCGTTATGCCTTGTTGTGTGTATTGTATCCTGATTTTGTTCTTTTGTAGGCGGAATGAAAGTCAAAGCCGATCGTGACGAATCATCTCCTTACGCTGCGATGTTGGCTGCGCAAGACGTCGCTACTCGCTGCAAGGAAGTCGGCATTACCGCTCTCCATGTCAAGATCCGTGCCACTGGAGGAACAGGAACCAAGACTCCTGGTCCTGGTGCACAGAGTGCCCTTCGTGCCCTCGCTCGTGCCGGCATGCGTATCGGCAGAATCGAGGATGTTACTCCCGTCCCCACTGACTCTACCCGTCGCAAGGTGCGTTTTTGTTTTTTCGTTGGCGAGAATGATTTCTGATTTCTCATCTAGGGTGGTCGTCGTGGTCGTCGTCTGTGATCTGCCACTTTTTGTATGGTCACAGTTTCTGAAGGCTTCACATCGTACGGATATGATTATGTTGCTTATGGTGTAGAATCCTTTTCAAAATACATTGTCGCCGCTCGACGCGCAGCAGTGCTTTATTGACCTGCCCCGCGGTCGTCCACCCCCCATTTTGTGTGAAGCAAAGTTGTGACTGAAGTTTTGACTGCTGAATGGAATTTTGCGGCAGATTTTTGCGTCGTAGTGCGCGCGCGACGTCATAAGCTGTGATAACAGGAGAGGTGCAGCGCAGGAGCTGGTCTAGCTCCCCATTTCGATTCCTCTATTATGTAGAGTGCATTCAGCATCATACTTTTGTATTTGGAAAGCGATGAAGCTGGAGATATAGCCCAAGCTGCATGCTGCTGTACATACAAGGGCCTCGCAAAGCCTACAGGCTACGTTGAGGGTTTTCAATGAATAGACAGCGGCCTGAGCCTCCCCTTCTGCGATCCAAACTGCGGTATACTTACCTGTACCTGGTGGTAGTCACCAAGCTAGGTTCGTAGAGAACCACACGAAGTTCTAACTGTTCGGTTCCCAAAGTTCGTGGAGTTGTACCTTTCACCTAGTCTACTGGAGAGAATGTGACATGATGTGACGTCGGGCGCGTCCGTGACGACAGGTTGTATTGACGTCCTTTGACGTCGGTCGGATCTTATCCCTCAACCACATCCTGGACGAGCTGGCTCTGCCATCCCTCTCACGAATATTACCCTGCTCTCAATCTTCCAAGGCTAACAAGCAGCCTCCATGACGTCCATCATACGTTTGGCGCGTCGTTCCTCTCTACGTGGCATTGGACGCAATATTGCTACAGTGGCCACGCCTTTAGTTATTGGACTTCGGCGGGAAGACCCTTCTCGTATCTGGGAACGTCGTGTTCCACTGACGCCGCAAAGTATCCGCAATCTCGTAGAGAGCGGCCAGGTCGAATTCCATGTCCAACCCTGCTCTCGTCGTATATTTACCGACGCTGAATACGTCGAAATGGGAGCGACGATTGACTCGGACCTGAGTAAGGCACATATTATCCTGGGTATCAAAGAGCCCAGAGTGGAAGAAATATTGGTTGATCCAGTCCCATTGCATGGTATAATGCGCCCTCGAACATATATGATGTTCTCCCATACTGCAAAGGGCCAGGAGTATAATATGCCTTTACTCGACAAGTTCTTATCATCCAAACCTGATAACACCCTTCTCCCAACTCTAATTGACTATGAACTCCTCACTGACGATCAAGGCAAACGGACTCTTGCTTTTGGTTTTCACGCCGGCCTCGCTGGGACCTTGCTTTCCCTTCACACCCTGGGTCAGTATCACCTAGAGAAATTTGGCATGGCGACACCGTTTTTGTACACGCCGCTGCCTCAGAGTATGCCGGGCTTGCAAGAGTTACGGAAAGCTTTGAGGAGTGTTGGTGAAAGGATACAGAAATTTGGTACCGGTGAACAAATGGGACCGTGTATTATTGGCGTTACGGGGTGAGTATCTAGATTCTTTATACGACCTATCTAACCTTGCCTCACAGCTCAGGGAACGTCGCGTGCGGTTGCTTATCTATGCTTGACGAACTTCCTGTCGAAATGGTTCGCGTCGACGAACTCGAGGATCTCGTTCTACGACGGACCTTCAGAGGAGGCGAAGCAAGTTTGAAGAAAGTATATGTGGTTAATCCATTGCCCGGAGAATACCTCATGAGGATCGACGAACCAAAGTCTCAATCTTTCTCCCGTAGCCACTACTACGCCAATCCCTCCTCCTACGACTCTGCATTCCCTACTCTCATCGCACCGTACCTCACCCTCCTTCTCAACGGAGCTGGGTGGGCACCCGGGTTCCCCAGGTTGATGAGTGATAAGGGGCTGAGAGCTGGCGTAGAAAAGGTACGGCAGATGGGATTAGGGAGATTCGGCGTTGTAGGTGATATTAGTTGTGATCCTTATGTAGAGTGTTTCCTTTCTTCCTTCTTTTCGCTCTAACCAAAATTGATAGGGTGGCCTTGAATTCCTCACGCATGCGACTACGTTGAGCGAACCGTATTACAAGCTCAAGGTCGACACCCACGAGCTATGGATTCAATCCGTCGATATCCTCCCTGCTTCCCTTCCCCTTGACGCGTCCACGCATTTTTCACAGGGCTTGGTTGGGTTGGGGTACTTGGAAGGCCTCATTAGGAGGTATTTGGAACCCATATCCACGTCGGCACGGTCTCCAGTCAATTCGCCGGCCTTGGTATCTCAGAAAGTAGAGGATACTCTCCATCGAGCGACGATTGCTTCCTCTGGGCAACTTTTTGGGAGATTCGCTAGTGTCCAAGATGGAGGTTTAGCGGGCAAGGTCGAAGCGTATAGGGCTGGATTGCTTGCGCACGCTAGTGCGAATGCGAGCTCCGCTGGTAAACCTGGCTTTGGGTTCGTGTCTGGATATGAGTCCAACTCGCAGCATGTTTCACAGACACGATCCATGTCTAGTGGCAGTGCTACTAATCCTACATCCTCATCTCTCATTCCGCCAACCCCTCGTACTCCGAAAAAACGAATTCTTCTCCTTGGCTCCGGAATGGTCGCTGGGCCTGCCGTGCTATTTATGGGTCGACGGCCTGATGTGGACCTACTCATAGCGAGTAACGATGGAGGGGAGTTGGAAGCCTTGGCGCACTCTCAGGGTTATAAGATGGAAAATTCAAAGGCGGAGTCGGGTATTGAATTCCGACAAGTTGATGTTGGAGATGAGTCTCAGAGGAATGAAGGAGGAGAGGTCAGGGAGATGATTAGAGGAGTTGACGTTGTTATTAGGTATGTGTTTTTGTGTTCTTTGGCACTCTTGTCTCTTCAGTCGATTGAACTAACTGCCTTGTTCTCACTCTCACTCTCTAGTCTCCTCCCCGTATCGCTCCATGTCCGCATCGCCGAGCTCTGCATTGAGGAAGGGAAACATCTCGTCACGGCGTCATATATTTCTCCTGAAATGAGGGCGTTGAATGATCGGTGAGTTCTTAATTCGTAGTACTAACTACATTGCTCACACATATAACAGCGCAATCGCAGCAAACGTCCTGCTACTCAACGAAATCGGTCTAGACCCAGGAATTGACCACTGTTCAGCTATATCTCTTTTGGAGCGCATCAAGTCCGAGTCCGGAGGAAAGAAGCAAATAAAGTCTTTTGTGAGCTTTTGTGGAGGGTTGCCTGCGCCCGACTTACTTCAGGGAGACTTGGACAGACATGGATACCCCTCCGCTGGGCCCCTCTTGTACAAATTCAGTTGGAGCCCTCGAGGAGTGTTGACCGCAGCGTTGAATGGCGCGCGATATAGGCTTGGGGGAGAGGAGGTTGTTGTCCCTGGAGTCGGCATAGATGCTCCCTCTTCCAATTCTACGTCTGCCGGTGGGGAGCTACTGAAAAACGGCTTCCCGAGGTTGACTTTAGTGGTGGGGTTGTGCATGACGAAAGGTTGAAAGCGATGACTGGGATGTTGGAGGGATTACCAAATAGGAATTCGGTGCCGTATGCGGATATGTATGGGCTACAAAGTCAGGATATGAGGACCTTGTTGAGGGGTACGCTACGGTTCGTTGTATTTATTTTGGTTGTGCTTTGCACTTTGCCTCATTTATCTCCCGTTTTATCCAGCTACAAAGGCTTTTCCTCCCTCCTCTCCTTCTTCCACCAGATGGGGATGATGCAAACCTCTCCGTCGATCCACTTTGACTTTCTGGACACCACCGACCCAAATGATGACGACAAGGGAGCTAATCTCGAAGAAGCATGGTTAAATTATTATGAGAAGGTGTCACAAATCCCGATTGACAGGGTTTTATTCGAAACCTCTCCCTTTGCCAAATTCGTGGACATGAAACTACTCCCTGGCTATGACTCTGACAAGGTCGACGCGTATAAGTTCAACCATGAACACGCAAAGGCCCTAGGGTGGCTGCTGGACTCTCGAACAGGAACAAAGATGAATATTCAGAAAGGACAACGATGGTGGGGTCTCCCCGCTCTCGATCCTATCCACTGCGCCCCTCTTGACTTATTCGCAAAACTTCTAGCACACAAGCTCCGATACGGGAAAAACGAGAGAGATATGGTAGTTTTGGTGCATGAGGTTATCACTTCAGTGTGAAGATTCGGAGGACGAAGAAATTCACACGTCCTCGCTTGTCGTCTATGGCTCTGGCTATTCATCAGCTATGGCGCGTTCGGTCGGTATACCTGTGGCGATTGCGGCTCTGGCGGTGCTTGATGGGGCAGTAGAACCCCTTTATAGTGCGATTCCGATTCGAGGTGTTCATGGCCCTGGACATGCATCGATCCGGGAATGTGTCTTGAAAGGGATGGAGCAGGCTGATATTGGTATGAAAGAGGGTGTGAGGAGGGTTAAGGTCGGGGATGGGAGTAGTCTGGAGGCCAAGTTGGTTGCCGGGAGACAGAGGAGAGCCCGGGCGATGTAGTGTATGAGCATGGACTTTTTTCATGAAGGAAGGAACGAAGGACGTTTACAGCGCTGTAATGTTGTCTCTGTAACAAACTATCTATTAAAGTATCGACTCATCAAAGTGGACTATACATACTCTGTAAAATTCTGTGATTATGCAGCCTTATTTATTAACCGTGATCGCTTTCTCGTAGACTGACCAGTGTCGTTTCCACCAGCAACATCCATTACTATTGGGTACCTATTAGTGGGCCACCTAAGCATATTCTAAGTTATTTCGTGACACTATTGGAATGTGTGCATGCATTATGGTGTTGAGGTTGTGTGCACATATCTTCTGGAGAAGCTGAGCATAATTTTGAAGGAATTGGAAGTGTACTGTAACTCAATGCGATATGAATAATTTAATTAAGAAAACACCTAGCATGTTTGAACTGGACACCAATTAGTGCTGGTCTATCCTTGGTCTATTGTATCATAACAAGGCTCAGTTTTAAAAAAGCGATTCCGAGTTTGAAATTTTCCGGTCATACATAGTTGAATAGATTGGGTCGCTTAACATAAAATTGTTGACAAGTTAGAAACAGTTGCAAACAACCCAGTCATGTACAATTTCGAGTACTAAGCTCCGTGTGGATTTCTTGGAGTCGTTTGAGTTCGGGAAAAAAGCCTGCTTTTTCTGCTACAGCTGAGGTCCGTACACGACTAGATACGCAGGACGAATGGCATCGTTGCGATAAACCACAGTCTCCTCGTAGTTGAGGTCGACTCCGGGAAGGCCTATGACCTATTTATACAAATCAATTAGTGGATCCTTCGACCAGAGAGCAGGACAGTAGACGTGCTGAGTGATAACCCGCAGGTGGCTGGTTCACGTAAGTTGCATTGTGGCGGCGATTGTGAGGCCTGCCCACTACGACCCGATTGAGCAGTAGCACTCGCGTAGTGTTACGAGACACGTATTTTGAGCCATAACCATCGTGCCTCTTCGGAGAAAAGTTAGTAACTTGCTAATTAATCGGAGAATGAATGTGCCTACTGGATGAACAAGCCGTCGTGTAGATTCCGGTACCGAATCTGAGCAAATGTCACCATAAGAGAAGCCTTAGCGGAAACGATCTACGTACCTTTTGAAACGAATGTGCGCTCCCTGTTAACCAGTGGTAAGATACGAATCAAATATAGAGCTCCTTTGTAAAGACTTGCCGCATTTTCCAACATCAAAAGATCCTCGAATGATATTACACAACGCACATTCCGGTGAATTGCATAAGAGCACTTTATTGCTATCCTTCTCCGAGTGTACACGAGCGTCGAGTACCATGGAAATACAGCTGCTCGTTGGCTCCCTTCTTGAATCTAGAAAGGAGGTTGAATGCTTGGACTTGTGATCTTCACAACGAAGACAGTCAGTACAAAAAGTGTTATATAGAAAATATATATATCGACTCACTTGTAATTCGTATACAGTTCAAGACTCTCATCAGAGGAAAGGATCTTGAATACTGCACGAATTTCATGCTTGGGTTTATTTGGATGACGCCAGCCCTTCAAAAATAGTTTTTCGACTACAGACGCGTAAATATCATTGTGTCGGGAGCAGCGAGGGCTATGTGAGCATACCTTGGGCAAATTTGGGATCGGAAGATTCTAGAGGAAGTATCCGGGCATATCTTTTGCGATGGTGATTTTCAGGGTGATTGAGACTGAATCCGTCAATGGCCGTTATTAGTGTAGAAGAGGAGTCAGGTTCACTGGGGAACTGAGTCATGCCAAGAGAAACGCGTCGAGGGGTAAAGTGAGATGTTCAAAGGTGTTTATAGACACCTAGACGGTTAGACCAAGAGGAGGGTTTTTTTTGGAGGTATTGAGGCTGGCTAAAGAGGTTTGTCGATACGATGACGAGCCCTGCAGCTACGGTGAGCTTTCCACTTGCTGGTAGTTCGGTACAGGACGAACGCATGCAAAGTCCTTTATAAGTACTCCAAAGAGTGTATTAAAACGGAACCGGATAGCAATTTTAATCGGTAGTTCTAAGTTCTATGCAATGCTGTGGGGCGTAAACCCTAGCATGAGAGAGCTGGTCCAGCGAAATAAAGGCGCATATACTTATGCCTCGACCGTGCTTCCTGTGTGAAAGACACGCTGGGAATAGGCCTAGTACATTGTCCTCTCCTCCAAAACTGTATCAGTTGTAAGTAAAAGAATGAATAAAAGAATAGAGTGATTTTTGTATGTAATTATCACGAACCGAATAATAAGGAAGCAATGGAAGTGAATCCGGGACTCGGGAATTTAAGTGTCCGATAAGGGATGGAAGTACGGGGAGTTCTACCTGGCGAGCAGCCCTTCCACATTAGTATCGCGAGGAGAAAGTAGATATGGCGAAGATTACACACCTCGTACTGTCAACATTGTATCTTACGTTTGCGCATAGAGAACTTTACGAGAAACATGTACACGACGCGGCGTTTAGTTCATTATTTAAACAGAACATCTCAGAAATGCAGGAGACGCGACGAAACACTTGTACACAGCGCAGGATAAAACTTTACAAAGACATACGATACACATCTGAAGGTTGTTTTCTTGAAGATTTCGCTAACTTCAAGCTGCGCAGATGACCATGACGAGCCGAAGAGCCATGACCCCTAAGCTTGCGTAGTATGATCTCTCTGTCTCGCCGAGCTACATATATATGTATCAAACACGCGAAAAGTACAAGCCATCCCTCATCGTGCATCGGGATGCTACGGGAGACTATCAGGATGCGACTTTCCTCATTTTATGTTCGATTTACAAAGCCATTGGCAATCGTGACTCGGAATTCGAGTCGAGTTGGTACACAGATTCTCCAACGCAATTATGTCTTTCGAACTAGATCATATGCCAGACTCATGTCCAGCATGCGCTTCAAAATCATTCCGAAGTCGGTTTCGAATAACCGGAATACCACAACGTCTCCTGCCGATTCAAGTGAAACTGCCCAGATAACGTATAGAGTCGGAGGAACACCGTCGGCGTACGAAGCATATTGCCGATATTTCGGAAGGTAGCAAAGACAGCCAAGAAGGAGGGAAGTAAGAAGGACCCCAACGCAGTCCTATGGAGAATTGGGTTTGTATGTATAACTTGTATTTGATATATAAATTATATACTGTATTTGATAGGTCAAAGCTGGAATTATGAACTTATAATTAATTAACGACATCAATCAAAGTCCTGTTTCTTTTTTTTTTGAATCACCTTTGGAACAACTTTACTTATTTCATACTTGGGTTACTCTAGGCGAAGAGGTTTGAGCGAATTCTATCAGGTTCAAACCCAGGCAAGCGCAAATTTTATTGAAAGTCTACATAGCTATGAAAAATAATATCCCACCCGGAAGACCTCATACACATAAGAGAGTTGGTCGTAGTTTTCATGAAACCGGCAGTGGAAAAACCCAACTCGAATGGTTGTGAGACAAACCTTTTGCTCAAAAAAGTCTGTTTTTGCTTCGATTCAGCTTCTTTGCAATGTAAACCGGGGACCTTGATGCTCTTATTCAAAATAGACTGACCCAAGACTAGCCACTTATGTTACTTAAAGGATTTCAATGTATTACAGAAGTTAAATAGAAGCAACAAAAGCACCTACATGCTGACAACGCCATCGTTAACAACTATGCTTCGTACATAACGAGAAAAGACGGTCGAATAGCATCATTAGTGTAGACAACCAACTCATCGTAGTTCAAGCTTCCACCTTTTTCTGCGAGTACCTGTAAAATCATTAGTTTATTTTCCAAAAGATCCATAATGCATGGTAAAGAACACACCGAATCGTATCCTCGAGGAGGTGCAGTGAGCGATACGTTATCTTGTAAAAGCTTGCATCCTTTCCCAACTCGAGGCATTTTAGAATATCAAGGGAAGTAAATTTGACAAGCCTTACCTACGACCCTGTTCAACAGGATCGCTTTGAGCGAGCAGCGGCATTCATTGTGCGAGTAGTCGTTTGACCTATTCGAAGCATTGTAGAATTTTAGGGGAAGTAAATTTGACAAACCTTACTTGGATGAGGTCGACGATGTATAAATCCCCTTACCAAACCTATATTCTTTAGTAAGTGACGGGAAACGCCAAGGTAGTAGAAAATAAACCATACCTTCCCCACCCGGTTTTTTTCCCAAAGAGGCTCAAATCAAACGACGTCTTCACAATACAGCACAACGAGCAGGTCTTTGAGTCACAAAACTGTGTCTGTCCCTTGTCACCGAGATGGCACTCGCGCTTCGTACCGTGCCATCGTCGATTTTCGTTTCCTGCACTCCGACCAGCGGGGATAAATTGTCCTCGTGCTTCAACGGCGGCTTTGTATGTATTGTACGCTGCGAGAGATGTTTGCGGAGAGACGATCTTGTATACACGCTTTACTGAAGGACATTGTCCAGGATGCCGCCAAGAAGCCTTGAATTGATCCGAAACTAACATGCATTTAGGGAGGGAAGAGGTCAAGCAGGTCCATCATATCTCACCATTCTTGAAAGTATCATGTCCTGCAGGTACTTCCAATATCATTGGCCCTTTCATCTCTGCATTGTCTGCGCATGCCTTGCCGCAAAAGTGCGAATTACTCTGCCTGGCGTTTGTTAGACACATGAGGCATAGTGTCTCTCCGAACCTGCGATAGTATAAAAATCAGTTCAAGTAATGCAGTTGAACTTAACATACGTCTTGTGGGATAACGAGCAATAGTCTCCACACATCCCGTCTTTGTTAACATGAGTTGGTTTCGAACATCCAGGCGCTTGACAAGTCCCTGATGCTTTGTTTAAGATTTCGACAGAATCAATCAGTGTAACTTTAGATCTACCTTTTGGGTTTCCGCCAGGATGCGTGCTCGAGATAGCATTCTTAGCGCAAGCTTTGCTGCAGAAAGGGTGTCCCGAAAACCTGGGTCGATTGTGGCAGAACTATGAAATCGCGAGTATCAGGCAAAGAGAGACGAGTAGATAGGCACATGCATACATCACAAGTTCCAGGAGTTAGGGAACCGCTATTATGATGTCCACTAAACGCTTTTTGGCTTCCGTTTACTTTTGCATTTGAAGCACAGCTTTTGGAACAATACGAATGTGTTGTAACTCCGTCGATGTACTTGGGTTTCATGTGACAATGCTAATCCCATCCTCCAAGTTAGCATTTAGAAAATCATAAATCACGGTAGGATGACCTCGCATAGAGAGGAGCCACTTGAGCTCGCCGGAGGTGTGGTTCCTGGTCCTGGTCCTTGCTTTGATGCTGTCTGACTATTGGCCTGGCTCCCATTACTCCCGCTACCTCCGGATCCAGATCCGGGGAGGGCAATGGAAAGCGTAGTAGCTGTAGGTGCTGGAGCGGAAGGAGTAGTATTAACCTTTGTCGTCGGCTGGGATTTGGTTCGTCCGGGATAATGTAGTAGGGAGAGTGCAAATGGGATGTGAGATGCAACGGAAGCAGCCATGACTGTAGTTTTAATGCTGAAATATGCCTGGCTATACCTGCTAGTCTTGGCGTTGGTGAGGTGGAGAAAGTTCGAGCTGATAGTCGGTGGGAGTGCAAAGTTGAGTGCTGAGGATGATATTTAAATCTGACTATACATTAAACACTCGTTAAACGCGTTTAGCCAGGGATAGCAGGGATACATGGGAAACCTGGATGCGCGGTGAACGCTCGTATAAAACGCGAAAAGGGCGTGGAGGGCATACGAGACCAAGATGGCTTTATACTGTAATCCTTAATTATGTTAAATCGTCGGTACTTACATCCTTCAATTGACCTACTAGTAACGTCCTGATGGGTCTTTGGTGGTAACACCAGTCGAAAGTAAAATTCAAGTCGTAGAGGGACTGGGAGTAGTACTATCCTGGCGAAGAATTAAGTCTGGTAACCCCAAGAAAATTCCGGAGCTACGATCGCTACACGTTCCTCGCGAGTATATTGATCTACTAGACATTGAAGATTTACCTTAAACAGAAAGGATGATCAGTAAGTGAGGAACGAGCGTATACAAAGAAGAGCAGGTTCTAGCACTCCACATATGAATAAATACGCGGAATATTAAATATAGATAAAGTTAACAGGAAATATCCATAAGTTAGAAAAGTCGTTTGCAAGCAAGAGCTTAAACAGCTAGCGGTGTTTTGAACAAGGCCGAGAACACTTTCGAGTAACTCCGTACGGATTTCTGGGAGTCATGTGAGTTTGGAAATAAACCCTGCTTTTTCTGCTCCAGCCGAGGTTCATACACGACCAGATACGCCGGACGAATGGCATCGTTGCGATAAACCACGGTCTCCTCGTAGTTGAGGTCGACTCCGGGAAGGCCTACGACCTATTTATACAAATCAATTAGCAGATCCTTCGACCAAATTAAAGAGCAAGACGATCTGTAGACATACCGAGTGATGGCCCGAAGGTGGCTGGTTCATGTGAGTTGCATTGTGGCGGCGATTGTGAGGCCTGCCCACTACGACCCGATTGAGCAGTAACACTCTGCTGTTACGAGATGCGGTTTTTGAGCCAGCATACTGCTGTCTTGATTGTCCGACAGAATAGTAGTCATCTGCTTCTTCGGAGAAAGTCAGTAACTTGCTAATTAATGGAGAACAAATGTGCCTACTGGATGAACAAGCCGTCGTGTAGATTCCGGTACCGAATCTGAGCAAATGTCACCATAAGAGAAACCTTAGCGTAAACGATCCACGTACCTTTTAAACGAATGTGCGTTCCCTGTTAACCAGTGGTAAGATACGAATCAAATATAGAGCTCCTTTGTAAAGACTTGCCGCATTTTCCAACATCAAAAGATCCTCGAATGATACTACACAACACACATTCCGGTGAATTGCATAGGAGCACTTTATTGCTATCCTGTCCGAGTGCACACGAGCGTCGAGTGCCATGGAAATACAGCTGCTCGTTGGCTCCCTTCTTGAATCTAGAAAGGAGGTTGAATGCTTGAACTTGTGATCTTCACAACGGAGACAGTCAGTACATAAAGTCTTACATAGAAAAAATACACAGCTCACTTGTAATTCGTATATAGTTCAAGGCTCTCATCAGAGGAAAGGACCTTGAATACTGCACGAATATCCTGCTTGGGTTTATTTGGATGACACCAGCCCTTCAAAAATAGTTTTTCGACTACAGACGCGTAAATATCATCGTGTCGGCAGCAGGGGAGGGCTATGTGAGCACACCTTGGGCAAATTTGGGATCTGAAGATTCCAGAGGAAGTATCCGAGCATATCTTTTGCGATGGTGATTATCAGGGTGATTGAGACTGTATTCGTCGATGGCCATTATTAGTATCGCGGGGACAAAGTAGATATGGCGAAGATTACACACCTCAGAATTTAAACATTGTATCGTAGTTTTTGTTTGCGCATAGAGAACGATACGGTGTCTGTGAAACACATGTACACGACGCGTTTAGTTCATTAAACAGAACATGCTGGAGACGCGACGAAACACTTGTGCACAGCCGCAGGATGAAACTTTCACAAGGGCATGCAATCACTTGTGCCCGCCCTCGCTATGACTAGAATCGAGGACGTTTCTAAAAAGATTTTCCAGCCCCCAACCAAGGATGTTAAGTTGAAGGTATGAGATGATGCAGAACGGCGCTAAAATTAGCGCTTAGCTCACCAATGTTCTCTTCCAGTCTCACAGTCACCGAGCTTTAATATATCGAACACGCGAAAAACAAGCCAACCCTCATAAAACCCCGGTACCATGCGTTAAGATGCGGCTTTCCTCATTTTTGGCAGCAAGATTGGATTTACAAAACCATTGACAATGACTCGGAATGAGTCGAATCGGAAAGCGGTACCACAGTTAAAGCGCCAAATACTCCTATATTATCTTCTTTCGTCCTTCTGCATCCTTGCATCCGCAATTTTGTCTTTCGAAGCTGGATCATACGCCAGACTCATGTCCAGCATGCCTTCTAGAGTCATTGCTCCAGCTGGGCTTCACAAGCATCCCGGAGGCAGTTCGAATAACTCGAGTACCACAGCATCTCCTGCCGCTCCTTCAGGTGAAACGCCCAGAGAATACGGTGTAGAGTCGGAGGAACGCCATCGGAGCACGAAGCATATCCTTGATAATGCCGATAATCCTGAGGGTGGCAAAGAAAGCCAAGCAGAATTGAAAGCAGACGGTACGAGTACCTCCTCTAAACCAATCTCAAAGCCGCCGAACAAGCACTAGATCTGGCCGCTACCCCACGTCATCGGATTCTCTTTTACCGCAGAGCTAAGCCCCACTATGGGTTTACAAACTTTTCAGCTCATCCGGTGTGGTATAATGGAAAGAGGTATCCCACTAGCGAGCACTTGTTCCAATCGTTCAAGGTATGCCCAGATGTGACACGTTACGCGTTAACTGACCTGTCTTTTCAGTTCCAAGGGAACCGACCCGACCTTGCAGAGCTCATTCGTACCTGCGGTGAGCGGCCAAGCGCAGCCTTCAATGCGGCACGCAAGTACCAGCCACAGGTCAGGTCAGATTGGTTCAAGGTCAACGTTGAAAAGGTATGTCTGC
This sequence comes from Gymnopus androsaceus JB14, assembly GCA_009733575.1. Classification (NCBI taxonomy): domain Eukaryota; kingdom Fungi; phylum Basidiomycota; class Agaricomycetes; order Agaricales; family Omphalotaceae; genus Gymnopus; species Gymnopus androsaceus. The sequence continues at coordinate 52,166 of ML769467.1, read as the reverse complement.
AGTCCAACGAACGTCAGCCAACCTGAATGGCAAACAGATGGACGAAACGATCTATCACAAGTTCACTCAGCACAAGGATCTCAAGAAGGAGCTCTTGGATACTGGAGATGCCGAGCTCGTTGAGGTGAGCGAGCAATTGGTCTTGATTATTGTCCGGGAATGCTGCTAACTTTCATTACTACAGGATTCCGACAAAGACTCGTTCTGGGGTATTGGTCCTGATGGCCAAGGAAGAAACGAACTGGGAAAAGCTTTAGAAAGGTTGAGAACACGGCTCCGTGGCGACTAGGAATATGAAGCGTCTCCATGATACTGTACAGTATGATTGCATTAATATCTAGGACGTTGCGGATTTCTACTCCTATTGCGAGGATTTTACACGGTCTCCGGCTGCTCGAGCATCTTTCACTCCCGCCTGTCTGGAATTCACTGTATCCGAAAGATTGCATTGCGGATTTCTACTCCCTATTGCGAGGATTTTAATCGGTTTCCGGCTGTTCTGGCATTTTCACTCCCGCCTGTCCGGCATCCATTGTATCCGAAAGACCCAAAGCGGGCGCCTCTCCAATTCTGACCCAAAACAGAACGCTGAGAAGATCATATCTTTCAACCCACGAGACCGAAGCGGCTTCGGCTAGGCTATAAAACCCAGCTTTTCCAATCCCATCATATCTCTTCCCATCTAATCGCTCTACCACCACATCATACCAGAACAAGTTGCGATGGCTCCAGACCCCCAATGCGCTGCTTTGAACGCTGCTAAGACTAGGACAGGTGAGCAATTACTTTCGATTTCTCCGATCTCTGTTACAATAAACATACGGAGGAAGAATGGAGGAATGTTAATAGTACATACTGATGACCTTTCGTATACTTAGGAATGTCCTATGCAGAGATCGCTGCCAAGATCGGCCAACCTGAGAAGCATGTCATTGACGGTGCGTAGCTCTGTTCCTTGAAATTGGCTTAGATCTCGTCAAGAGTGCTCACGATTGCCATTATCATTCTCTTCCCGGTCATCATCCATTATACTTCCCTCGTTCTTCCACTTATGATCGTGCTCACTATCGATTTCTGGATCTGGTGAAATAGTCTGCACGGCTAAAACCAAGCCTACGGAGGCAGAGTTCAAGGCCCTCGCGACTGCCTTGGGCATTACTGATAATGTGAGTGCACAATTCTTCCCAGTACTCCATCGCATGTCCTTTATCTGACCTATTCCTATCTCTAGGTTCCCCATTCCGGTGTACATGCTACTGTATGAAGCTCTATGAAGCTACTAAACCAGCCAGCGTTATTTGAACAGGAGATAAGTTTGGCTTGAAGAGTTGGAAAGACGTTTAGTAGTTGTTGTATTTGTATCGTGGTCAAAGTTATGAATGTTTTCTCAATCAATGCCTTCAACCGAGGCTCAATGAATCGTCGCCACTAATAGAGAAGAACGTTCCGGCTAGCCTGTAATGAGTCAGGGCGCTACCACGCCATGATCCATGATGAGCGTGTTCCTTCCTACCTCTTCTCTCACTACTAATACTACCACTGCTATTACTACTATCTCACTACTATCTTGAAGCAACGCGTTGAGGGGGAGAAAACACGTTTGAAGGTCTGTAAATCCAGATTTGCTTCGACGCGTGTGTGGCGTTCTCTTTGTTGAGACTTGCCACTTTGTAGTATCCAGAAAAATGGCGACGAATCCAAGCACTAGCTCAAGTCATCCACTCCCCTCCCCTCCAGAAGGTACTATCCTTTCAAGAAGAACGATTTAAATCCCGTGTCCTTGACATTAAGCTTCAGATATAGGTGATGTGGACGCGCCCAAGGTTAAGGGACCATACAAGCCCTGGAATCAGCAGTGGGAGGAGCTTGCCCAGCGAAGCAGTGGCGAATCGTACAATCCGTGGGTCCTACTAATTTGTTTTCTTTTTTGTTCATCCAATTCACTTTTACTTTAGACATGAAAATCGAGCTGATCGATTATTTCAAGCAACCCGAACTTTCAATGAGGGTCGATTCTGGCCCAAGTATGTCAGGGAGTCCTGGGACCAGGCAAGTATATTCCACCGACTCTATCATATTGATTCACTTAAAACCAATCAGTGGTTGCTCTACGAAGGAATTCTCAACATCATGCCAGTTTGGCGGCCAAAGTGCCAGGAGGGACTCGAAAACGGGGACGATGATGACGACGACGACGGTTTGAATGAGGTGGTATCTCCTAATGGCGCTCATAGAAAGGTTGGTATGAGTACCGAGCCCGGAGAGAAGCCTAAATACAATCGAAACCAAGTAGTGAAGAAAGAATTCAAGAAACGTCGTCCTCGTCCGCCATATGTCAACCATCACATGCCTTCACCTGTTGTTGAGACACCAGAAGAAATCCAGCAGCTCCTCCAGGAGTCGAGAGATCGTAAAGCAGACCGTGTCAATGACTTCTTGAACGATCCTGCAAAGAGTGTGCAGGTTTTCCTTTCAAGCTATATGACGATGCAGTCATTTACTTTGTAAGTGTCTATCATCGTCCGTCGGTATCCGCTCAATCATATCCTTATTTTCTAGCATGGAATGCAACCTTACACTGTTCCCTCAACTGTTACGATTCTACGTAAACTTCCTCCTCAAAGACCATGTCTTCGTCCTCCGAGCTCGAAATTGAAGACTCCCTTCAGGAAGCACTCCGAATCATCGACCTTGCTCAGTCAGAACTTCCGTTAACTAGTCAAATCAATAAACGCGTCCCTTCGGACAGGTTCAGCGAGGACTGTGAAGCCTTGTTCGGTGTGCAGAAACAGAACGATCTGTTAATGCAAGCATTAGTCGAAAAAGAGTTGTCCGAGCTGATGATCGAGCAGGGCCCGACTGGGGAGTTGACACTCGAAGAGTTGGTCGAGAGCAACACTTTGCAGATTTTGGACGACAGCGCAATCGGACTAACTGATTTGGCTCCTGCTTCCTCCGTCACAAATCATCCGGGAATACGGTTCCTGTTATCAACGGTATGGAAAATCGTTCGATGCTCCTACGAATGGCCTCGAGAATTCAGATGATAAATCTGAAGACTGGGAAACCAATGATGTCGCAGTTGATCAATGGTTAGCTGGCCCTCCTGCGACGCTTTTACCCTTTGGACCCACGATCGCGGCCCTTCCAAAAACGCATACGAGTGGCGTAGTTGAGTCGAGCATGCGAAAGATCTATATCTATCGCTCACCCTGCTGATCCTCTCCCCGAAACTGGTACTTGAGGTCGAGTACCCCTCAGCGCAGGCGGTCGAGGCGGCGCTCTCTACTCGCTTGAGCAAGGTTGTGATGCAGCCTTGGCTTGGATGGGAGATACCTGATGAAGGGATTGACGCAGCTGTGACCACAGATCATGGGCAGCTCTCGCGGTCGAGTCATCGTGTACGACAAGGGCCAAGTGTTATACAAATACGATTCCGACCGCCACTCCAATGCATTCGCTGCTTCCTACGATGGCAATAATATCCAAAGTTCGCCTCCTGCGCATGACCCGCTTAATCACTCGATTACGCTCCTTCTCGAGCCGGAGATTGCGAAGATGCTCAAGGTAAACATGGGGTTGGAAGGGACATGGGTGCAGATAGCCAGGAAAACGGATTTGGATTTACGGGATTTGGAGGAAAAATCGAAGGGAAGTCAGACATCGGCACCAACGGGGGTTAGCGTTGTTGACGCTGTTGTGAATGGTGTCGTCGATAGTTCTGGCAAGGCCAAAGATTTTGGTATCTCACCAATTTGCTAACAGTTCTCCCAACCTATCATACCATTCCTTGATTCCTCAATAGGACTACGCCGGCTTTCATGCTTTCTCCAACCATATCAAAACATGCCCATCGCTACTTCTACATTATTTCTAGTACATACTCTACGTTCAGTACATACTATCGTCAATTACTAAAGGAATACAATGACACGAATACATCAAGTCCGATACACGTTCAAAAAGTTGAAAAAAATGTTCTGAGAAAATCAGATAAGCTCGAACCATCCTCTAGGGCCGAGCGAATTTTTCATGGCTTAAAGTTGTAAACAAGGCAGGGATGATCGTCGGCTCCTCACACTCCCTCAAAACGTCCTCTAGCACCGTCTCCGCGCGCTGTCGCTGTTTCCGTTCCTCGTTTAAAAGTTCTTCTGCTTCAGCAAGCTCTTTGCGTAGATCTAATCGACGCGTCAGTAAGAAACCGAAACAGAGCAATGAGACGCACCAGTATCGGATGCCTTGAGTTGCCTCTCGAGAACCAAATATCTTGCAGACGCAGCAGTTAATTTTCGTCTCGTATCCCAGAATTCGCGCGTCAGGTCAGAAATGCGCTCCAATTCGGCGCTCGATAGGCTGGGCAACTTTTCAAACTCGATAGATGATAAGTTTTCGGAGGAGCTTGGATTTGACTGCCAGACCCAGGACGTGTCATTATCAGGCAAGTAGTTGTAGGTGTTCTATGAGGCGCGATTTGTTAGTGATGACAACCATGAAGTAAAGTGCGTTAATAATCTCACATTATCATATTCGAGAGGAGCTTTTGAGGCTGAATGAGCGGGAGAGGAGGACAGTGGGTACAAGTCCTCTGCTTTGAATAAGAAGTTTGGATTATTAGGCAAGCTCGGACGAGCGGAAGGGATGTATTCATCGTTTTTGTGGCTCGAATCTTGATGTATCGCGGAAAGAGGAGGAGAAAGATGTCGCTCATTTTGGTCCATTAGAGTCTGTTGCTGCGCTTTCTCTATATCGAGAAGTGCCATTTGCACATTCTCGATACGGCGGAGGGTCTCTAGCATGTACTCTGTGGCAGTATTAGTACTATTTCGAAGATCTCTGCGGTGTGGAGAAGGGTTGCGACGGGTTCGATTAACCGGACTAGACGACCTAGATTGTCGCCGTTTGTGATTTCGTTTACAGTCAGAAATTTTGGAAAACGAGTTTTGGTCCGGTGCAGAACGTCGTATGGGGGAGCGAGAGCGTATTCGACGTGCTCGCAGGGGGTTGGGAGAGCTGGGGCGAACTTTGCGAGCAAATGGATTGGTTTCTGAGCTGCAGGATGATACTGATAAGTCGGTGATTCAGCTCAACTTGAGCCAAGGCTTACGATTCTTCCATCCACATATGCTCGCTGCACGATACATTATAGCCGATACTGCAATGATTGAAAGGCAAGGCCTACATTTTCAGGGCTTTCATCGTTGTGCGGGTACTGGAATCTTGCAATCGAACAACACTGTCGACGACGTTCCACAAAGGCTAGATTATGGCACTTGGATGAATTTATTTAGTTCCATGGATAGAAAGAGACTTTACCGAATGCCTGCGTGTCTCCCAGAAGAAGGATACTCCATCCTCGTGGCTCCGTATCAGAATGTTTGCTTCTGGAGGATGATCAAGCTTAAGCTTGGTCAAATCTAAGCGCAAGTTACGTGCAATGATAGCCTTGTCCTGGCTGAGCATTCGACGAGCCTTATTAGGAGAATAATTTATGTGTACGACGAGTGAAATGCTCCTCATTGTGGAAAGGTTTGGACAAGAAGGAGAAATGAGTGAGCTGTGGGAGCAAAAAGGTCAGAGACGAAGAGAGCAAGAACTGGCGGGAATACTCGCCTGTAAATAACGGAACAAGTGAATCAGCCAGGTTGATCTAGATGGTAGAATCTGCGCACGCGTAATGCAGAAATTCCCAACAGGCTGCTGCAAATATCATTCAGAGACGATGGAGGAAGGAGATGAGGAGCGCACGGCATCGGCCGATATCCCAAAAAGGCAATACAATGACCAAAGAAGGCTTCCAACTTGAACTTGTTCCAAACATTCATCATGCATTTCGGTTTCGCTCGCCTTCCGCCTGCATCTAATACTTACAATTATGCGGATCTCGAGCTTCCTCCTACCCCTCAAGATCCACCTACCGATAGCGATATTTATCGTTCAGCCATATCCGTCAAGTTGATGGTCAAAAAGACGATTGAAGGTTAGTGTAGAAGAAGCCAAGTATGAATTTGAAGCTCACAAACTCAACCAAGACGAAAACTCTATCTCAGATGCGGCATTTGCCGCCGCTGTGCAATATCACTCTTACCAGGTCGAGCGACAACTATGTAAGTTTTGTATTTTCTTAAACAGGATCTCTAATGGATCAGTCGAACAGTTACACTGGCTTTGACAAACTTTATCTCGACCTCCCTGAAGTTGAGCGGCAACGTTCAGACGCTTATCGCCTTTCTCCCCTCCGTTTCGGATACCTACCGCTATGGTGGGCTTGAGCTCCCTCCCAGTCCTCAAAATCCTTATACAGCTAGCGATATTACTCGTTTTGAAATCTTCCGGACGCTCCTGACTGAGAAAGCAATTATGGGTGCGTGTACAAGTAGCATGGTAGCAATGGGCTGCTCACAATTTCTTATTAAAAACAGATGATACTGCAGTCTCGCATGCTGCCCTCGCGGCCACAGAACGCTGCTGTTTTCAAATGATACGTAAGTACTCTGATCTTGTTAACGCTAATAATATTTCCACTAAAAGCAAACAGGTAGCAAGACAGCTATCACTGGCACTGGCATCGTCGCTCCTCTTCCGCCTGGTAATTATGGTGGAGTTGAGATCCCTCCACATCCTCAAGTACCCCCTACCGAAGGCGATGTCCGTCGTGCAGTAATTTTTAATGAGCTCATTCTTCAACAAGCTATCAAGGGTGAGTGTACCATACCTCTACTTGTAAATACGAAATTGAGATCTTACAACCTTCGTTTAGTTGGAGTTGTCGGGCTCGATGCTGATGGCGAGCAACAGCGTACGTATTCGTGTATCTCGTTAATAAGATCCTCTTTATAATCGAACTGCAGCTCCGGAGCCCACTCAAGAAAGTCGCGTCGACAATAATCTGGAAGCCGTTGTAAAGCGAGCGCTTAGAGAAGTACTCGCGGAGGAAATTATCCCTCGCTTGAACAGGATGGAAGCCCGCGTCACTACCATGGAAACTGCTTTGAAAGTGAGTAGAAAGTTTGTCTGTGATATAGACTGGCTCACTATTCGAGCATTCAGCTTTCGAACATCTACAATCCTAATGCAGAAACAGTTCTCGGGATCGATACTGATAGTGAGCAATGCCGCATGTGTTTCTTGTATTTTGTTAACAAGATCCTCGTTATAATCGAATAGCAGCTCCGGAGCCCATTCAAGAAAGCGACGCCGACAATAATCTGAAAGCCGTTGTAAAGGAAGCGGTTAGAAAAGTACTCGCAGAGGGAATTATCTCTCGCTTGGACGAGATGGAAGCCCGTGGAGTGGAAATGGAAGCTTCTTTGAAAGTGAGTGGGAAGGAAGTCTGCTATGTATACCGGCTCACCGTTCGAGCATTCAGAGTTTGAACATCTACAATCCTAATGCCGAAACTTGACAAAATCCCTCAGTTTTTCTTTACCTGTCCAAGCCTGTAGATTATTCTCCAAAGGCGTACATCTTGTCGATTGTTGTTGTTGTTGTTGTAAACTCATACGTATTGTAATCTTGTACTTGACAAATGTTGTATAAATTGAAATTGCCGTATTTCCCAAAAAGGCAACATGACTAAAACAGGACCCGTCTCAAACATTCATGACGCTAGTCTTTCCTCTCCCCTCACGCCGAAAGTGCAGAAAAATCCGCTCGAATGAAATACTAATTGATTGCCAGCTTTCGTGTAAAAAATCACTTATGAGTGAAATTTGGAGCAAAAAATGACCATTCAGTCAGGCTATCTATCTTAATGAAAATACACTTATCATTTGAGCATTCAGTTAAAACTGAAAAAAAGACTGAAATATCAGCTACACTAGCAGCCAGACCTGATGCCCCCAGCAACCTACTGAAGGACCAGATCTTATTTGGCTATGATTCAATACCTGACTTGGGGACCCATCTGTTTTTGCTGCTAGTGTAGCACATATTTCAGTCATTTTTTCAGTTTTAACTGAATACACAACTGATAAGTTTATTTTCATTAAGATAGATAGCTCAACTGAATGATTGTTTTTTGCTCAAAGTTTCACTCATAAGCGATTTTTTATATGAAAATTAGCAAATCGATTAACATTTCATTCGAGCGGATTTTTTTGCACTTTTGGTGTGCCTGCCTTGCAAACCCATAACTATGCTGGTATAGAGCTTCCTCCAAGTCCTCAAAACCCGCCTTCATAATATCCATACAGATGTTTGTTGTGCAGCTCTATTATACAAGAAGATGGGTGAAGTGATTATCAGGGGTGAGAGCATACCGTTTTATTTGAAACTATTGCGGCTGTAATATGTTATCATTACATGCTAGCTTTGCAACAACTGTCTATGTTCTTTCGTATCGACCAAGAAAGATCGCCCCTGAAACCAACCAAATAGTGAATATCATGAACACCACTAAAGAAGCCCCTGAACAGGCGCATCAGGGCTTTACTCAACATATTTTGAACTCAACGAATTTAACTCTGGCTTCCACCGCAGACGCCTATCGTTTCCCTTCCACCTGCTTCGGAAACCTATAGATATGCTGGCCTCGAGCTCATTCCACCTCCTCATAACCCACCCACTACCAGCGATATTGCTCGTGCAGAGGGACTTAAGTATTCGTTGCTTAAACGGGCTATCGAGGGTCAGTGCCATACTGTACTTACGAAATCAAGACTCATGAATTCTGCTTGTTTAAAAAAGATCCAAATTCTGTCACGGATGCTGCCGTCGCCGCTGTCGAGCGGTACTGCTTTCATTTAAGTAAGTGCGAAGTAAGTGCGTTCTCTGTATCATGTTATAGTAGTTAGGAAGATCTCGATTTCGAATCTCAAGTCACACAGTATCCGGGTCCGGTTGTTCAATAGTGTAGGATATGACTTTTATTTGATTAGCGTTGGAATATCGATATCTTCCTGAAGCTGCGGACTCCTTGGCAATGGCGCTGTAAACCCACTGTATATTTATTGTTGCTAAGCCTGTAGATTATTCTCCTAGGTGTATATCTTGATGATTGTTGTTGTGGTTGTAAACTCGTATGCCCTAAGTCGCACGCGAAAAAAAAATTAAGCATGAACACGGAAATGAATTTTCTTAAGATGTTCCGAGTCAATGTATGTGTTCAGTGGCTGCGACGGAAGGCCAGGGCTTGCATAACTTCCCCCAGGGCTGCTGGCGGGCTACCTTAACGCGATAGATAGTCAGTGGCAAGTCAGTGGCCAAGTTGTATTTTGTTATCTCCTTTCTAAATACCTCGGCCTGCCATATAAACTAAGTACTTGGACGTTGTGTCAGCTGTAGGGTTGGCTCGGTACCGACGTACCCATATCCCAGCCCTGCAAACATTCTGACTTGGCTGATAATCAGGGAGGAAGATAGACCCTAACTTGGTCCAAAACGACGATTTTTGACCGAAATTGTTTTTTCTTTTTTTATTGCAACGTGTTTTTTGAGCTCTTCTGCGCATTTTCGGTTCCATATTTTCGAAATTCTGACCGGGTTTTGACCAAATCGTTGGATCTATATCGGATTACTTATCAGGGGACATAATAAGAATTGGGGGGTCGGATAAGATAATGTACAGTAGGCTTCTTCGATCAAAACCTAAAATACTTCCCATGCTCCGACAACCCTGATCATTGCCATGTAGATTCGCCTATCCATAAAATGCAAGCTCGCGCCAAGCTTCCTCTCCATTTCCCTCGTATCACTCCCTCTTGAAATGAAAGCCCAAATCGGGGCGTCAGGTATGTCGCGAAGAAACATTTAAATCCTTCCAAAACTGAAATCGTGCCATACGGCGTAAAGTATTCGGCTTGTTGCTGACAAGCTGCGATAGTTTTCTCACCAGACGTAATGAGCTAGAATATATATGGAAGTGAGTGCACCTGGTCCTCGATCTTTATTGCAAATAACCATTAACAGCTTTAGGAGACCAACATTTGTGCGCTCTCTCTTCATCTCGGCGAGATATCTCGCGTTATCAATCCATATGTGTGTAACTACCACGCCTTCAATTCCACTCTCTGAAGTCTATGCTACAGTGCAAACATCGTTCTTACGAGTATATGGACAGCTAGGTTTCGTGGTCATCAGCGACCTGCCGAAGATGTCTGTATGACTTGGCAAATTTTTCAGGCTGCATCATGTTATACTATGTTGCTGATCCTACAGTTAATTCTGAGGTATGTCTCTCATTATTAGTCTCCAATAATGCCACTGATCCCTGCACATTCAGTATTCGAGGTCCGCCATTCACTTTTGCTGCCGGTTTCCCATTGATTTCCTATATTTATTAGTATTTGCTCTGTATGAACAAAGTCTGAAAGTGGGCGCATTTCTCTCAATGGTGCTTACAGGAAAGATGGCTGGATCAATTTATATGTAAGTTAATACCTATCTAGTAGCCCTCATTCTGACTCAGAATAATTCTAAGCACTTGGAATGGACTCATGGATCAACAGTTCACATTCACTGAGAATTGCATATTAAACTATGCAGTAGCTGATCACCCTATTGGAAATCCTGTTGTGCTTTTTATGTGAGGCTCAGATCAAAGTGCACTTGTGTATTAGATACTAACATGTCAATTAATGCAGGATTGGAGAAATAGTTGTCCATTTGGTTATCCATGGGCTTGCTTGGAAACGGACATACTGGGATCTTCGTCGCAATACTTTTGAACAGCCACCATTAGTTTCTGTACTGAACAGAGACAATTTAAAAGTATTTGCTGCAATATCTGGTATACCTCCTTCAGCTCATTGTCCTGCACTCACTGACATGTTCCGAGATAGTGGCAATGATTTCAATTGGTGTTGCTGCAGGTAGAAATGCAGTACCAGTGATGTTCATATATCCGTAAGTGACTTGAAGTTTGAACTCTTTGTTTCTTGTTCAGATGCTTCCTCATTGGTAACTACAGGGTTTTCATTTCGTTGGTATCCACTGCAGTATGCAAGCTACTTTGTTTGGTTCTTGGTTCTAACCCCAAATCCAGGGATGCCGTGCAATTCTCAACCTACAGAATCTGGATATGACTACAGGCGAGGGCCCGTTATCTGAACAAAATAAAGAGGAGTTCACAACTATCAATGACATATGGGATATAAAGTCAAGATTGGAGGTTCAATAATTTGTAACCCCTGCTCCACTATTAATTAATTAAGTACAAGGATTGAGTATTTTGGGTACCAGGCTATGAATGTTAAAGTTGTCAGAAGTCCTCCCATAAGAGTTGGGTCTAGGAACTGGATTGACCTGCAAATCCATGAGATGAAAATTGTTCTGGAACAGGCCACTGGAATCAGAGGTGTGAGTGAAGATATGAATGTAAAGCTGGAATGCTGTTGAAAGCGTTCAAGCAAATGTCAACGTGAACAATAATCCGAAAGCCGCTATAAAGGAAGCCTTTAGAAATGAATTCGTGGAGAATATCATTCCTTTTTTGGACACATCAGCAAAACCGCCGGATCGTATTCCGTATGATCGGTATATTGATGTAAACAAAATGCGTAATCATACGCCATCACGGACCAGCAGAACTCTCGTCGGCCGTATAATCATTATACCAAGTTCATACACCGTTCATACCAGATTTATACAACACAGTAGTTGCGCTTTTTTTTAGTACACTGTACAGTGCAATTTTAATATTACAAATTAGCCTCAAAGTCTCAGTTACTACTACGCCCCCATTTCAACTCATTTTCAAACGCGGCGATTTGTTCGCTGTGAACTACATTCAATACATTGTGCAGCCCCGAGACTGACTCGCGTTTGAACTTGAAGAGCATTTGGCATGAAGTCCATTCAAGTGTAAAAATGTAAGCATGAGTCTTGCGAGGTTAGCCTCAAGTTGCAATTAGTTATAAGTGCAATGAGAAATGTGTAGGTTGTCGGCGTGAGCACACGGTTGATTGGAGATTTGGAGTGTCGACAAAAATCCTTCAGGTTATTTGAAACTCAGACACATATACAGTCTCACGTGAATGGGCCGGGCGCTTTCTCGAGTCTTTGACTTTCTTCTTCACCTTCAACTTGCAACCTCAAGCGGCTATGCTCTTATGCGAGTTAATTCAGGTATTTTTTTTTTTTGGAATGCAGTTCTTTTTGGCTTCTAATTCTCTCGTTTTGACTCCTTTGCCAGTGAACTCGTCAATATGGATAAGCGGTAAGTTGTTCATTCTTATCGAGTATGACTAACTTATAAATTTTTTTCTGCTAGTCCTGTAGCTATCAACAAGGTCTTTCTGCCGCCGAAATTCGTTTTCAGCTCAAAGGCTGGTCCCAAGCTCAAAAGCATTTGAAGGAAAGCCGGGACTGCAGTAACGTTTACGGTCGATAATTCTTTGGTTGTATTGGACTGAAATTCGAAGTTACAGTGAGTTTTACCATTGTTCTTTTGAGCTCAAACTGACCTCTTCAATTTTCGAGGCTGCACAATTTGCATCGGTCATACCGGTGATTTCGAAGTGTTGCACTGGCGCTGGGATCTTGGCAAGACAGTGAGTTCTTATACCGTCTGTTTTGTCCTCGTATTGACCTGCATTTCAATAGAGTTGTCGAAGTGCGCATTTTACGACAGTAATACCGGTGGTTATGCTGGCATTAGGAGCTTGGCGAGATAGCAAGTTCTGATGTTGTCAACTTTCCCTTACGTTTTAGGAGAGTAATACCGGTGGTTTTGAAGTGTGTCGCTGGCATTGGAGCTTGACAGGAATGGTGAGTTCTGATAGCATTCCTAAGCCTTACGAGCTCAAGCTGACTTGCATCTCAATGGAATTTTCGCAGCGGTGCATTATACAATATAAATACCGATGGTTTCGAAGCATTCAGCATTGGAAGTGTGGCAAGGATTTGATCTTGATTATTCTGTAGTCTTTGTAGTAGTATCATGTAGTATGTAGCACAAATTGATATTTTATTGCTTTATTACAGTGTATGATGGGCGTATACAAGATCCAAAAAACAAGTATATTTATTGTATGAATATTTGCATGATTGCGTATAATCTAGCGTATAAATGAAATAAAAACCGGTCGTAATTGTGTATGATCGAGCGTGATGGATATGCACTCGGGGGCCTATACATACACAGCCAAATCCGTATGATCGGGCGTATTTGGCGTGCCTTCATACGGATCACGCATGTGCGGTTTTCCTGATGCAGGATGGAATTCTGAGGAGCCACCATCGAAGTTGCCTTGAGAATGAGTCGAAAATTTGTTGATGTCTGTTATTCTGCGAATACTTGCTCATGCGGCTGTTGTTGATTCTTACCATTTCCGATGTCGAAACTGTTGATTCCGTGTTGTTGTAAACCTTGAAGATGCATCATTTTATGTAGTACTGAGTATCTTGTTATAACATTGTACAAATCCCCAGTTGCAAGGTCAGATACATCAGCAAAACCTGGGTGTGCTGCACAGAACTGGACAGTTCTGTGCAGCACTCATAGCAGCCATAGCAGCCATAGCAAGGTACCCATCTGTCCAGAACTATGGATTGCTATGGACTGCTATGGGTTGCTATGGAATGCACCGGTTTCGAGGCATTTGATCGTGGAATGGCTCTATTCAATAAAAATATATTAATCTTTTGAATTGCTTCGTTACACTTCGCAAGACCAAAAATGGATGAAAATAATCATAAAATCATATTATATTGCTGTAGTCATAGTAGGAAGAGCGAAACTAGTAGAACTACTAATATAACTACATATCTGTAATAAAACTAGTATACTATATCATTAGGTGGTGACGAGACATTGCTTGAATGCAACTACATACCATAGTCCAAACCAAAGTGGCTCAGGACTGACTTGGGGGGAAAGAAACAGAGCTCGTCGAAGTCCCAGTTACGACAATGCATTATATAGTGTTGGCGGGAGAAACTGACAGCTGTCAAGCAGCGACACTAATGCCAAAATGGGTTGACAGCTTTGTGATCCTGAAGAAACTCATAGCAAGCCATAGGAACCCATAGCAGCTCATAGTTCTGTGCAGGACTATGGCTGCTATAACCCGCTATGGCTTGCTATGGCTCCTATGACCATCTCCCAGGTTTTGCTGATGTATGTAGGGATTTCATCCTTACCCTCGCCTCTACCATCATCTCACTTGCCAGGCTGTTCACATACATGCGTCTCTTCACCGCGCATTCGACTCTCAGACAACTTATACGTTCATACATTATGGTCTCAGTCTCATTCGGATTAACTATTCTTATATCTCCGTTACTTACCCCTTTCTTCCAAGTATTTAGTCTCGTCTTGTACTCCTCGTTACCTCGTCGAATCAGTGCCACTACTGGCCGTTCTCGTTCTCGCAAAACCCGGTTCAAAACAAGATATCTATTTCTTCGGATTACGGTATCCAACTTGGTACATGGCATGAGAACTAGCTTGGTAACCCGCCTTCTAGAGGATGTCTGAACAGCAGCTCTGGAGTCCATTCAAGACAGCGAGAGAAGTACTTGCAGAGGCAATTATCCCTCGCTTGGATGGAAGCTAGTGTTGCTGTGGCTCGAGCCGCGTGACAATCGGCTCCATTTAAAAACCGCGAACAGCGAGAGCAATTCACTATAATCCACAGAGGTAATAACTGCTCCAGATAGCCCTCAAGAGCAAGTTTTCATACCCAAAAGTAATTTCTTAGGAATGGAGTACAGATGCAAACCCAGAAGTGAAAATTTTGATATTTAAGCCATGTAGAATGCATTTTAGGATGCAGTTCTTTTTAAACAACATCTAGGATGGTTTATGGACATGACTATCATAGCTTGGATATATAAAATCCTTCATAATATAATCATAGATGAACACTATGCCAAAAATGCGATTTTTCTCAGTTTTTGAAATATTGTGAATTGTACCATGAAATGTGTGGTATTTTTTGGCATACAATACATTCAACTTACTCTATGAGCATGCTAAGCCATGCTGCAAACAATCCCAAAGGGATGCGCTTGTGTAATGGCCCTATTAACCCAAACTTTCACTTCTGGGTTTTTGGCAGTTTTTGGCAGCAAAAGAAAAATCAATTTATGATGCCTTTTGATGGCCATCAAAAAATCTGATAAAATCTGATCATAATCCTTGCATATTATAGGACCCATATAAAAAAACAATCAAGAGAAACCAAGCAGAACTGCTCTGAATATATTATTTTCTTAGAATCTTTCACTTCTGGGTTTGCTTCTGTAAGTATGTCACTCATGAGATGCAATGGCTTGAACAACGGCTTGAACATGACAGAATAGTGACATCCGAGCCGCTTTTCGAGCCATTGGACTTTGTGAATGATATAATGGATGAGCCGTAAACTGGTCTGAGGACCATAATCTGATTTATAATGGCTTCTTATAGCTAGTTTAACTTCTACGAAGAAACTAGATTCATATGTGCTACATGCAAGATATGTTTGAAGCCGATTGTCACGCGGCTCGAGCCGCGGCAACACTAATGGAAGCCCATGGAGTGCCTAATGCACTTTGCTCCGCGTCCTACATCACACTCAAGTTGTTATCCTCTCCCCTCCGTTCTACTGGTTTGTCTGAATCAAACAGAGTGCCCCAAGAAATCAAGGCTACCGTGAGATTCTATGGGGATGTTAAATTGCGCACGCAAAGAAAATTAGGCATGACATGCCATAATAACGAATTAACATGTTCAGTGCTCAGGCTTGTGTTCAGTGGCTGGTACGGAAGGCGAATGCATAGCTTCCCCTTGTAAGTATCTTATCCATTCTCAATGGATTCCAGGCTGCTGGTGGGCTACCTCAACGCGATAGATAGTCAGTGGCCTCAGTGTACTTTGTTATCTCCTTTCTAAATACCTCGGCCTGTAGACCTTAGACGTTGTGTCAGCTGTACGGTACCGACGTAGCCCTGCATTCTGATGGCTCAATACTTAGGCGATTGTTTTAACTTTTGCGGACATTCATAACATACATACTGTACCTCTATGTAGGGAGGCGACGGTCACGTGCACCGTAACGCTGCCAGTTAGGCGACGGACCGTATATTCAGCGTTACGTTGGATTTTTTTGGATACCGCTCACTGTAGAGGTGCGGATCGACCGTTTTCATAGTCCGATATCCTAGATACTTTAGTCTTTACGTTTCAGTATGATTTGCAGTAGATCGAAGTAACGAAATTTTTGTGCCACTACAGTACATGCAAAGTACAATGAACACCTCAAAATCACATCATCTCATCGAAAGGCTGGAATCACTCCGAAAACTCCTACAGCATCTGCCTGAACACTTGCCTTTAAATCCTCAGGAATCGACCTATAATTTTTTGCTCCAGAATGAAGATATTGAAGAACGGGGGATTTTCGGTGCCGTTTCACGATGTCTTGAAGTCTCGTTAGGGCAGAATCGCGATGGTGCAATCCACTACATCGAGAGAGGAAAGCGGTTGGAGGAAATGGTGAAGATGTTGAAGGCCGCAGTGAAGGAAATGAGTGATCTGGACAGGGAGGCGTTTGAAGATGCATGGTTGAACAGACTTGTCCAATCGGCAAAGGACGCTAATGGGACAGTGAAGAGAAAGGAGCCAGATACAATGATGAAAGGGGGGCATCATCCTGTAAAAAAGTCGAAGCTGAAAGCTCTCATTATCGATTCAGATGATAGCGATATCATTGACCTCACACCTGCCATAAATTCCACTCTTCCTCCTCTACCGAAATCATTCCCTCTTCCTGCTCCCAAAAGGAAACAAGCAAAGTTGTCATTCACAAAAGATATGTCAACGGAGGAGGAGAAACTTGCCACTCGACAGAAACAGATGCAGGAAGATGAAAAGCGGCAAGCAAAAGCTAAGGTGAAAGAGAAGCATGACAAGGATAAAAAGCAGGAGCGACAGCGGGAGCAGGGTCGTGTGCGCGCGCAGCGTTTTCGGGATAAACAGAAACACGTTATGGAGCTTGAATCTGCGTCTGGGGTTTCCGAACCAAATCCTTCTAATGCACCAGCTCTGGTAGATGTCGCTGCAGTCTCACGTGCAGGGTATGAGGATTGGCGAAAGTCGAGGAATGGGACTCGTGGTGGCACCAAACAGGAGGAGTCAACACGTATCAATTGGTTCCACCCCTTTCTGTGGCCTGCTATCGACGCTGCTATGAGAAAGGCTCTCTGGAGCTCACAGGGTGCCATTCAGCTTCTCCAGCATGAACGCCCAGAGCTATACTCTGGTCTTTACCGGGGGACTGTGTGGAGGTGGAAGGAACGGGAATCGCATCAGTGGTCAGAGCAGACATTGGCCAAGATAGAAAACCGGCATGAACTGCTGGGGTCAGGAAGAGTTGGAGCACTTGGGAAGTATCCTACCGTTGTGGAGAAGATCAAAGAGGTGCTACAGGCTCTTCGTACGTCTGGACTGGTTGTGAATATCACAATCGCACGATCTATCATGCTCAGTCTAATTCAACAACACGCACCCACAGCCCTATCAGAACATTTTCATTGCACGGAGTCGTTCGTCCGGACATTTCTCCAGTCGGTCTTGGACTGGTCGCCACGTGTAGGCACTAGAGCAGCAGCACATATTCCACCCAACGCTGAAGATCTTTGTGAGCGTACTTTCTTCCGGCTTGCTTACTGTATGAAATGGGAGAACATTCCCGGAAAGCTTGTCATTAATGTCGACCAGCAGGGTATCATGCTCTTACCGAACGGTTCAAAAACGTTTCATAAGAGAGGTGATCGTCAGGTTGACATTGTTGCAAAGGATGAGAAGCGGGCATTCACTCTTCTTGTTGCCAGTACGGCTGCCGGGGACTTCCTACCTTTCCAATGTGTCTGGGCGGGGAAGACCGAAAGATCTTTACCTTCCGCTGCTGCTCCAGGGATGGATAAAGCTCTTGAGCATGGTTTCCATTTCACTGTTGCAGCAAGCGAAAAGAGTCCACGTAGCCATTTTAGCACGTTGAAGACCATGAAAGAATGGATTCAACAAGTTATCGTTCCATATGTCAAATCGGTGATTGCTGCAGACCCCACCCTTGACGAGGATCAGAAGGCCGTCATATACATCGATGTTTATCCTGTTCACACAAGCAAGCCTTTCCGTACATTCATCTATGATGAATATCAAAACCTCATCATCATCTTTGTTCCCGGAAATTGTACCGGTAAATATCAGCCAGCTGACGTTGGTCTTCAGCGGCCTCTGAAGCATCGAATCAAAGGGACTCTATTCCAATGGATGGTCAGTGCTCATAGCGCTCAGCTTGCTGTTGGTGCTCGTCCCGAGGACATTAAAATTACAACCTCCCTTCCCAAACTCCGTGATGCCTCAGTTGCAGGTCTTGTTGAGGCGTATGAATACATGCAAACTGAAGAAGGGCGGGACCTGGTTAAGAAGGTATATTTTCTTCTTCGAAGATTTTCATGATGATGTTAATCATGTCGCAACTCTTTAGGCTTGGGAAAAGTCAATAGCGAAAGAAAAGTACAACCTTTCCGAAGCCTGTCTTACCAGCAGGGAAACTCACACAGCACTCAAGGAGTACCTCAAGAATGATCGAACCCTTTACGATGAGATTGAAGCTCGGTGTGGTACAGTTCTTGGTGTTGTTGATGATGAATCTGCTCTTGAGGCTGATACAGACTTTAATGCAGACCTTTTCGATGATGGTGACATTTCTTTTGATGAAGTTGTCGCAGATACGTTTGAGGAGTGTAATGAACGGCAAAACAATGTCATTAGGACACCAGAAGGACTGGCTAGTATTGCGGAAAGTGAAGATGTATGGGCCTATGACAATAATGGGAATAGGTGGGTTGAGACTGGTAAATTACCTCTGCTTGATATATAGAATTGTAGTAGTATATTTTTGCGATTTTTGAGGCATATTTTGGTATTTTTTTGATGCTTTTTCGTAACGGTTTCTTACTAGGCGACCGACCCAAAAACTAGCGTTACATAACGCTATTTGGGCGACACAACGGGGCCTCCGTTATGCGTTACGTCGCCTCCCTACATAGAGGTACAGTATTAAATAATAATTGGGCTGCGGATGGATAGGGGTGGATAACGTAGCGATAGGGATTCTTCGATCAAAGCCTAAATAGTTGAACTTACTTCCCATGCTCCGATAACCCTGATCCATCGTTTCCCACTGGCATGGGCCAAGAGCGGATTCGTCTATCCATAAAATGCAAGCTCGCGCCAAGCCTCCTCTCCATTTCCCTCGTCTCACTCCCTCTTGAAATGCAAGCCCAAATCGGGGCGTCAGGTATGTCGCGAAGAAACATTTAAATCCTTCCAAAACTGAAATCGTGACATACCGCGTAAAGTATTCGGCTTGTTGCTGACAAGCTGCGATAGTTTTCTCACCAGACGTAATGAGCTAGAATATATATGGAAGTGAGTGCACCTGGTCCTCGATCTCTAATACTAATAAGTAACCATAAACAGCTTTAGGAGACCGACATTTGTGCGCTCTCTCTTCATCTTGGCAAGATATCTCGCGTTTTCAATCCATATGTGTGTAACTTAACCACCACGTCTTCAATTCCACTCTCTCTGAATTCTATGCTATAGTGCAAGCATTGTTCTTACGAGTATATGGACAATCAGATTTCCTGGTCATCAGCCACCCACCGAAGATGTCTGTATGACTTGGCAAATTTTTCAGGCTGCATCATGTTATAGTATGCTGCTGATCTTACAGTTAATTCTGAGGTACTACTGTCCCTCATTATTAGTAGTCTCCAATACTGACACTGATCCCTGCACATTCAGTATTCGAGGTCTGCAATTTATTTCTACTGTCAGTTTCCCGTTAATCTCCTATTTTATTAGTATTTGCTCTCTATGAACAAAGTCTAAAAGTGGGCACATTTCTTTCAATGATGCTTACAGGAAAGATGGTTGGATCAATTTATATGTAAGTTAATATCTACTATCTAGTAACCCCCATTCTGACTCAGAATAATTCCAAGCACTTGGAATGGAGTGGATCAACAGTTCACATTCACCGAGAATTGCATATTAAAAAACTCTGTAGCTGAACACCCTAGTATTGGGAATCCTGTTGTGCTTTTTATGTGAGGCTCAGATCAAAGAGTGTACTTGTGTGTTAGATACTAAAATGTTAATTAATGCAGAATTGGAGAAGTAGTTGTCCACTTGGTTATCCATGGGCTTGCTTGGAAACGCACATACTGGGATCTTCGTCGCTATACTTTTGAACAGCCACCATTAGTTTCTGTACTGAACAGAGACAATTTAAAAGTACTTGCTGCAATATCTGGTATACCTCTTTCAGCTCATTGTCCTGCACTCACTGACATATTCTGAGATAGTGGCAATGATTTCAATTGGTGTTTCTGCAGGTAGAAATACAGTACCAGTGATGTTCATATATCCGTAAGTGACTTGAAGTTTGAACTCTTGTTTCTTGTTCAAAGGCTTCCTTGTAGAGTTTTCATTTCGTTGATATCTACTGTGGTATGCAAGCTACTTTGTTTGGGTCTTAGTTCTGATTCCAAGTCCAGGGATGCCGTGTAATTCTCAACCTGCAAACACTGGATATGACTGCAGGCGAGAGCCCGTCATCTGAACAAAACAAAGAGTTCACAACTATTGATAACATATGGGATACAAGGACAATCGGATTGGAGGTTCAATAATTTACAACCCTTATTTGTGTAATACTGTAATAAGAAATTGTTGTAAGGTTGTACAATCCCCGAGTTGCAAGGTCAGACATCTATTTCTTCGGATTACAGTATCCAACGTGGTAAATAGAAGAAGACGTGTGGTGTAGTGGTAGTGATACATGGAAAATGCGCTTGCAAAATGACAAGTAAATCACCAAACGAAGAAAGGAACGAAAGGGAAAAAACAACTCGATAATATAACACTCGCTATCTCACTCCACTCATAACGCTCTCCACTTCTAACTCTACTCTCGCTCGAGCAGCTATATCGTCAGGAGACGACCCGCCCAGCAGTTTCCCGTCACCCAAGCCATCGGTGGCTCCATCGTAAATAAGATGAAGCATTTTGACGAACTGATATCCCCATATCCGCAAAGCATCTGCTCCTAAAAATTCCAGGGCAACTACATTACTGTATTGGCCGATCCCAGAAAAATAATTCCGAATGAAGATGAATTTGGATTTTCGCATTTTAGGGGTCTCGAAACACAGTATCTGACTGCCTCTGAGGACAACAGTCTTGAAATCTCAAAATTATTTTATTTCGGGACCTTTTGTTCATCACAACTGTCATTAATTATGCAAATGCTGTAGTACGTTCATCGCAGCAACTCATATGTTGACCAGTGTGCTCAAAGGTCAAACTGTTATCTACCAGTCATTGTTTGGGCCCCGGAAGTGTTTCTTAACAAAGATCTAGTGGAAACCCTTGAATAACCCCAGAAAGGAGATTTCCCATTAGAATTATCCCGAACCCAATTCTTGAGAATGACCAACAAAAATCTCAGGCAATACATCTGCTATAGTATGTACTCTGCCATACATGGTACCAAATCAGTAGTATACAAGAATTACAATCTTGTTACAGACCATTCCATAACATGATATGGGTCCTTATTTCCTGGGTACATATCAAAGAAAATGTCCCCCCCAATTTCACGCCTGAGTTGAGCTTTGATTTCAACGTTTGCCTTTCCAAATATTCTTTCCCACAATTCTTTCCAACTGTCAGGGGAGTGACAAAACATTTTATACTCATACCCAGTCGGAGACCACATTCCCTTGGTTGACTTCCCACCATGAACCCCAAGAAGCATAGAACCAGGTTCCGGAGAAAGTAGACTCGCAAGAGCATGAGCAATCTGCTCCTGCTGCATCTCTGAGAAGAGATGAAAAAATGCGCCTGTATAAACAGCAGAAACATGTCCACGAAGATCATTCAGAGATGTGATTGTATCTAAAGAGGGAATGGTTCTGGTTGGTGGGGCATCCTTTGTGAAGGGGGGAACCGGACTCAAGAAGTCAGGGCTCATGATATCACCTTCTATGAAGGGAGTCGGAAGAGACTGAGGAGTAGACTTGAACATTTCATGACCAAGATCCCATAGACCTGAAGTGCAGCATCAAATGAGTGTCATGCATGGAAATCCTGGGTGATTACCTACCTCGGTGAAGATCTGTAGCCAGAGTACTCTGGACAGGATATCCATCCTGAATTGCTTTTCGGATATCGTTTCCGACTATATATTTAATTTAATGTTGTTAAAAATAAAAAAGAAACAAAAGAACGGAATACATACAGCAGCACCCCAAGTCTATCAAAATTGCACCTTCCCTCTCCCTACCAAGCTTTAGCAATTGCTCATATGCAGGTAGACGTCCAAGCTTTAATCTTGACAAACTCATTAAACTCAGGGGACACAATGATATGCATCCGCGAACAAACCTAGCAAACTCAAAAATACGGATACAAGGATAAGGGCAAATCTGAAAACTGTTCAATAAAATTTATGGCAGGGAACACTGTGAGGCACTAACTGAAAATGCTTTGTTTTGTACAGTAATGATATGCTTCTTGAGCTCATCATCATCCTGTATACCAGTCTCTTTCTTGAAAAAATGTTTTTCTTCTTCATCTAGGTTGTAGTATTTCTCATCCAATGGAAGGAACCAGGTGTTATTTGGCTGAGTCATGGTTTGAACTTTGATGGGCTGTGATAAGTAACCGCATTCAGTGTAGATTTCATGTAGAAAACTCACAGGAAAATCGGGGCTTGGAATTTTGCTTGAGGGTTACTGTCGATATATAAGTATTTCTAAATGATGACGGCATATTTAAAGCGGCAGACTCGGATACCACGAGGTCTCGCATTTTTCGCCAGTGCATCAGGAGTAAGTAGTGTCAATGCCAATTGTTCTTTGACATCTGCATCGAGAAACCTAGGCCATTGCGTCGAACTATACTTCTAGGGATATCGCTCCAATAACATCAGCATCAGGAATGAACGGCGCTCACGGTGCATATCAAGTGCATATCTTGGATACCACAAGAAGCCTGAGTGCAAAGCCCTGATGCGAAGCCCTCACACAGGTGCATCAGGGCTTTGCACTCTAACATATTTTGAAGTGAACGAAGTTTCATTCATCACAGATGCCCTTCCACCTGCTTCAGAAACCCACAAATATGCTGGTTGGTCTCGAGCTCATTCCACATCCTCAAAACCCACCCACCCACTAGCAGCGATATGATTCGTGGAGAGAGAAATTTAAACGGTCGTTGTTGCTCAAACGGGCTATCGAGGGTGAGTGGCATAACCGTTAAACCGTACAACGCTATGAAATCAAAACTCAGAAATTCTGCTTGTTTAAAAAAGATCCAAATTCTGTCACGGATCGCTGTGGAACGTTACTGTTTGCATTCGAGTAAGAACTCAAGCGTTCTCTGTATCATGTTACTAGTAAGTACTTACTTGGGAAGATCTCGACTCTCAAGTGATACAGCGTCCACGTACTCCTGTTCGACATTATGGCTTTTATTAGCGTTCGAATATCGATATCTTCTTGAAACCGTCGATTCCTTGGTGCTGTAACCACCGGGCCATTATTGTATGTAGTACTTATTGTGATATTTCTAGTTGTACAAATCCGCCAGGTGCAAGATCAGATATGAGTCGAGATCTATTTCTTCGGATTACAGTATCCAGCATCGGTACATAGAGAAAGCAATACGTGTGATGTAGTGGTAGTGATACATGGAAAATGCGCTTGAAAAGATAACTAAACGAACGAACGAACGAACGAACGAACAAAACAAACGAAAGGAAAGAAAAAACAACTCGATACTCTAACACTCGCTATCTCACTCCACTCATAATGCTCTCCACTTCCAACTTTACTCTGGCACGAGCAGCTATACCATCAGGAGACGACCCGCCCAGCAGTTTCCCATCACCCAAGCCATCGGTGGCTCCATCGTAAATGAGATGAAGCATCTTGACGAACTGATATCCCCATATCTGTAAAGCGTCTGCTCCGAGAACTTCCAGAGCAACTACAAGACAAGCACATTAGCAAGACGTTCCAGCAAGAAAACAGTAGAGTAGAGACTTACTAAAAAGAATCTCAGCCCCCACCGGAGTAGCCAACAACGTCCTGGACCCAAGCATCCTCGCCATCCACGTCCAATACCTCGGAAGCTGAAACATCTTCTTCAACGGTGCCTTCCTCGGCACAATCTTCAACACTGAAAAATACAACCGCATAACACCTTTAACGCGATCCGTATACTCGTTCTGCGTCTCCACCACAGCACCGTCCTCGCCGAGTCTATACCCCTGCATTTTCCGCGCCTCGGTATCATCCTTCCATGCGCGCCCGTCAAAGTCTTTCTCGGGTATAGGACAGGGAATGACCCAAGGTCCTATCCGCTGGTTCATCTTGGCGAAAAGGACCTCGGAGAAGCCTTCGAGTTGTTCGAGGCAGTTGAACGTGGTTTGGGCGAGAGGGATGGCGGAGCGTTTTTCGGCGGTGATTTCGGTTTCGGCTTGGAGGACGAGGGCTTTTGCGAGGGTGGAGAGGAGAGCGGTGTATATTGGAGGAGGGACGGCGCCTGTTTGTGGTAGGAGGATTGAGACTAGTTGGGAAGACTGGAAGAGAGGGTAAATAAAAGTATATGTGAGATTGGGACGCTTACCACTCGGTTGATAGTCTGTATCGTCGTTTGTCAACTGGCCAATTTTGGCGGTTATGGAGCGCCTGCCTTCGTTCCATATCCGTTTGAAGCTCGGATTTGCTTTGACGAATCGTGTTCCTTGCGTTTTGGTGATCTGGGTAAAGTGTAAGAACAAGGTAAGAAGGAGCCGGTAGGAGTGGCTTACATGGAGATTCTTTCGGGCTTCTTCCCAGTCGTCTTCAGACGTAGTCATTCCCGCAGCCTTTCTGTTCTCCGCTTCCGATTTCAGCTTTTCGTCTCTCTCTTTGGCTTCCCGTGCTGCTGCCTCCTTCTCCTCTCGCAGTTTTCGTTGCTCTTCCTCTTGTTTCCGCTTAGCCTCGTCCTCCTCCCATTTTCTCCGCTGTTCTTCCTCCCTTTTGCGTTCCTCTTCTTGCCGTTTCCTCTCTTCCTGCTCCCTCCTCTTTCTCTCCGTTTCTTCCTTTATCCTTCTCTCTTCATCCAGCCTCGCTTGCACCTTATCCTGTTCCAGCTTGATGGACGCCTCAATCCGTCCCCATAGCCTTTCATTACGCTCATTCAGCATTTCTCTGAGATGGTTTTCATGCGCTTGCTGATCGAGACGCCACCCGTCCAGTGCCTTTAGAATCTGCGTCTCGTCTTGTTTGAATGCGGCTGCAAGACGTCTCGACTCTTCAAGCTGGCGCTGGCTCTGATAACGATGAAAGTTGGCTTGGGCGTCGCTGTAGTTTTTGCGTGCAGCACGCAGCGACTCCTTCTTCATTTCTCTCTCCCATTCTTCGTACGGGTCGTGATGTCGTGTTCGTAGGCGTATAGCAGCAATAGTATCCTCTACGTGACTGGGTCGTGAAGAAGGCTGTTTGGGGTTTCTAAACAAAGAGTCAGGATTAGAGAAGGAGTAAATAAGATATCACGCACGAGGGAATAGTTTCAGAGGCATAACAAAAAGAATCCGAGTCTGAATCTGATTCTGGCACAGAGTCTCCTGAATCCGAGTCTGCGTCTGATTCATCGTCGGATTCTGAGGAAGAATTCAAGCCAAAAGTGGATGAGTGTCGATGTTTTCTTTGCGGAGAAGGAGGAGAAAGGGATCGTGGCGCACGAAATCTCATGGCGAGAACGAAGTAGGCGATGTCACGCGCCAGTCACAGTCATAACGCTGGATTGACGCCGGTTGAACGCGTAACCTTTTCTTTCACTCGACTATCATGGAGACTTCGTTTGCTATAACCGGAAAAGGCTACGTTCTCGTCGCTTCAGACACTACCGCTGCTCGATCCATCGTCAAAATGAAGACAGACGAGGACAAAATCAAAGTTATTAGCCCTCATCTCCTCATGGCCTATTCTGGTGAACCAGGTCAGTACTATCCTTTATTTCGTGTTTATTCTCTACTGACTCTCTCTAGGCGACACTATACAATTCGCCGAATACGTCGAGCGTAATCTCCGCTTATTCCATATCCGCAACAACTATGCCTTGCGTCCATCCGCCGCCGCGTCATGGATCCGTCGTTCTCTTGCACAGTCACTTCGTTCCAGAAAACCCTACTCTGTAAACCTCATGCTTGGTGGATTCGATGTGACCACAGATACACCGCATCTCTACTGGGTGGACTATCTTGGAACCATGACAGAGGTGCCTTTTGGTGCGCACGGATATGGTGCTTACTTTGGTTTGAGTTTGCTTGACCGGTATGTCGCATACTCGTTATATTATGTCCCAAATGGTGATTGATCTTTCTGCAGATACCATAATCCAGAGGCTACTCTCGAGGAAGGAATCGAGACGCTCAAAAGATGCATCAACGAAGTGTCAAAGCGTCTAGTCGTTAGTCCCGAGAAGTACAAAGTCAAAGTAGTGGACAAGGATGGTACACGAGAGATCGAGTTGTAGCGTCGTTTGGTTTAACCTGTTTGTATTCCTATCACTGAATTTTTTCTTTCTCATCGATGAAGGGCCACATGTTGAGTTTTGTCCGAGTATTTGAACGCCTCGATTTCCTGTTCGTCATGGTCAGCTCATCCGAAATCCCTGTTCTCCCAGTCCCACAAAGCTTTCAAAACGGACCTCAGTCTAATCCGATTCATTTTCCCTTCGAACCCAAACCTCGCGCCCTCGATACAGTATGATGAGGCCTAAGAATACCTCAACAAGCCTACTAATAACGATACGAAAGAAAACAGGTCATATTCTATGGTGAGTTAATTCCTAACATAGCATTTTTTGCGTACGGATGAAACATCAAGTATCTACATACTATTATCCGACATGAAGCCTTTCAGGCGTTCTAGAATGATCCGTTTAGTTTTATCTTCTCTCTGAACCATTTCCAAATTCTTGCATTGGGACCGTAACTGACTCTGACTGCCTTGATAGGACGCGTCTTGAGGAACATCACTGCGTTTGGCCATATCGACGAATACGATCTAGGTTATGTTTCAGCTACAAACAAGGAAAGGGAATCATGAAAGCGATTGCTTATTTCGACACGTACGTACCTAGAAGATCTCACAGTGTTACTGTAGAGCAGCTCGATTCTCGATTCGTCCAACGTTAATTAGACGCCGGCCTAAAGCGCTAAAACGACCCCTAAACCCAACCTAAAACCATCCTTCACTCCACCATGTTCGAGTTGAAATCTCTTCGTTCACATCCGTAGTCCAAAGCTTCCCTTTATATTGCCCTGCTCTGGCCCCTCTGGAATATCGCCGGGGCTAAACAGCCTATTGTACCCATTCTGGGTTTACTCATTCTTTCTCAATGGTTGAACTACACCGGAATACATCTGTACGCACTGCAAAATGGAAAGCCACTTGGATTCATACCTATGATTTCCATTATTGTGGTTCAATCTCTTGTGATCGCGGGTATGTGCACCCATGTTACTCGGTTGTAGCTCTTTAAGAGTCCTGATTCAATTCAATTTTTTTTTTTAATAGGAATATGGACGATGCCTGAGCATGCTCTAAAAGATTGGGCTATAAAGAAAGACCCCATAGGCTCCTGGAATTTTATGGGTGCTACATTGCTATGATACTAGCTCACTGGTATTACCCCCCGAACCCTGTACCAATGTGGGCCACGCCGCTCAAGCAGCCCGCCACGGTCATAGCACCCCAACAAACTGTAGTATCGACTCAGGGATCATCGGAGGAGGCTACAGTACCACTCGAATCCAATAGCAGGCGTTTGGAAAGTGAGACGGCTTCGCAAGTGTAGTCTTAGTGATACAATCCGACGAGATACAACAATTTCTTCCATGCCCATACACTTGCTAGTATCATCTCAAACTTTGTCTACAATCTCATAAAAATGCATATACGATCTCAATTCCTATCGCCTATCGATTCTATGATATATTTAATACACTTCTCTAATGATACTAGTGCTAGTACCGGAGGAAGCAGTAGCAGCTCAATAAAACATAATCGTGCACCATCGGTGCTTTCCCTAACATCTCCGCGTTCCCGTTCTCGTGCTTCAATTCGGAGTCTACAGTTCAATGCCTACAGTTTCAATGCCTCGGTTTCAATTTCCAATTTGGCTACAAAATAATACTACAAGATATCAGGCTTCCCTTAGTACGATTGTATGACAGGGTTTTAAGCTGTATCGATAGGCCTATTATACCAGTCTCAGAAGGCACCACATACATTGAATACAACATCCTTCCCAACGCCCATCGGCTGGATACCTTTGAAAATCCCGATTAGAACCCCTTTTTGCCTAATGGGTAGCTTTTTGAATCTGCCACTCGTTTCTGGAACCACTCTCACCGAGAAGTTCCTCAGAAATTCACTGATACAGTGCATATTGCAATGCAGCTGCCTTGGAGATGACTGAAAGGGGGCTTCTGCATGCTCATTGATGATAGAATTTGTCAAAACCAAATGCAGGCCCAAGCAGTAGCCACATGTTGTGCTTGCTGGATCACAGGCAGTGGTGGCAGGATGATCAGAGTACATATTATTAGAGTTACATTCCTAAATAGGAAGTAGCAGCAGTAAATCCACACAGGACTTAGTGGAATGATCACACAGATCATTGGGGGACAATGATAGTATTACAAGGTATAGTACCTAGGCTTATATACAGTCCTATGTACAAATAATATATCAGGCAAGTGGCTACTGCATGACTCGGCAGCATGAATGTCTGTGGCTACTGTGCATACAGTAAAGTGGGTACTGTGAGACAGTAGGTGGATACAGCAAGACACTGAGTGGAGTCTGAGAGACAATAGATGTGGAGTGAATAGGATGGTGATACAAACAAGTGGAGACTACAAGAAACATCAGCAAAACCTGGGTGAGCTGGACAGAGCTGGACAGCTCTGTGCAGTGCTCATAGCACCCATAGCACCCATAGCAAGGTCCCCATCTGTCCAGAGCTATGGATTGCTATGGATTGTATATTTCATGGCATGTTGTCTGTCAGCTGTTCAATTCAAAACTGAATATATTCTTGTTTTAAATCACTTCCCTCACTTGGTGGCAGCAACACTTGCTGAACCAAAATAATCATAATCTTATAATATTATATTGGCATGTTCATGGTAGTACACATAGTACAATAGTGTGGCAAAACTAGCATAACTAAAATACTAGTTCTTACATATATTACAGTAAGCAGTAGCCCTCACCAAAATATTGGAGACATCAAATGAACCAAGAATGTCCAAAACCAAAGTCACAACTCAGTGTTGACTTGGAAAAAAATTGGGGAAGTTGCGAGAATGCATCCTGTGTGTCAACTCTTATATATGGTTGGCAAGAGAGAATGACAGCTGTCAAATGCTTGACAGTTTGAACACTCAGAAATCCCCCAGGAGCTCATAGTAAGCCATAGAAGCCATAGTGCTGTGGCTTGCTATGGCTGCTATGACCATTACCCAGGTTTTGCTGATGCAGTGTCCCATGCATAGTACAATAGTAAAATTACCTTTGATATTCCAACACTCCCATTCAAACCTTTGCTAATCCCATAGATGCTGCAAAGTGTTTAGCTTTCATTGAAGGTAAGGCTTTGGTGAAGATGTCTGCCATCATGTTTTTGGTAGGGCAGTAAGTGAGATGAATTTTACCTTCCTCAATGACATAGTGGATGAAGTGGTATTGGATATTAATGATGGACACGAGTACGGTCCGGATCCAGACCTAGTACCTGCAGGTATACTTGTGGGAATACCTGCAGTTATTCTACCCGCGGATCCCGGTACTGGTTCCCACGGATCCAGCCCCGGTCGCAGGTCAACCTCAACAAAAATTTCAAGGACCTGCAGGTCCAGGCCTGAAACAAAAACAAAAATTTTGCCAGATAAATTTTACCCATTTTATTGATGCAACAAAGGTATTTCATTTACAATGGCTGGCAGGCTCAAGCAAGCGTAAGGTAAATAGATCTAATCGGAATCTACTTGGTCCAAGTGCTTAATTGTCAGTTGGCACACATGTGCATAGCATTGAATGCCCTAACAAGTCTAACATCAGTGCAATTCCAACTGCAAAAATGCAAACCTACCCTCTCTGTACCAGGCACATTGTTGTATGCTGCATGGTCCATAATATGTGCATGCAGATGAGAATCCTGAAGGCAATTGAGCACCAGGTCAAAAACAACAACAATTGAACTCACTGTAAATGTTTCGAGCATTGTAGCAATCCTATCTGCAGTCGAAGCACCATCAACAGCAGTCTCAAGCATATGGAATGGAAGCTCTGCGAAAAGACTGAGGTTGGATTCAATTTCAGACATCTATAAAGTTCGGAGGTCAGTAGCTGTAAGCCTCCCCTCAAAGAAACACGCACCATGCAGATGTTAGAGGCAACAAAAAAATTTTAAAAAATGAACAATAAGTAAATTTTTATTATAAGAGGCTCGAATTTGAAACAAATAATCTACAATACGATCAGCCGACTACCCGAGGAACTACAATGCAATATGAGGGACAGTGGAAGGCCGGTGGAAAGTTTTCAAAAAAACACGCAGATAATAGTTTGCCAAAATTTCCTCTATCTCCATGAGAGCAGTATGGTCATCCTCCTGAGGAAACAGCCTCCGCAACTTGGGAGGTTTAACCCCCAGTCATGCCTTGACCAAATGAAACAGTCCTTTTAGATAACAAATACAATAGGTCCCACGTTGTGACGAAAAGCCAGGATCAGTGTACTTGGGAAGATGAGGGAGACCAGGCCAGCAACAATGGACTTGAAGTTCCCTCTCATACCAGGCCTCCTTCAGCATCTCCACTTCATCAGTGTCTCCCTGAGACTCCGGTACCATGTACCTGTCCAGCACAAGCATCTCAAGACGAAACTTGATCTCATACAGCTCCCAGATTACCTGCTGAACAATGCTAGGATTGATCTGCCCAGAAGCGTTGAGATTGACCTTGACCCCATTCCACAATGCAGGCACAGATGTGATATTGTCCACATCAATTTGAATCCCCACTGAACGTGAATTCTCCAGCACTGACTTGAGCTGCGTCAGCATTTTCACCCTGAGTGGTTGGCTTGGGGTAGTACGGAAACCATCCGCTGCTTCCAGCATAGCATGCCATTGCTTGTTGGTGAACAACTTCGCATTGGGCAAGCCAAGCCTCCACAGCAATGCAGGACAAATATGGAGCCACATCATCAACAGCAATACCTTGAGAGCATTATCGGGGTCACAAACAAGGCAGGATCAGGAAGGAATTGCTCAAGTTGTGAGGGGCCCGTAAATTGTTCAAGCTCTTTCAACCTAACACTGGCAATATCCCAGACATGAAGGCAGATGGGCCAGGAGTCATGGATGATAGGTAGAAAATGGTTGCGGGCCTCTGTTGGAGGAGGGACATAGGAAGATGGATTGGCTATAATAAACGTGTTAGCATTATTGTAGAGTATGTATACCAAATGAGAACACACCAAGTTTCTGCTTTTTCTTGGGTGGTGCCTTTGGCTTTGGTGGTGGAGGTGCTATCCAATCATGCAATATAATATCTAGAGACTCCATCTCAGATAGCTTGGTTTGCACTGCAGAGGACAAGAATGAAGATATTGCGCTGGAACGAGCAACACTTCCCAACGAAATCAAAGAGCCACTAGGAGTGGTACTCTCTCCAGAGCCAAAGGTACCGACCAGTGACATGGCAAATTGGTGGTGGATGAATATCACCATGCACGCACTTAAAGCTACCAGGAAGTTCAACATATATCAGCGGATGAGGGGGCCTTTCATGCAACACATCAACAGTATCCAAGCTGCGAAGGTGAAGTTTTTCGGACCACCCCTTGTCAAGAGGCACAACCAGACGGTCTATTCATGCCAGAGGTTGCTGCTGCAATGGACAGACCAACCAAAGAGGCATTCCCACTTGAAACAAGTCAGCGGCAATGCCCAAGTCACTCGTGAATGCACCCATAATATCACAATCCAGAGTGAACAAAAAATCAACATTCTTGAGACAAGGAACCCATCTCTGCAACCACTGACAATGTGCATAACATTCCAAGACTACTTGCTGCAAGCAGGCTAGTAGCAACAAGACAATATTGCGTGCTCCAGGCTCTCGCAGATGTTCAAGGTACTTGTGTAGCTGATCTCGAGAATGAACTAGGTGTCTGTCGCATTGCTGCTCCTCAGTCAGCTTGGAAATTGTTTTGAGAAGCATTCAAGAGAGTTTTACCATCTCCGCTTCAAGAGTAGGTGCCAGACACACAGTACCAGCCAGACCAGGTACATTCACTGACTCGAAATCACCAGACATTGGTTGATACCAGGCCCAGTGAAGAGGATGATCCACTGAATTGTTTGGATATGGAAAGACTGCAAGATGACCAACAGCATAATGGTATAGCTGTGGCCAATACAACGGATCGTCCTTGGCGAAGTTATTTTGCCGTCGCATGCACATCTCACAGCAACCAATGGGAGCATGTACAACATCCATATTTGGAGTTGTCACAAAAATACCGAGTTGCGTGAAGGCTGCACCAACATGTCCATCGAAAGAACAAAGCCCTGGAAAAATGTATCAGTATTGCAATAAAGTTGAAATGAAAATAAAAGATACTTACAAGGAGAAGAAGCAGGTACTTGAGGTTCCTGGGCCTCTGGAATTGCAGATGTAGGAGGGGCCGGAGGGGCAGGAGTTGCATGGAGATCTATGAGAATCAATCAGTATTGTGAAAAATAGAAAAAAATCGAAATATAATACTTACGAGTAGACAAATCTGGAAAATCATGTATCGCTGACGATGGAGGATCCGCTTTCATGGGTGAGTAGTCCTGCACTCACTTTGCAGCATATCCCTTGCCCTGCTTTTTCCTCTCCGTATGTTCCTTCAACGTAATTTTTGCCTTGCCTGACGTCTGAGTGGACAAGAGGGAGCGCAGAGAATTTCCGGAGGGAGAAAAGGATGAACTGCCGGGAGCTGCAGGCTCGGGAGTGAACAAAGCCACTGGAGGAGACTGTGACACAGAGTCCATGTTGAGCTCCATGTCAAGAACGTTGGATGCAGTGGGGTGGGGAGGCATAGGCAAAGACGGAGACTGCAACACAGAGTCCATGTCGAGCTCCATGTCAAGAACATTGGATGCAGCAGGATGGGGAGGCAAAGGCAAAGACAGAGGTGGAGATGAAGCTTGTGTCGTATATGCCGCAGATACCATATAATCAATTTTTTCTTCAATCTCAGCAATAATCGGGATATGATCCTCAGTATCAGGCTCGATACCTACAATTCTAGAGAGATATGGACGCCATTTGGAGTCATTGTACTTGTAAATACTGTCTTTGAATATATTGAGAAGCTGCTCCTCAACCTTCGGTAAGTTGATGGAATTACTTCCTGCATATTGCTGGAGGATATGCCAGCATTGGAGGTCTAATTTGGGGGAGGAGGTGGAGTAGGAAGAGGAATTGGGCATTGGAACAAGCATTTTTGAAGCAAGAATGTCAAGTGGTGGATAAATCCACTTGGTGAAGTGAGACTGCACGCTCAGAAGGATAAATCCAACTAAATGAATCTTAGTGTTGGACATGGGTACCAGGTTTACCCGTGGGTTTCGGATACGGTGCTAGGCGGGTATGGGTACGGTGCCAGGTGGAGGCCAACCCACGATTACCGACACTCGGACTGCGGGTTTTCCGGGTATTTCCGGACCCGCTGCCGCGAAATTCTCAGCCACGCAAACCAATGTGACATGGCGCTTTCTTTATTCCTCTTTACACGACATATCCGCACTTCACTGAACTCGTTCGGTGGAGTAAATAACTGGGCTCGCCTGGTTATTATTACCTAGCGAGGCTTTGCAGTGCTAGGTAATTGGCTCAACAATTCATTCAAGGGGATCTCGGACATGCGCAATTTGAAATTGCAAACGCTATCCGCCGCTTTGACCACCTCTGTAAGTTCAGTTATCATTTCACTCATATTGTCCATACTCATATATGTACATCATGTCTATGGAAAGCAATAATATGTCTTTCTCCAAATCTACTGGTACATATTGCAGTCTGCAGCCTGCCAGCATGTAAGTCCATTTCTCATGCATTTTTGAATCCGCTTTGATTATCTTTTTCCTGCCGCTAGATACCATGCGAGAGCGCATTATTGCAATGCTTGTGAGGCACCAGAAAAGACTTGAGCACTGCTTCAACTACCGGTGAGTCGACTTCTCTTTCCTTATCCACCTGTCTATAACTAACTGTTTTGGCAACCTTTTGGTATGTATAGCATTCTACGTATCTCTACTTTTCGCCATCTACATTATCCCATCCATATTTCAAGTATATACCCCAAAGTAACCTCTTTCATCTACTTATTTACTTCCGTATCTAATTTGTTTTGTTGCAGGTGCTATCGCAGGATAACAAGCGTGATATTCTGTTTCAAGGATTTTGCGAGATGTTTCAGTTGACCACTGGCCAGCTTTTGCGAAGCTAAAGAACACTTAAAAGGTGCATAAAAACTCTCGAGTTCATTTGTGGACTCTTTGCTTATGGCTCCCACCAAGGCAACACGGCCTCAAAAGAAGCCTCGCAATGCTTCTGCTACTGCCTCCCAGAAATCCACATCCTCTCTTGCTTCTTCCGTTCGTACAACAGCTTCAAAAGCTCTCGAAGCAGTCAAATTGATTGGCAAGAGTATCAAAAAGACTGTTAGGCGTAAAGCCTCAAAGTCGCATGCTTCTTCAGGTATGACTACTTATTCTCATATTCCCTGTCTCACTTATTTCCCAGATGTAATTGATCTTGATAAATCGGACGACAATGATGATAGTGTTAATCCATCAGACGAGCAGCGTGCAAAGGGCAAAGCTGACCTTGGTATGTCCTTGAACTTTTGACAATAAATGTTTCTTATATTTCATCATTTAGAACGTGCTCGAACTTGCTGGAACTCACCCATCTACGGATTCTTCTCAGAAGATATCGTCATTGGCTACGATGCCAAAAATGGGAAATATCACTACTTCAAGTGTAACACTACTCACTGCAAGGGTAAAGGTGGAGTCCGATGCTATCAGAAGATGGATGATAGGTCCTCGACCTCCAACCTCAAGAAACATGCCATGAATTGTTTTGGTCAGGATGCTGTAGATGCGGCTACCATTGGGGCCAACTCTTCTACTCGTCCTGATGGCTCGATCTTTGCTGCTTTTGGTCGTCAAGGTGCACGACCCGTTACTGTTACACACAAAGCCCACTCCAATGCCGAAATACGGTACGTTTACCTGCTTATTCTCGGTAATAGTATATGCTCACGCTACTCTAGGGCTCATCTTGTACGGTGGATCACAGAAAGTAATCGGTCCATTCGCATTGTTGAAGACTGTCACTTCCGTGAGCTAATGCTCGCAGGACAACCTCAGGCCAAGCTACCAGGCCGCCGCACAGTTGCCCGAGATATCAAATCCAGCTTTGAACGCTGTGAGGGCCGTATCAACCAGCTTCTTCAGGTAATTAAACCACTAGTTTGAGCTATATTTCCGATCTGACTCATTTATTATTCAGAATTATCCTGGCCGCTTGAACTTTGCAACTGATGCCTGGACGTCGCCAAATCATCGTGCCATGGCTGCATGGACTGTTCATCTCCAGCATGAAGGAGAACCTCTGGTGTTTTTGTTGGATATCTTCGAGGTTCCCAAGGTCAGACACCTTTTATTTTACTATTACCGGCAAGTGTATCTCACGACACACACTTTAGTCCCATACCGGCGAAACTTTGGCAAAGGAATTCCGTGATATGTTGGTCCAACATGGTCTACAAGATAAGGTCGGTATTGATGAATGCTTTGGGACTGTTCATATTGATGTTTATTATATTTTTCTTTCTAGATCTTGTCTTTCACGGGTGACAATGCTACGTTGAATGATACTCAAACTGAACATCTCGACCACAACCCCAATAACTCATTTGACTCGACCAACCGTGTTCGCTGCTTCAACCATACATTGAATCTTGCATGCAAGTCTCTTCTCAAACCATTCGGGGCTGAGAAAAAGACAAAAGATTCTGGCAACGTTGATGAAGGAGCGAGTCTCGAGGAAGATGCGCTCAGTGACAGTGATGATTTGCCGGACCTAGCAGATGTATCGGACAGTGGGATGATTCCGAGCAAGATGATGAGGAGGAGGAGGACAAATTTGAAAGGTTGAGCGAGACGGCGAAGGAGAACTTGTTGATAGAAACGGAGGATGTCCGAACGGTTATATCTAATGTGTGAACCGATTGTTTTTCATGTATAATGCTTTCTAATTCATCCATAGATTCGAGGCCTTTCTTTTGCTATTGTTCATTCTACAACTATTGCACTTCCGGCTTGGCGTGTAGCCTGTGGGTCTCATGGCCTCAATGAGCGTCTGCTTCCTCGAGATGTAGCCACACGATGGAACTCAACATACGACATGCTTGTTGCTGCCAAGAAGTACTCAGCAGTTGTTGACTTGATAACTGCAGACAAGGCACTCAAGCTGCGGAAGTTTGAGCTTTCAGATGCGCAATGGGCCATTGTAGATGACTTAGTATATGTTTTGGAGGTACGTTATTCCAACAATGGTCTAATTTAATGCTAACAAAATGTTAAGATATTCAAAGATGCTACGCTCCTTTTTTCCAGGGACAATATTTCAACTATCGCTCAAGTCATACCTATGATGGATATTCTGGACGACTTCTTCACAGAAAGCCCCAAACGTCAAGTTCACCCTGCTGTAAAATGTGCTCTTGGGCTCGCTCAATCTACTGTTAACCGATACTATTCACGAACGGATGACTCACATGTCTACCGTATTGCAATGAGTAGATCATTTCTTTCAATCTAACAATATAATATAAACTAACCACATTATCTTCCAGTTCTTCATCCCAAGCTCAAACTGGAATATTTCCAAAGTCGTGGTTGGGAAAAAACCTGGATCGACACTGCTGAGGAAATACTTTGTCAACAATTCATGCATTACAGTGACATCATGTCCGATGATGTTGGTGAAGTAACAGTAAGCATTTTTTCCCCATACTTTATTTCTTTGCTCATCGATGTTGTTACAGCCTGCTGCAAGTACTCAGTTGTCCTCTTCTTTGAGCTTCGATGTTTTTGCACACATCAATCTCCCTGCAGCATCAACTAGCCGCAGTGAATTAGATGACTACTTGACGACATCAGTTGAGAATGTCGTTGATCCACTTAAATGGTGGTGGGAGAAGCGCAGAGTCTTTCCTAAGCTCTCACGTATGGCGTTGGACTTCCTAAGTATTCCAGGTAGTGTTTCAGTCATTTTTTTCTGATGTTTTTGTACTTATGCATTCATAGCGACTTCAACTGCTGTAGAGCGTGTTTTTTCCCAAGGCCGACACCTTCTACATTTCACTCGTAATCGTCTATCAGGTAATTCCATTCAGTTTGCACTTTGCTTGGGAAGTTGGAGCCGCTGTGACCTGGTACGGGATGAGGATATTCTTGCAGCTGTGAACTCCAGCATGAAGGCAAAACGTAAGGCTAGCGCAATTGAGGGAAGTGATGATGAGGATGGTACTAATATCATTGATGTTTAAATACTTTACCTACTGTATGTAGCATGAGGGCTGTTCAACAGAGCCTTTGCTTAACTTGTACACACACCGTAAATTAAGTTTGCAAGAATACGGGTTTACCTGTATACCCGTGACCCGTCGCGGGTTATTACGGTGTTATAGCACCGTGGTTCCAAGGGTACGGTGTCAAACCCTTATCCATAAGGGTACGGTATTGTTGGGTAAGGGTACGGTGTGCCTTTTCAGTACCCGGGGGTATATCCATGTCCAACCCTATAAATGATGAGCACAAAAGGACAAATCCAATTACCGGCAATGCTGAGTGCATTGTTGAAGACAGTGGCATTGGGTGGTGTCATGGTAGAGGAAAGAGTTACAGTTTGTGTGGCACCCACAGGCGCAAACTGATTACAAGTCACTGAACTTTAATTTGTTTGCTCCTGTGGCTGTGGGCGCTAAACTCTTCTCTCTCTCTCCTCAACCATGACAACGCTGCACGTTACTAAAGATAGAGAGCTCAAGTTGGCTTTGGCCTTCTCGATTCCAAGATGATTGGATTCATCCTTTCATCTCGTATTCGGATACGTCCGTCTATGCGGAATGCTGCCTGGGGTAGTAATCAAGATTGGTTCAAGATTGTCGCCGCCGATGGGCTCCATTTGGCAGCAGTAAATTTTTTTTCGAATTATGGATGATTTAGATTGGGCTCTCCCAGTATAAAAGGTGTGTGTTCCTGCTTTCCCTCTCCTTCACAGCCATGGCTAACAATCAAACCAAAAAGAACAAATGTTCTGGCGCGTCTTCAGGTTCTGGTGCATCTGCTGGGACCTCTAAGCGTAGATGTACTCAGCCTGAGTCATCTGGTGCTGAGGATAATCCCATGGATGTTGATGGTGACACAGACCTCAAGCTTACAATGCCACAACTCTGAAGTCTACCAAAAGCTTTACACTCTCGGAGAGGGCGCAGCAATTTAAGGCGGGATTTAAAGACGGTGCTATGGATGACAAGATTCCAGGTAAGTCTTTTTTCTTTTGACTATCTTCCTCACTAACAGTTCTCTTGTTAGAGAAACAAATGAAAGGATGGACTTCATCCGTCTACAATCATTTTGTTTCTCCCCTGACCATCAATGCTAGCGGCCCCGTTGCAGTAAAGTACACCTTCCATTGCAAGATGTGCGTTCACTACCTATCTTTTGGGATTGGATTTGTCCTTTTGCTCATTTTTCAGTCATTGGATTTGTCCCTTGGCTTCTTCCATTCTGTTTGGTGAGAACTTACATATTTTTGTTTGGCAGCTATACCAACCAAATTGTTACTCAGTTGCATCACAATGACAGCACAAGCAACCTCAAGCGCCACATTGCTCATTGCTCTGCTGTCCTTAATGCTGAAGCCACTGGTCAGTTGACCATGCCCATGTTTTCTGGTGGCTCTACATACAGTGATTCAAAACTCTGGCTCTACATTGTTGAGTGGTGCACCTGCAACAACCACCTGATGATGATTGTTGAGGACAAGGCCTACGTCAAAACTCTGCAGATGATGAATGCCAATGTCACTATTCCTGGTCAAAAGACTGTGTCTCATGATATCAAGGCAGTCTACAAGATATCCAAAGTGCACGTCAAATGAATAATCGCGGAAGCGCTAGGTTGTATGCATGAAATGATGGATGGATGGTCCTCACCCAATGTCCTCTCAATCCTTGGAGTAGCCACCACGTTTATGAAAGACAATGAGATGATAACCATAGTGTTGGATTGTATTAAGTATGTGCTTCCATCCTCTGAATAAAGTCATATCGAACTAACTAATCTCTTTAGACTCACAAAAGCT
Source organism: Gymnopus androsaceus JB14 (assembly GCA_009733575.1). Classification (NCBI taxonomy): domain Eukaryota; kingdom Fungi; phylum Basidiomycota; class Agaricomycetes; order Agaricales; family Omphalotaceae; genus Gymnopus; species Gymnopus androsaceus. Next base: position 12,666 of record ML769467.1, on the reverse strand, counting down.
CACACGGGCAAGTATCTAACAGAGAAAGTTGCAGAGATCCTGAAAGAATATGCCATGACTGATTGGACACTTGGTATGGCCATGGACAATGCATCTAACAATGACAAGATGTTGCAAGAGCTTCTCTACCAGCTTCCACCTGACGTGCCCGTTGGCACCCTGTTCCAGATTTGCTGCTTTGACCACATCATTAATCTCGTGGTCAAGGCCTTCCTCTCATTGTTTGACAGCTCCGCAAAGGCACTGAAGGCAGATGGGGGTGACAAGGATGAGGATAGCAATAGTGATAAAGATAGTGACAACGAAGATAGTGATGACAAAGATGATGGAAATGGTGCTGAAGACAATGATGACAATGTCATTGAGGAAGATGAAGCGGCTGAATGGGATGCAGGGGACTGGGACAAGATCACGGGGCTGAGTTGGTCGCTTGCAGAGGTGCAATTGCTGACAGCGGAGGATAAGATTACTGGATGGACAATGATGAAAAAGGTATGTCCTTGGTGTTTTTTGAGAATGTCCAATGCTGATATCTTTCCACTAGCTCAGGAAATTGGGCAAGAAGTTTCATAACAGTGAAGTTCTTTAGGAGGAACTTGCTTGAGCATGCAGGGACAAAAGAATCCCAGTGAAGAAGATGATTCGGCCAGTTGACACTTATTGGAACACCATGTATGAGGTTGTTGAACAAGCTCTTGAGCTGTGACCTGCGCTTGATCATGTTCTGAACGCCGAGAAACAATCCAAGGGAAAGAAGAAGCTTGCGAAATTGAAGTTGTTGAACAAAGAGTGGGAGCTGATGGAGGAGTTAAAGCCCATGCTCAAAGTGGGTATTATTTTAGTATGTCTTAACTAAGTTAATTGTTCTTTAGAATTTCCAGCATGTCACAAAACAATTATCGGAGTTGGGATGCCCTCTCATTGCAGATGTTATTCCTGTCATTGACACCCTCCATGATCGCCTAGATGCTCTGCTTAATGATTTCACCAAGGAAACCATCATTCGTCCCTCTGCTGCAAAGGCCTCCACTATCATTGATAAGTATTATGCAAAGATGGATGACAGCAAGATGTATTGTCTCTGCATGAGTAAGTTTTATTTTAGTCTATCTTGATGCTTTGCTTACTAACCCATGTATAGTGCTTCACCCAAGATACAAGGGTACCTACTTTATCAAAGCAAAATGGGACATTGAGTGGATTGATACAGCAAACAAGATGCTTCGCAAAGAGTGGGAGGAGGTTTACAAACCAACAATTGACCCCTCTTTCCTCAAGATTGTGGCTGAGGCTCCACCAAAGGACCCAGTATGTATTTCTTCTGCATTTGGAATCTGTGTTAACGTGTTGTTTTATGAGGACTACAATGATTTGTTTCCCAAAATTGACAGCTTTGGCAAAAATACATCCGAAGATGTGCTGGATGCCTACCTTAATGCCCCCCCCCCCAGATGCTGACACAGATCCAATCAAGTTCTGGGTGTTGTGTCTGGATAAGCCTGGTGAAAAGGTCTCTCCTCAGGGAGCCCTAGCTAGAATGGGACTAGATTTTCTTACAGCACCAGGTAAGCCTTTCATCTACTTAGTTCATTTTATTTACTCACTTACATATACTTTAGCGACATTGACTGACGTAGAATGACTTTTCCCACATGGTGGTACTCAAGTAACTAAACAGCGTCACAACTTATCTTTTGAAACGCTGCGGTGTCTGATGATTTTATGCTCTTGGTTTGAGGCAGGTCTTGTTCCAATAGATGAGGTTTTAGAGTATTTCCATACATTACGAAGCAGGCAAAAGGGTAACAATGATGATGGTGATGATGAAGATGATTGACTGGTGTACTATAATACTTATGTTTCTCTTTTATTATTAAAGTTTTATTTATTCAATTCTGCAAGACTAAGTTAATGCAGGTACCTGCAGGTACCTGTGCTGACCGGAAGAACAGGTACCTGCAGGTATACTTGTGGCAGGTACCTGTCTACGGGTACCGGTCTCCCATGGATCCAGTCCCGGACACAGGTCAGCCTTTTTAGGCAACCAGTACCTGTCTGGCGGATCCGGACTTGTGTCCATCTTTATTGGATATCAATGTGTTTGGTCTTGATCTACATACAACAAGACAAGTTCAGTGTCCTGTAATGTGACCTCATTCATTCTTCTTGGTCTGATAGACTGATTTGGATGTAAAAATATTGATACATTAACTCAGCAGCTTAAGGTGTGTCTACACATGAAACAAGCCTTCATGATGTTCCTCACATCATGAAGAACTTGTCCCAGCTCAACAGGAGCCAAGCTGAACATCCTCACATTCCCCGGAAAATTTTGGTGTGGTTCTAGCCCTGCCAAATTCTCAATCATATGGTCCTGCACATGATTCAAGCCCCCACAATGTACCCTGCGTTGTGAAAAACTCACCCCAGCTTGATCCTAGTTGAGCTGATCCTCAATACATTCAAATTGAATGTTTTGGTGCAGCTCCTGCTGCACCAAATTCCCAAATTGGGTCAAATACCCAATTCGGGAAGTCACAAAGTCATGAAAATGGCTCGGTGACCCACAATGCTCCTCACATTGTGCAAAACCACTTTGAGCTCAACTATAGCCAAGCTGGACCCTTCTACATTCATACTGAATGTATAGGTGTGGCTCTGGCTGCACCTAATTCCCAAATTGGGCTAATACCTCACTTTGGGAATTCTTCTTAACCATGTGCCCTTGCACATGATACAATTATTCATGGTGCGCCCTCATTGTGGTGACTTACCAAGGGGGAGCAGGGATTATGGGCCGGTACACTCTGGTGGTTGGTCGGTTCACCCTCTGAGACCATTAAAAAAAATTTACCCAGCCATTAGTCAGTGAGGTTTGGTCAAAATACTAGGCTTCTGAAGGCTTGGATTTTTTTTCGCACAGTTTCTGCTACTTTTGTTAAGCTCAATGAGCCATTGGAGCAGTGGGGAATGTATGGGTTGTGTATGGGAATGAAGGTGACCGGTACCTGGCACCTATAAGGGACATATGGTGACATCAAATGTCACACTTACATCATTATATATACAGCTTTGACACCCTAATAAGGCAATTGTCACGTCACAGGGTTGGTCGGTTCACTCTTTGAGGCCATAAATAAAAAATTTTGACCCTGTGTAATAATAATAAATCTTCGGTTCCCCTTGTGACTTACACTAGCGCAGTTACAACTTCAAGCATGTAATAAACAATCCATGAGATGCAGGACATATGTATTATACCAAAGTATTCACTGATTAAAACTCGAACTTGGACTCAGACATGATGGAGTCCCGGGACTCTGGGTAATCTGGGATCACCGGCATCCCTGAGCTGATGATCGGCAATATTATTTTAATCTCGATTGCGGTATGCAGCCTTATCGAGTACTTACATCTCACTCAATTTGAAGTTTAAAGCCAAGCCATTTTTTATATACAGAGTGTCAAAGACCTTTTTTATATACGCAGTACCATGCCTATGAGTCCGATTCTTAGTACCTCATCTTTCCCTTCGCTTTCGCACTCTTTTTCCCCATCTCCACCTCCGTTTCCTCTCCCTCCGATGATTCCTCACTTTCCGACTGCTCCAGGGACTCAAATACTTGTCGGTGTTCCCGTCTCGGAATTTCCGGCGGTATCCCAGAGACCACCCGACGGAGTAGGCGGAGGATCTCTGCATTTTGACCTTCAGCAACTGCAATGCGTTCAGCCTGCTCCGCCTGTTCCCTACTTTCCGACTTTTGTTTTTTAGTCCTGGGTCTCTGGCCACCGGACTCCTTCTTTCCCACCCAAGAACAGGAGACCTTTGAGTTCTTGCATGCCTGGCAAGCCCTTGATCTCTGTGCATTACCGGTACTCACAATTGGTACGCACTTCTGCTCACAACCGCGCTTGATGCAAGAGTCGCAAGGACCAGCGAAGGTGTCGTCATTGTGGTCGTTGTCGTCGCCTCCGGAAAGATTGTCAGTAGGGTCTGAATTCGTGGCACTCTGTAAAAGAGAAATCAGAAAAAACAAAGGTATGTCCTGTAGGACTCACCCGTTTTCTTTTCTCTCCCTTTGTTGCCTTCGCAAGCTCTGTATCCTCAGACTCCCAGTCCGATGAATTCTGCACGGTGGCATGCGTGACCTTAGAATAAAAGGTCGAAAAAAATGTGTTTTTTTTTTGAACGAGGGGGGGAGTAAAACAAAGTAATCTACTTACCTTCTTGGTATTGGACCCAAAAGCTGCGGAAGGAGCGTGGTTCATTCCCGATAGGACCCGCTCTGCCATCTCTTTTCTCTCCCGCTTCTTCTTCTTGGCTGCTTGTCGAGCAGCGATCTCCTTTACTAAGCGCGCTTCCGTGAGTTTCCTCTTCTCGGCTCGGCGCTTCTTAGCCTTTGCCTCGGCTTCCTCGGTTTTCCGCTTGGCCTCTGCCTCCGCCTTGGCCTTCTCCTGCGCCTCCTTCTCTCGTCGCACCTGTTCCTCGGACTCCTCCTCCTCCATCTCTCTCTGTATCTGGTTGATCTCTCTCTGTATCTCGGCCATTTTTGCATGCCGTTCAGCGATGGTGCGTTGAGTAGCTCCGGAGGTGGTGTGTCTGGTTTGGGTAGTCGTGGGCGACATGGCATTGGTTGGGCTGGATCCCATTAGCACATATAGCACAAGACAAGGCAAAGACAACATACTTCCGAGTCACATATTGGTTGCTCGGCAGCAGGTTTTCAGAATTCTTCCTAGGCTCCTCATTCTCCATAAGTTCAGGTTTGGATCTTCAAAGACTCGTATGTAAGGATCATGACGTGCAAAAAAACAGACTTTACCGTTTTCTTGAGGAGTTCGGCGGAGTTGCCACTGGGTCGGGCTACAGGAACGAGCAGTTAGTTCAAAATACAACCACGTTTCTGCTTAAGGCTTAAGAGACATCGATTTTTGTCGGAAGCTTACCTTGGCATTGAGAGAATCAATGTTGTCTCGCTTCGACTCTTTCTGAATAGAGTTTGAAAACCACTGGACGACCACAATCTTGCTCGAAAACTTACCTTGATGATAGGTTTGACTTTTGGCATATTTCTATCTGCTATCTTTATCTCTAAGTCCGCCTCCGAGCCAGGCTTCTTCCAGGCATTCGACATCTCAGCTTCTAGCTCCTTGTTGCGAGCTTCTAACAAGGCGATCTTCTCCAACAAATTTTGCATGTTATCAGGAGTGATATCCATTACCGTGCATGGAGCTCGAAGGAAGGGGTAGATGTTTGACGAGGAGTCGAAGAAGTAAAAAGATGGGAGCCAAGCGCTCTGCTAGCGCTCGAAACGAACATGATGCACACACACTAAATCACCATCCAATACATTTTATACATTTCTCAGTAAAGATACTGAACAGTTTCTGGAGTGCACAGGGCTTCGTATTAGGATGTTTTAAGGCGTAGAGAGGCATTTGGTAGTTTTTGAATTTCACAATTTATTTTATTAAGTATTTTTAGTCGATTTCGACCGTGAGACAAGAATTTCTCAAACGTCTGTACCTTCTCTCACACGAAAACAGTGCTGATTAATGCCCCGGATCCTCGTGTACGAGACTTGAGAGCGCATCATGACGCGTCTCAAAAATACAAATCGAGGCAAACTCTTCTACTGAGTCTGTATGCGCTCTCCTTTATGCACTGCTAGTATAATCTCAGCTCAATTGCTGGCTAACTTCTTCTTAAATTTTATATATATATGACCTCAATCCCTATCGATTCTAGGGTACTTTTATTATAATACACCTCTGATGATCATTCAACTTAAACTCGCCACCGATTGGTTGCGTTCTGCCCATTCTAATCAGAGCATTGCAATTGGGCCCATTGGATTTCTGACTTGAGCTCTCGACTCAGGGTGGTTCAACTGGCCGCTAGAAGTTGGCTAGAATGAATGAATTGAAGAATGAATATTGAAGTTATGGTGTAAGTAGACTTTTCGATCTGGGAGAAATAACGATTAATGTGATGCTATGACAGCTGAAGTTCTTCCCCCTTGCTCTGAGTAATAATTTATTAAATGTGAGTTAAACCTAACAAATTGGATGGTCTTTGGTACGAACAAGTTTCCCCGGAGCCCAACGGTCCCGTCCCCGCCACAGCGAAGCGCACTTTAGTTGAGACCTCTCCCGGATGCGACACTCGGGATTGCGCTGTGTAATCTATCTTTCTTTCATAAATGGATCGATCCATCAGGCCCCCAGAATCTCCTACTGAACTCTGTCCAAAATAGCGTACTTTAGGACCCGATTTTGGCAAAATCCTTGCCCAAATATAGCATACTTTAGGTTTTAGAACTTGGGTCCTTGTCCATTGCGTACTTCAGGCCGGCGAGTCAGCGCCGAACCGAAATTTTCGAGCTATTTTTTATTTGGGGCACCTTATTACACATCCTAGTACTACATCCTCAAAGCGGAGCGCAGGTACTTATTGTGGATCATTAGATTCTAATGCGTACGACGGGGAATTTCTTTTTTGGGAATTAAAAATCTTTAACGGATTTCTTTGGGTTCATCCTTGTCCGAAATAGCGTACTTGAGGACGGGGAGCCGGACAGGGTTCAGTAGGAGATTCCGGGGGCTTGATCCATCCCTATATTCAGAAATGCTTGATTGGGAGTTGATTTCTTTTAAAGTCTCTCTGAAGATTTCATTTGATGATGGATGGTGGACAGGAGACGGGGCAAGGTTCTATTAACATGTGCCTTTAAATAATGTTTCTTTGAGTCAAGATGCGGTGTGATGTAGCTTGTATAATGGTTGAAGACATCATTCCTTGTCGAGAGGGGTCCGTCATAATAGTATCCTTCTAGACCTTCTCTTGGTGGTTATAGATAGCTGGCTGGGAGAAACTTGTAGTGAAGCTGACATTGAACCTGAAGTAGCTGAAGTGTCGAGTCATTGATATGAAGGCATTTTTCATCATTTAATGTACATCTTACTCAAAATTGGCTGTTTTTACTCTGTGGACGTACTTTTAGCACATATTTTTACTACTTGTGGGTACTTGATGATAATTGTTAATTCCAATGTGTACTTTACCAGCATTGAATTTGATATGCTGCTAGGTTCCACTTATAGGTATCTCTGCTCTGGCCACTCAGTTGTGTATATCTGAAACTATTGATTTTACTTGCATACCTTCCCAGTGTACTCTTGAGCTTTTGGTAGCATACTCTTGAGCTCCAGTGGCATACTCTTGAGCTCCTGTGGCATACTCTTGAGCTTCTCTGATCTACGTCTGAGAGAATTTCAGGCAAGAGCGTGGGAATGTGCAGGAAAAGCTGCTGCAACTTTGACATTGCAGCAGCTTTTCCTGCACATTCCCACGCTTGGCTCATCATTTGCGCAAAAGAAACTCGAAACTCATATGAGCAACTTGAAGACAAAGCAATGGTGGTAAAAAGACAGTAGTAGATGATGAAGTCAGTGACATGTTCACGGGTCCAAGAAGTACATGATCCTGGGGTCAGTGAATGTCAACAGGTCTCAACCAATGCTCAACTGGTGTCAACCAGATTCACTGGGACTCACAGGATCAGTAGCTTCCCCAAGTACTTTCACAACTCATACTCAACAAGAAATAAGTTGATCAACTAGAATATTTGACCCTTTGAGTACAATATTGCTACACAAACCACGGAATACCCAAAGTACAATGTAAGCTTATCCAGTACCTTTTTACGATGCAAAATACCGTCATACATTGATGATGGATAATGTCGAAGTTGACGAATAAATATACGAATACAAGGGAAGAACGAAACGAAGATTCTGGTTCTTTCATGCTAGACATTATGAACATCGCCAGTGTGAACAATGGGGTAGCAGCCATGTCTGCAAATGACAGTGCCTCTTGTGGTAATGTTTTTGGAGCTGGAGACTTTCGGACCGACCAAGTAGGGTTCTTCATGGAAGGTCTAGCAGTCTTGCCGGGTGATACTTCGCTTGGGAAACAGAATATTTCTGTGAATACGTTGTGAGTGTTCACGTTGATTCGTTGATCAAGCAAGCTGAAGTGTTCGATGTGGTGTAATTTTAAAGACGTTCGAATGTTGTCAATATCACACTCATGACGAATATTTATTGCAACTTGACCAATGGCATTATTCGTGTGTTTTCTTTTTTTTTCTATAACTTTCTGTTTTTTTTCATATCTGAATGTTCTTTTTCCTATAGAGGGTGACTCGGGTTTAGGCGATACCGCGCTTGTTCAAGGACTCTGAGCGATATATCATGCTACTAGTTCGAGTGGACCGGCAGACCTCGTCACATATATTGGGAGTTTCCTTTCTGTTCAAGCAAGCTTTTTGGGAGAGGTTTATGAATATCTAAATCATACTTCGCCTAATACAACGGTATTGTCACAGCGGCTACCAATCCAAACAGTAACATATACGCCGGCTCATGGACTGGGCCGCCCGTCGCAGAGTATGAACCAACAAATCAAACAATGGCCATATTCGCGCTGGTTAACAGCGCACAGGTCACAAACGAGACCAGCTCCAACTCAGCCAAAACGGAAGGTTCAAATGCGAACGACAGTACGACGGCACATACTAGTGATGCAGGCCTCATAGCGGGCGGAATCGTCGGGGGGCTCGCAGTACTGGCTGAAATCGCCCTTGTAATATTTTACGCAACCCGACGCCGACGCCGACGCTGGATAGTTGATATTGAATTGGGTGCACATCCCTTGACAAGGGAAGAGTTCCACACCCCCCAGTTTCCTATCATTCTATCCTATTCTCGTGTTTCAAATCGTAGTGTTCCAAATTATCGACTACCACCGAGAATCGTGACGCTAGCACTGGCAGGGCTGGATTGCATGATATCAAGCGGCCGCAAATTCAAGTGATGAACTGCGGTCAAAGCAATGAATCTCAGTGCTCCATAGATCCAGTTAGTGCACATCCACCGAACACGACGGATAGTGCAAGAATTGAAGAGATACCGACGGGTGATTTACTTCAAGTGTTACAAGAGAGGATTCAGCGGGAGGGAGGACTGGAGCAAGCGGTAAATGCGCCGCCAGTGTATGAGACCTTATAATGATGATTACATTAATTAGATGTATAGCTAATGAGATAATTTTGCATGGTTCTTTGGTTAAAAGAAGGTTTAGCTTTTGCTGTTGGGAATCCTTTCCAGGCTCAGGCTCACCCCCTTTTTACGCAACATTCCCCAATTCAAGTCATACGTAGACCAGAAGTGAAGAACGAAGACTTTTAGAGAGACTTGTCCGCATACTTATTTGGGATTTCACGCTTTGACCACGTTAATTCGGCAAAGGGTTAGATACTCGGAAATATCGACGTCCATCCTCATCTAGCCAATCCACAGCCTTAAAATAATGAATTTCATAAATACTAATAACACAAATTATCCTCACGACACCGTAGATTATTGTCTACTCTCGCAAGTCACATCAATGTATCATAGTTTGCTAGCTTTTACGAACACTGCCGCCACCCATGCAGGAACAGGAGGGCAGTTCGCTGGCTTTGGTGTGTTCGTACCAGTGCCGGACTCTAGTTTAATGTCAGCTGGCCAATCAGGAATCGAAGGATCCGTCCACTTGTCCCAATGAGCTGACACCAAATTTTCGAGGCAGCCTATGCCATTCAAATTATAAGCTCCAGATTCGCGCAAGATGAATTATGAGTAAATGTAATTACCCAATGGAGCGCAAAACGCTTTAATTCCTAGCGAGTTTGTCCCATGCACCGGTTTCTCTGCATGTTCGGAAAGAGGCAATTTCGACTCCGGAAGGTACTTTGGCGGGATGAGTAGCTGATAACTGTTGGACACCTTTTTGCTATGTTGGATGGAAAAGAGCAGGGTGTCTTTTACTGTTTTGCCCGCGTTTTGGAGGTATTTCGCCAGTTCGACCGGGGAATGGTATGTTGGACTTTTACCCTTCTCTGTGGGCTTCACGTATATCTTTTGAACAGAAGATACGAGGAAAAAGTTAGCCATTGACTGCTCACTGTATTGAAACGTCTTACCATTGGAACTGTCTTCAAAGCCTTCTCACTGGCGGCAGCCACACACTAGAGGAACAGTATGTGTATGGCTCTGTGGCGGCTCAGATACCGATACTCACCTCCATATACGAAGGGTCTACGGGCAAACCTCCTGCAGATGGCAACATCCTAAATTTCGGTGAAAGATACGCCCCTTCACCAATCGACGTTGCAGTCGCCGGGATGGCCGTGAGATACCCGTATTCGTTATATTCCTTGGCTTTTGGCTACAATGCGTTGGTTGTCAGAAATACTTTACAGTAGAAACCATCGCCTATGGCCCATTGCTCACCTCTGAAACATATCGCATACCCAATAATCTCAAATCGTCAAATTCATCTATTGCGTTATAGGGTTTCGCTGGAGGTTTTCCTTCGTTTCGACCTTGAATGGGGGAAGCACCAACACGAATACTGCTTGAACCTGATAGTCCGAGATTGATACAAGTGAAGAGAAAAAATAGGGAAACGGTGGAAAAGAAAGTAGGCATTATGAGTGACTTGAGTTAGTCGCGAAGGTGTAGAGTTTTTACACAGAGACCAGCTCTGGTGTAACAATGGGTGGTGAAAGAAACGCACTAGGCGGGGAAACGTAGACTCGCGACCGATCCCACGTACGTAATCCCACGTACGTAATTTTTTTGGCGTAAACAGCCAAACGTTCGTGTCGTGTGAGCGGGAGCGCGGGGAAAGCTCCGGGGAAGAGGTCTAGGCTTGTGCCCGAGCCGATCGCGTCGCGCGCGAGAAGCATCAATTTCATCAGATGACTGAAGGAAGGAACTTTTTCCAGCCAATCGGAACACTTCTTTTGTAGTGTGTCCCTGGAGTGCTCCATATATAAAGCTAAGACTCGCGAGACCGATTCTCTACTTCCCATCATGGTTCGTGCCCATTCTTTAGCCTTAATTCTTAGCCTAGGTGTGGCCAGTGTATCTGCTCATCAGGAGCCCAAAACAGAAGCCGAGATTGAGACGCAGAGGGCTTTGCAGAGAGCTGCTTATTATGTGTGTAACTAACCCCTTATTATGCTTTCGTTCGTTACTGACGATCTTCACAGTGTGCTCCAGCTGTAGGCGAATTTACTGCGCAAAGGAAACGCGCATGGCAGCAGCAGGTTCTCTCTGGATTGCCGCTTAACCAAGCTGCGTTTGCTCCGTCCATTCCAAGTGCCGGCAACCCTTCTTTACCCACAAACGACGAACTTTTTGCTTCGGAAACTTATGAATCTACATCTACCTCACCTGGAAAGCAGGAGCTCCTATCTTGTAATGTTGTCGAAGAAGAAACGGAAATGCAAAATAATACTTGTGTTCTGAGTGAGTTCATAGATTCTATTTGCGAGAACCAAATCTCATTCCACGACAGCACCCTGTTGTGACTGAGGGACCCTACTACCACAAATCTGGTCATCCGATCCGTCAAAACATCGCCGAATACCAAATCGGTCTCCTAACCTACCTCGATATCGGTGTCATCGATGTCAACACTTGCGAGCCTCTACCCAATGTTCTTGTTGATATCTGGCTGGCTAACGCAACTGGTCACTATGCGGGACACCCAGATCCTGCCCCTGAGCTCGTCGATGAGAAACCGCAGGTCGGCGGTAAACGCAATGGTCTTTTAAGTGCCTTTCCCCGCACCAACTTTCACGAGCAGTGGCTTCGTGGCGCTTGGGCTACCGATAGTCATGGTGTAGCTCGCTTCACAAGTGAGTGTTAATCGAATTCAACGCTAGCTCCATCTAACTGGATCTCAGCAATCTTCCCCGGTTACTACACTGGACGCGCTACTCATGTTCACACCAAGGTCTTCACATCTTGGACCGAGAACCCGAATGGTACCTTTGAAGAGGGAAAACTTGCCCATGTCGGTCAATTCTTCTTCGAAGATGACCTCAACATGCAAATAGACAAGGTATTACCATCCATTGATACCTATCCTTTTTATTAACGTTCACGACAGATGTACCCTTACGTCGAGAACCCTATTCGTGACATTCGTGGACGTACCCGCAACTGGCGCGACTCACTCAACATCTTCGAGGACTCGCACGGTCCCGAGGGAGAATACAACCCTGTGTTCAAGATGCATTTGCTCGGAGGTGTGCTTAACCAAGGACTGGTTGGCTTCATCACGATGGTAAGCGTTTTCTTTTCCTTTCCGAATTGTTCTGATATACTGATCACACTACACTTCAGGGTATCAACGCAAGTAATGAGCTGGACAACTGGTGGAAAGGCTAAACAACGTAAAGTCTGCATTGATTCAAGCTTGTTCCATTTCCTTATGTTATTTCACGAGAACTTTTGTACATAGTAAGGTTATAATGACGGAACACTCAGAAATTTGTATAATGGAAAACAATATTACCCATTTCGCGCCTCAAAACGCGCTCTTAACAAGCCCCTAAGGACGTCCTTACGACATCGAACGGTCACGTCCTCGCGCTTCCTCCGTCACCGTTTCTTTGCGTTCACCCACTTGGTTTGCTAGCTCACAAGTCCGTCTCTCCTTCCCTGTCTCCCTTATACTCGCTTCCTCTCTTCCCTCTCTCCTTCTCCCGTCCTGTCTCTTCCCTCTATAGCCCTCTCTAACAACTTTCTCCTGCAAGTTGGCAA